>OZ057415.1:27676441-27713219 GCA_964056705.1 Troilus luridus | reverse complement strand
ATTCATTTCAAAGGATCTTAATTTTGCTTGAGATCTTTGTTTGTGCAGTGAAGCCAACATAGCAACTTATTCACCGGGCCTATAGAACTATTTTTTTGTTTAAATAATACTGTTTAATTCGATTTTTTTAATTGTTTTATTTATTTATTTCTAATATAATTTGTTACAATTTACAAAAATAATATGCTGTACCAAACAGACCAGTCTCAAACTCAAAAACTTAATAGACTCATTTAAATGTATATATAAAGAATCACATATACAATGATAGAAAAAAATACAAAAAACTTTCTGCAGTGAGAAAAATAAAAATTATAATCAAAATAAACAAAAATTGTATCTATACATTCTTAGTAACTTATATACATCCACATGAACAATAACAATAATATAAGATAATTTGGTATCCTACAATAATAAATGCTTTGTTCTTTTATGTACGTACCGGTTTGTACTATTTTTTGTGTAGTTCCCTATATTTTTTATAAGTGGGTTTTTATTGTGTTTACACTTATTAAAGAATTAAAAAAAAATAATTTATTGATAAATTCATTAATATACGCTATATATAATTCTTTGTGCATAATTTTAACTCTTGTGTAATATGCATAGTTTCCAGCAATTCTTAGGCATTTGTTTTGAAATGTTTGTAGTTTTTTATAATTTGTTTTAGACATATAACTAAATATTGGTCATGCATATGTTAGAATAGATCGTAAGCAGGCATTATATAGTAATAACTTATTATATGTGCTTAATTTTGAATTCCTATTGAAGTATGGAAGTTTAATTCGATATTATACAAATGGATACAGCAGTTAATTTCTCTCTTTCTCTCTTACTTAACCAAATTTTTCGCTGAACCTCCTCCCACTACAGCAGGCTGACGGAACAAGCAACAAGGCCTACACCGGCTAGAGACAAGAGGACTCCGCTATCGGCTAAGTTGGCCGCGGCGAGGTGTCCCTGGACAAAGGGTCCGGTATCTGTTTAGGAAATGTCACCGGTGGAAAACAATGAGTGACGTCATATCTGGTCCTGGAGCGGGGGCGGAAGGAAGCAGATAGCACGTGATTGACGCGGCGCTCCTGCTCAATGCGCGCTCATTTCCGCCGCTCAGGACACACATATACCTCTCTCCCTCGTTTTATTACCCTATCTCTCTCCCACTGCCCGAGTTTTTTAGCTCCGTATCGCTAACCTGTCTACTCGCCTGTCTTCAACTTATTTCATTCAATTGTCACCGAAATCATTCCGAAACACACCTCGGAAAATTAGAATAAGCGAATTCTGGTAGGTAGTACTCTCTGGACATTTAAGGGTAAAATAAGCCTGAATAGTATTTGACCAACCATATACACCACATAAGAATTGGGCAAAATGTAATTTTGTATAAAATTGCATTGTACATGGTAAGTACCATGTATGAATTTTATTCGATCCCAACTCTACGCTGTAATAATTCAATAACATGACTGATCCAAGAACTATATATTTTATTTATTGATTGAAATTTACAACTGTATTATAACAATATAACAAGTAAATGGCAGGAATGATACATAATAAAATGGCTAAAGACAAACAGAGAAACTACGTTAGTGGTAGTAATCTAATAACAAATTTAACTTAAAAAGTCACGAGGCTGTCTTCTTTTCAGACGCCTCGGAGGATTATCAGGAATTGAAGAGGTTGCTAGGTTTGAAACTAGTGAGTTTGAGAGGGAATCGAGTTTGTCACGAAAAGATTGATATCGGATTCGGGCCAAATCATTAACAAAAGGAATATTAAGGTCATTATGGATGGCCTTGTTCGTAAAAAAGTGAGGAGCGTTGAGGATTTTACGATGGATTTTGGATTGAAGGATTGAATACAAGAGGCATTCGATGGCTCTGCTCCGTAATTCCAGATGGTTCTATTAATATTCATGTACATAAGTCTTTTGTAATTTATTATGCTTAGAGTGTTTGTCTAGTAAATGTTGAAGTAGCCTGAAACGACGCGCTGTTTCTTGTCTTTTCAGTCTAGTAAAGAAACATTAAGTGGATGGTTAATGGTGGATGATTAGGATTTTAAACTAATGGGCTAGATAATATTTCCTAAATAAATGAAATAATAGTTATCAAATTCTTAGTGAACCCGAAAATTCGATATCAATACCTTCAATCGTTACTTGCAAATTTCCATCCAATCATTACCACTTAAATTCACACATAACGCAATCCTTCCACCAACGCGTTAGTGTACACTCAGACGTTTACTAGAGAGCGTAGAGCTGATTAACGTTTTGAGAATTCGTTCGTAATTATTCTTTGCGACGCTTCAGAGTATTCCACAGGAAAAATAGAATAAGCGAATTATAGTTGGTCGTATTCTCTTGCTATTAATTTGTAAAATAAGCCTGAACAGTATATGACCAACCCTGTACGCCATAACTGAAATGAAGAAAATGTAGTTTCGAATAAAATTGCGATTGCTTACCATGTATCTGATTATGTAGAATGGATAGGATGACAGTATAGAAATAACCAATCAATATATTGGTATACTAATCATACTACAACATTATTTACATGATTATATATTATATATATTATATATATATATATGATAGGTATTATATATATGATAAGTACACGCAGTATTATTCGAAATTATATTTTGCCGAGTTCTCCTCTGCAATAATCTAGTCACGTGACTTATCTAAAATAGTTAAGTTCCTAATATCATAATGGTGGTTGATTACTATTTCAAACGAGTTGGAATCCTAATTGGTTAGATATTATTTCCAAAATAAATAAAACAATAATAATAAAAGGCCTAGTGAACTCGAAAACTTCCATCTCACCCAAATTGGTAAGATCACCCTAAACGCCATACTTCCTCCTACGGTTCGGGTCTATCTCTCGGATGTTTGTTTACTAGACAGCTTAAAGCTTATTAACTTTTTAGTGATCAGTTCATTATCAAGCCCACCAATTTTACAAGCCTATCTCAAACTTGGCTATGCTATTTCTTCAATTATACTCTGTCATTTTGTTATGTAATATCCCAACATTAACGACCACATAGTACTGTTGGAAGTATGATTTTTATAAGTTTTATAAATACTATTTTTAAAATTTCGAGACAACAAACGTAGCCTACATTGCTAGTGCAGATAAAAACTATCTGCAGAACACATGAAGAATATTGGCTTCAACTTATAGTAGGGACTGTACTGTTGATGCAGGTGATTTTGGCGAGAACAAACTCAACCTCCTAGTTAAAGATATCCACTTTATAGAGCCTGAGTGAGCCACAGGAGTCTCTTGGCCCAGCTGGAGTAATTCGGGGCTGTTACTGAGCTACCCCCTACACCCTTATTAAAAAAAATAAAAATAAAGTTACAACACGAATAAGATACTTCAATACATTGCGTTCATTCTCACGAAGAGCTGGGATGACTCGCTCTCACTATTAAGGATTAAGATTTGATTACATTTATACTCCCATTTAATAACATCCATTTGTTTTAAATACCGCTCTGACCAGAAATGGATTCCATTTATATACAAAACCGCTTAAAGTAACGTAAGGTTTCATAAAAAGATATACATTTCTGTTGGAGAGAGGCCCCAGCAGAGTCTTAAAAGCTTTTAAAGAAATTGCCCCAACTTGTACTCGTTTTGTGGAAAACATTTCGCTCTCCCAAGGGAAGGATGTTTTTAGGAATGCCTAGTTTCTTTGGTGGGTGGGTTACACCCATTCTGGGTTTTTTAGTTATGGGGGAAATTTTATTTTTGTAGCTCATATTTGAAGGAGTATTGCGCGCATGTGGATCAAAATGGAAAGTACCGAAGGGGGAGTAGACATTCCTCGAGATGAAGCTGGGGCGACCTTTAGCAATGCTTTTTGTATGAAAATAAATATATAAATATAAATTAATATTCTAATAATAATAGTGTCAATGCACTTATTAAATATTTTTTTATTAGATTTATATATAAAACTAATAATTATAATTATAAATATACATTTTGCTTCTATTAATTACATTAGAATTCTACAGGGGTGCCAAACCCATTTATTATAGGATTTTCCCAATCTATGACAAATCTATAATTCAGAAAAACTAGAACTCACAATTATTTGTATTTTTGAAAAAGAATAAAAAGTAAACGAAAGAAAAACTTAAAACGAAGCGACAACCTGCGGAACTGATGCCGAAAAAAATATTTACCAGTTCAACATATACATACTAGTATTGTTTGTTGTGGCGACCTATGGTGTACTTAACCTAACACCTACTATTTCCAAGATCGCGGGTTAGTCGCTCCGCAGGACGCCCTAGGATTCATTAAAAGGGAATAAAAATCCTTGGTTATGCCGCCTTTCCAAAGGGACGTAAAAAGGGGGGCCGAGCCTGTGCGATGTAAGGTACTTATTAAAGATTCCTAACATAAGTAAATCTGGATAGGCAAAATTTCAAGAAAATAGCTAATTTTAAAAATGGAAAATTATTAATTCAAGAATTGGTTGTTGTTCCATTAACAAAATTAAATATTTATTTTTAGCCTATATTTTCTATTCTATATAGGCAATGGATGAAATGAACATCCCACTTAAATCAAACCTTAGGTAGTTACTGATGATGAGATTAAAGTTTCAAGTCTTGTCTGAGAGAAAGGATAGTCTATCATACCTGATTTTCAACATGATACTGATGAAAAGGTGATAAGGGACATAAATGTGGAAAGAAATGGCCTATTAATAAATTTACAGATGGCCTATTCAGGTAGTGTTGATACAATAGCTCGATGATAGAAACAACTGAAACGCGCCTTCCTTACATTTGAGGCTAAAGGACAGATAATGGGTCTCTCGAATCAATCGAGCAAAAAAACCAATATATGCTTTCCAACCCTATGGCGACCACCATCCAGTGTAACTTTTGGAGAATACAAATTTGATTGTCTAAATAAGCATGGCTCGTATGGTATCTATATGGTGGTTATATGGAGTTATATGGAAAAAAACATAACTAGAAACTTGTTAACACTAAAGCATGACAGACCTGACTCAGTACAGTGCGGAATGGAGGCAACGAATTGACACGAGCAAGTGGGTTGTAGAGCCAGTGATGATGATTTTCTATCCTATTATACTTCTAGATGTATAGTGAGCCAGGGGCAGGCTAGCTTTAGGCGTAGAGCACTGAGTTACGAAGCTGAGCATCCTAGGAACGAAACCAAACATAAATTATCTATTCTGTTTATAGTTTTGGATCGAAACTGTGGGATATGCAGACTTAGGACTCACCCAGCCTAAATAAATTAGGAACTCTTAATTGGGGCGAAAATCCTTGCTCAACTGTTAGTTTTGAAATAGTAGTCTATAACAGACAGTGGGAGCAGGTTATAATTGAAATAAAAACATTTAAGAAATTAATTTAATTGATCTTTTTAAGTAAATTACTACTCTCTTGGTAAATTTCTTAATATATTTACTGAAATTCAATAGTTGCTACACCAGTCACTGGGAAGGATATATTCGATGCCATCAATACAATTTATCTATGTCATGTATTCGGTAAGGTGAGGGGGGAGAGGGAGGGTTAGGGATAGTGAAGCCAGTTCTTAGAAGGAATGTGGGTTAGCTCCTAGGAGGGTGAGCTACTCAAGTAAATTTGCTATAAAAAATTCAACTTTACTGGGAGCTCAAGCAGTAAAAAAGGACACCTAACTCGGGATATTTACGTTCAAATAAAATGTTCCACTTCTGTTTCCAAATGGCGCCTGATGAAATTCCACCTTTTGCTGTCCCGGGAAATCGTTTTCCCCGGGTCTTACTATTTATTCCTTATGAATTATTTTTCGGCTGTGAATCGGAATAGGGCCTGAGCCTCTCGCTGTAATATCTAACCTTTATGGTGAAAAGTTATGCCCCCACTTTTACTACCCAACATTAAAAATCAAAGTAAATCGACAACGTTTCTTTTATATAAATATATTAATATACAAGTAGAAATATCCTTGGTAAAAAAAAGCCTCGAGTCTCTAAAAATACCGGGCTGGTTACAACAAAAATGTCTCTTTTGTGCGCTTCTTTAAAAATACAGTAATAGTATTTGTAGTGAAGGATGAAATGTCAGTATCGTTTCTTTACAGTTTTCTTTTCATTAGGGATTAGATTATTTGTACGCAAACAATCATGTTATGCATACCGTTTTAAAGATCATTTGATCCTTTTTCATAATCAGTCTTACTTTTCCTTTTGAAAGCGAAGCAACGTTTTAAAAATAAATACGAATAAAACTATGTCTTCCCCGGGAATTTGTATAATTTTTCTCTACGAACTTAAGCTTGGCCATAGCGTCACCGAGGCGTTCCGAAACATTAATATTGTTTACAATGAAGATTTTGTGAGCGAAAGAACAATCTTCGATTTTTCAAAATCTTCGAAATTTGATAAATTTCGGTCTGGGGATTATGACCTTCCAACAAAGAACGTCGTAGGTCGAAGACTAAGTTGAACAACGAAAAGTTGAAAGAGCTGGTCGAAGCGGGGTGTAGTGAATTAGGTTCCCAACCACTTCCCAAACCACTCGTGAATTTGGTTCACAACTTGGAGCAAGTGCCATGGATGTTTCCAGGCACCTTAAGGAGCTTGGTAAGACAAACAAGTTGGAAATATGGGTACCACAAGAACTAACCGAGGCCCAGCAGCTCACCCGATTGGAAACGTGCTCCTCACTTCTGTTGCGAAACAGAAATGAGGAACACCTTCCTCACTCACCATATTCTCCGGGCCTTTCTCCAACTGATTTTTACTTTTTCCGTTGTTTGGATAATTTTTTAAGAAATAAAAAAATTGACAACGAAAATGGGATCGGCCTTACAAGACTTCGCTTTTTTCTTGACACCTAATGTCTACAGAGGGGGGATAGAAATGCTTGTTCCACGTTGGGAGAAGTATATTGAAAGTGAAGGATCCTATTTTGATTAATAAAAGTATACTTTAATAATTTTTTTGCTAATAATTAAAATTTACATCTTCACTGACATTTCATATGTTACAACCCAATACTTAAAAAAGGAATTATGAATCTTTACTTGTCTATCGATCAAGTTTGTCGATGGCTCTGAAATGATACTTGTTCTGCAAAAGGGCTGCCTTACAGTATGGATAAAACTGTTATAACATCCAATTAACTCCTATCTTTATTTTAGAGGTGTTATTTATAAAGGTAATATATTTATATTATTCCAGAACAACAGTACAGTACTGGTAATAAATCTTTCCAGTACAATAATATAAACTTTTTTTCCTAAACTCTATTCCTGGATTGAGTCTTTAGATTAAAAAATTACATTACCAAGTACAGTTTTGAAAAGAAATTTGATGCATATTCGGCTGCTTTTAATGTTAGGTTTTATATTTTATTAACGTAGGCCGAAACGTTGGCACAATTCAAAATAAGTTCTGGTTATTTTTGTGTTATTACTGACTGCACTCCCTGACCAATTCAACCCAACATCTAAAATTTTAATTATGTTTCCTTTTAATGTAGTAATAATTAAATCATGATAGGTGGAGTAGAGAAGTATAAATCCACAGTTGACTAAACCTTAAGAGCGGGGATTCAATTTAGCCGAGCCAGTTTCCCATTTCATTTATGCAACCATTTATATTCGGAGGCGGGAATCCCGCAAGGAGGACCCGCGGTCCTAAAAGTTAACAAAGAGCCGTATTAAAAAAGGAACATCCGCCTCTCTTCTTCCGATTACGGTCCCAACTCCAAGCCGACCGCCTGGGAAGAAGAATCCGAGAAAAACATAAACATGGATTAAAGTCACCCTGTTCTTTTGCGGTTAGGGGGAAGAATACGTTTTTAATGAAGTTGCCTTCAAACTGCACCCCGGGGCTTGCCACAAATTCATAGCCCGCCCTCGATACATTTATCCAGGGCGCCCCCTCCCCAAAAATTAAATTGATATAGTGCCCTTAAGGAGAAGGAGAGCTAAGGAATTATAGGAATTTTACGATCCCTCAGGAGCTTAGTTTTTCAACGAAGCAATGGAATGGTTTTATGCGTTTTGTTTATGGCTGTACGGTTTACGGACCGACAATAGGAGGTCTACCTGGTCAAAGCAAGGTAATTAATTCGCCTTGGTACTGTCATGTATATATATGTACATATATACACAACTATATATCTAAATTGTTTCGGTTAATTAACCAACACAACTAAAAAAATCCTTCGATTATGTCTTGAACAAAACGAAAATGTGATAATTTCTATATGGAAGTGTGTCACACAAGTATAGAGCTTCTAGAGAGCAGCTATTTCAGTTTCGAATTATCAATATCCTCTCTAGGTTTCGGGGGACAGGCACATAATCTGTTAACTTGTAATTTTGAGTTTGAGATTTTCTTTGTAAATATATCGCTCCTTTCGAACAAAACCGACACAACTCGAAAAAGTGTGATTTTTCCAGGTTGTCTTAAACAATACGAAAATGTGGTAAGTTTTTGTGTGCAAGAGTATCACAAAATAATTCGAGTTATTGGCCGCTAAACTGCTCGTTTGCTAAATTCCTGTTCATTTCAGTGTCGAATTATCAATATATCTAGGATTGGGGAGGGGGCAGGAATAGTATGTGTTAACTTGTAATTTTTAGTTGTGCAAGCTTTTTTCCAATGAGGGCATGTATTTTATAGTCAATCAGTCGATTGGGGGATATTTAAAATCTTTCATTCTAAAGAATCAACTAAAATCTTCATAAACTACAATTAAGTTTTTAAAAAATGGAATGAAATCGACTGCAAGCGATTAGGACGGGTTTATTTGTGAATTAGTGTCTCTGGTAATAACATTAGCATTATTTATACTGGACTAATATTTGGTATTCAAATAAAAAATTGAAGCTTTTAAGTTAGGTATTCACGGGGCAAGATGAAAGCAAGCTTGAAAAAAGAATGAATCGTGAACCACTCACTAGATATGGTGTTTCTCGCTTGAATACTTTAAATTCAATTTAAAACATAAAATACTTTTATGATTATGTTATTTAGTTGTAGTTATTCTTCTGTCAATAATTAATTATTATGATTTTAGTTCCGTCGGGATCTTTAAGCATGATATTACGTTCTTTGTTTGTAACACTCAAATTGAAACTTAATGATTCCCAAAAGAAATATTGTATCTGGTTACTTAGGCAACAGAACTTTTAGGAGCCTGGTATGTTATAATAAATACCCATGGGTAGTTGTACTTAGCTTTTCCCTCCGAATATTATATGGTAGCAAATACTATGAGGCTCTTAATCAAAAATGCATTGGTGGTTATTATATATAATAGTACTTAAATAATTAATAAACAGTTATATATAAACAATAGGGGAGCTCAGCGGAGTGGCTCAGTAGTAGAGCACTGAGTTGCCATGCTGAAAATTCTGGTTCAAATCCCACTGCTGGCAAGGCTTTTATTTAGTCTTTAAGCTGCCGGGATGGATCCTATGGGATCTAGGACCCTCCTGGGGCTCACCCAGTGTCTATTAAGTGGTCCTCAAAATAAGGGAGAAAATCTGCTGGATGAGCGTCGTGATCTAGGACAAATCACCTCTCTGCAGAACCTTTTTCCATGAATCTCAGACCCGTGGGGAGGTTGTAATGGTACAGGTTTTTTTATCTATACAAAATACTTAAATTAGTTGAAGCAACTGAATATAAACCTTTATATTATA
Organism: Troilus luridus; assembly: GCA_964056705.1. Lineage (NCBI taxonomy): Eukaryota > Metazoa > Arthropoda > Insecta > Hemiptera > Pentatomidae > Troilus > Troilus luridus. The sequence continues at coordinate 27,703,491 of OZ057415.1, read as the reverse complement.
AAATCATTTTATTTAATAGTGTAAACAAAATTAGAGTCTTGTCCAAAAGAATAAAGTGATGGAATCTCTGAAATAATATAATGAAAGCAATTCCGTTCTTACCATCGTATTGTCTTACCATCGGTCCCCGTCTGCATTACAACCAGTCGACGTCTCCAAAACAATTAAAGAGGAGAATTGAGCAGGGGGGTTTAATTTCATATCAAGTGCACCTCAATTAATTTACTCAATTAACACTCGTGTTAATTGTTTTCTTGAGTGTTTTATTATTATAGATTCTGAGTGGATCCTGGGGCGTAGGAGAAGGAGGGACGGCGGGAAATTAGCCGGCGCGATTTAAAAGTGGTATTGCTAATGAATTCAGTCCCGCTCCCGAAAGTTAGGGCCAAAACACTTGTTACGCGCCGGCATAATATTTCTCGCCTGCCGCTCTAGGCTGGAATAATAAGTTTGGAACTGCTGGAAAGAAAACTCTTCAGAAAGCTGTTTACTAACATCATTAGGGAAAAAAAGAAATATAATTAGAAAGAAATCCCGTAATTAAACCCTGATTCGATATGGCAAGTTCTTTATGACTGTTATAAATGATGCGGGGCTACCCTGGTGCTGAACGGAACCCTCATATGATGCCCTGATATAGAACTACTTAGTATCTATTTGAATGTAACTATTGGAAATTCCAAGCAACAAATAGAAAGAATAAATTTGTATATTGAAACGTGTCTAATATAAACCCCAAAAAGTTATAATTAAAAAATATATTACAAAAAAATGTCGAATTGTATTTATTGGGAATATGTTTAAAAACAATTCATTTGCTTAAAATAGAAAATCTTAGAAAAACATTGGTAAAAACTATATCTTCTGGAAACTAAATCCTTTCTTAAACCCTTTTGTTCAGTAATGGTGTTATATGTAATCAGTAATGGAGCTATTATTTTTGAAAGTGGTGTAAGTTCCATGAATAGAGATATGAGCTGTTATTTTTGAAAGCGGTATATGTCCATTTGGATCAAAATACATAGTTTATTTTTTTAAATGATTTTAATAATTATTATTTCACAATAAAATATAAAAGATAAAGGTTTTAAGCATCACTCTTTACTAACTGCTAAGTGATTGAGACAATATTTTTAACATAATTCGATAGTAATATGAAAGATATTGATATTAGGAAAAATGGATTTCCATATAATTTTTATATCCATCAAAATACACAGCAATGTGAAAATCCTTCATTATGTCGGTATAGTGGCTGTTTGTGGAACATTAATTTGCGGAAAATTAATATGCAATGGTTTTTTGTGTATAGAATATTTAAAAAAAAAAAATTGTATGTACAAAAAAAGTCTAGAAATCTGATTGTTATCAAAAGCAATAAAGGAAGAATATATGAAAATAAGGTGATGCCCAATTTAAAGTCTTTTTTCTCGTATAATGCATTAAAAAGCATTGTAAAAAGTAATTGGTGGTAGTAACTAGATATCTCTACGTCATTGATCAATATTGGACTAATACAATTTTTTTAGGGATAAAATTAGTATAATAATAGGTTGCAACTATAAGTTTACAATTATTAAGTATTAAGTAACTATGATCGGTTGTAGTTATAAGAATAAAATCTTTTAAAATCTTTCAAAGAAGAATCTTTTCATGAGACATCTTGTACATCTTTAAGCGTGTTTTTAAAACTCACGAATACACCTTTTCAAATCAGTAGATCACGTACAATTCTTTACAGATTATTTTTGAAAAAAACAAAACAATAAATATAGTTAGCAATCCGAGTATTACATTTACATTTATACAGACGAAATATTGCCATAAGATTATTGGAGACGGAATTATAAAGAAGAGATTTAATAATTCCTAACAGGTTTCATATTTTATTCGGAAGCTATTACACATATTGAGGAAAGGGCAATGTATGCTCTGCAATTCAGGGCACGTAGGGGATCAATCTTGTATCTCAAGTACCAGGAGTGTACTAGGAGCAGCTAGCTTTTTCTTATACTTTCTATACTCCCTTTTTTCCTCCTTCTTTCATTAAAAGGTAAATATGCTACCTGGATAACCGTTATGGCAAAGATTATTGATTTAATTGGAGCTCTTCAAACTGAGTGGAAGAAAATGGTCCGGGTAGAGGTCAATAAATTTCTCTTAGATGTGGAGAAACGTTTATTAAGTAGCAACCTACTTTGCAAGTCTTCTTCAGGGATAGATATGCAAAATACAGACAATTGAAAATTAAAAAATATTAAAAAAATTGCTAAGCATGGTAAATATAAAAGTTAAAATACAAAGGTAGTAAAAAACATACAATAAGAATGAAACAAAAAGTTTTAAAATTAAAGAATAAGGTTACAAAGATAAAAATTAAAGATTAAAATGTGTAAATATTAAAGTGAAAATACAAAAGTGTCAGGTATCTGAGTGGTGGACAATAAAGATGGGGGAGGGGAGAGAACATGAGATATATATCAATAAAGAGCAAGTATGATCATGTGGAGCATAAATAACCATAACAAAAAATAAATATAAACTACAGTAAGTAAAAAAAAAAGAAAAAAAAGGGAAATACAGTATGTAATAAATAAATTAAGTAATAACCAAGTAATAAAAATACGGCATAGTGTAATAAAAATGAAAGTTGATAAAAAACAATGATGATAAGTAATAGAAGTGAGAAATACATTTTACTACCAATGGAGACGATAATGTATACAAAATGTTCATGAAATAGTATAAAGGATAGATGTAGTACAATACGTAATAAGTGGAAAGAAATGGTGAGAAAGGAGAACATTGTGTAGATATTAAATTAACATGTAAAATGGTATAAAAAGGCGATAAGTCTGTTACAATTGATGGGCTGTATTGGACTAATAATACAGGAAACGTTAGCTAATTAATAAACATTTCTCCACCTCTAAGAGAAATTTATTGACCTCTACTCGGACCATTTTCTTCCACATATATTATCAAGGTCAACTATTATCCTTCAAGATGTCTTCAAACTAATATTTGAGTTACAATCGATATACTAGATTATCTGGTTTTATCGGGTTTTAAATATTCTAATTTTTATTTAACAAAAAAAAATGACGAAAAACAATAGGAAACGATTTTATTTGTTGTGTATAGTTAACTTGCATTAGCCCAAAAATTTTCCCTATTCAGGAGTGATTACACTGTTATGCAAAAAAAACTTTTCTCCCCTCCCTTGAACAATTTTGCCTGTTTCTCATGTTTTCAGGTGTGGTGAGTCCGAATCCGAACTCAGAAAAATTCTATCACCCCCTGATTTTGAGAGAAAAGAGGTGAAACTTGGAAAAAATGAAAAATTGTATTTGAAAATTATTGTCTTTATTATAACAGATTTTTTTTCTTTTTCAACGATAAAATATAATATATATATATATATATATAATTAATTGATTATAATTAATTGAATCCTGCATGCTATCAGGTATAATACTAGATATGACACAACTCAAAAAATATACACACATCGTCAATGAGTAGTTTTTTTTTCTTATATTTTTCTTATAAGATATAACTGAAAAAACACTTTTAGCCATATTTCTTTAACCACTTGTAATATTCCCATCAAATTTTTTTCGTTCAAATATACTTCATTGCGCTCAAAATCATCGGGCTTTTGAATTTTTTTCACTATGTTTTGATGCCGAAAAAAAATTCGTCAAATCCACAAAAAACTCACCTTTTTGGATAAAAAACTAGAATTTCTCAGGCAACTGTGCGTGATAGATAAAATCTGACTTCCAATTCGTGTTCAGCACATCTGATAACAGTAAGAAAGCATGTTTTGGTTTGAAGGAGGATTTTCGTGCAGAACAGTGTTATGAAAGGGATCTTTGACGAGTACCTGACACCGTACGGACTCGGGACCGCCATTATACGTCTCCTTCAAACGACAGCGTAAATAAAGCCTTTTTATTCCCTTTATAAAATCCTAAGCTGCGAACCACTTCTTCCTTACCAACTTAACGCTACATCGCCTAGTTAGAAACATGTCGAGTCTAGTATATCCTCAATATCCTTTAGTAGGAGCATTCAAATGCTCTCAGACGTCTGTTGGATTCCTGAATCGAGGTCCAGGCTTCCACTACATAAAATTAAGTTGAGAACACCTAACACTTCAAGATTTTTACTCGCAGGTGTGTATTGAGGCTCATGCTGTATAATATTTTACTCATTTTATTAAAAGCATGCCTTGCTCTTGGTTTTTCTTTATTTTTCTGTTTTCTGGATTCAATTTCATACTCATTAAAGTATTGCACAATTGCACTTAGCCTATCAAAACGATCTATGTATCATTTTTCGCTTTTGATCTTTTGGTACGCAGTTCGATACCAGTTGTGATAGATAAATTATCGACGCTCATAATAGTTGTGAATAGTGTATTTAACACTAGCTGTCCCGCAGACGTTGTTCTGCCCTATTTCCCTAAAACAAAGGGCTTCCAAATTTTCTCCAACCATTACAATGGCAACTTCATCCATTGTTGTTGCATTGAAACATCTCGCATGTTCTCCTACAGGAGTTATCAGCTCGTATTACAATTTTATGATTACCAGTTGGTATAAGATCCAGTTCAGTTTTAAACAATGTAATCAATTAATTGTGTTGATGGAACAAAGTTTGTAATTGTATTCAATAGACCTCCTTACTGAACTGTTATTATCAATTTCTTCTGTTGTATTGCCCATGAAATAAACTTACAGGAATTTATAGCCGCCACCTCTCACCGGCAACAGCGAATTTATGATATATTTGGCCTTGTATCTGCAAATTAAACAGACAAGTTTTATTTTTACCCAACTTAAAAAAGAATAAGCAAAGTAAGTCTTGTTACCTTAAAAGTTATCATGAATTTGTTGCTCCAAAAGAAGTCAGTAAGCAGTTTTTATGGAATTTTGTAAGGAAATTTATGGAATCCCTTCCAATTTCTGAAACAAATGAGTACAATGGCTCTAGTGGCGGAACTAATGGCACACTTTGCCATTTGCGCAACATAATCCATTTCCTTCATTTGTGTATTTCAATGCCTTGCGATGTGGGCAAACTGAGTTCATAGATCCAATAGCAACGCACTGGTAGGAATTGTAGTCAATTGAAACATCTAACTGAAAGCTGCTTGTAATATCGTAATATCCTAATCCTTTCAATGTCATTTCGCTTTTCACGGTGCTGTGCTGTCCGATTAGATTGAAAATGAGCTTGATTGGTTGCGTTTCGAGTTCGTCGACCCAAAATGCTGGCCCCGCGTCTAATAGGCGGAATGGGTCTAAATGCAAACACACTCAACAAATAAACACACAATTGGTTTTCGAGAGAAGTGAAAATTGAATAACAACCAAGAAATGCTACGAAATACTACCGAGGAAGCAATGATGACACGTACGTCAATTATATTATTTATTTATTTATTTGTTCAATTTCCTTTAAAAGAAAGTAGGCAAAGGAATCTAAGTCCATGCAGCCTCTTCCCATCCCAAAAACAGCACCAACGCTTACTTTCTTATCACTTATTATATCGCTTATTGTATTATATACTTACTATTACTGATCTTCACTTAGTAAAATAACACATTTTTTTACACAATAAAAATCACTATTACCAATATTTGAAAAATTATAATAAGAACGAAAATAAATTTGAGGGAACTGGTTATATTATTTTCATTAATGACACGCTAACCCTAATTTACTTATACTAACAACTAACGCGCTTTTCTTTAGTTTTGATTGGCGTCAAATGTTTTACAGCTGGAAACAGAGTGGTTTGTACGGGGAAAAAAGAGTTGTTATTATTATTAACCTCGTAATTTTTACGTTTTTTCTCTCCATAAGAACCTTCTTGGCGCCTTAGCAAAAATATGAAGAAAAAAATTAGCCGAATTGGTCGAGCCGTTCTCGAGTTTTGCGCTTAGGAACACATTTGGCGATTCATTTAGGTAATTACACGCAAACCCTAATAAACTTTTACTAACAACTAACGCACCTTTATTTTTGCTTTGATTGACGTCAAATGTGTTAGCTGGGAACAGAGTGGTTTGTACGGGGAAAAAAGAGTTGGTTTCATTACATACCTTTTAATTAAAAAAATAGCCGAATTGATCGAGCCGTTCTCGTGTTTCGCGCTTAGGAACACATTTGGCGATATATTTATATAGATAGGTATAAGCACTCACATTTTATCTACTTCTTCAAAAAAATCGATTTTTCAGAAGTGCCCTTTACGTCGTATAAAAATATATATGCGTTAACAATTTCCTCAAGCGTGGCTATCACAGCAGGCCAAAACGCACTGCATTTATCCAAAGAAAAGTCTTCTATTATTGTTTACTTACCTTCTCTCAACGTTAGTCGTGATTAAAATAGGATAAATTTAAACTATGATGGATTCGATCACTAGGAGACTCTTCTGTGGCATACCATGCCTCTACGAAGCGGAGGAATATCCTAGCGATTGAACGTGATCTTGGCCATATCACATCCTTGCTCAACCTTTGGCTTAGAAACAGTACATTCCCTACCGTGTACTAGCTAACTAATGCGTAGCCAAATAGTAGCTTCATGGATTGTAGTGGCACCGGTTTCTTTTCTTGCTATCGTACCTCATAACTAAGCTCGAAGGACATACGCTGAGAAGAATTGCCAATTGGCCCCTATTCCCTGCAGACTTCAGGGCGGACAGGATTGAAAGCCTGAAGGATTAGAAAGGAAGAAACGCCAATAAAGATTTTGGGCTAAGACAAGAGAGAGAGACAGGTAAAGGGGTTAGGGATAGGGACTCAACTATTGATGAGGGAGCCCTGTTTATGGGAGCCGCCAATTGCCGGGTCCTCATCAAACTTTCACCAGCCGGGCCTTCCTCAGGAGTCCATGCATTCCCTCCCCTCGTGTCCCCGCCACAACCACATCCCTGCTATTCTTATTTTCAACAATATGGATAAATGAATAAAACCAATGAATATCCTACCTCGCTGGTGAGGATCTCGATGGAAACGAAACACCAAGCAATGCAAGGCTGTGGCCTTTCTAACTGTATCATCCGTATATAATTTCAACATATGGTTTAGCCTCAGCCTTCGATCGCGATAACCTTTTGTACTGTGTGCTTTGACAATCCCTATCTTAAATCCACCCATTTATAACATCATATATAACCAAATACCTTATTGCAATGAACGGAAAACCTTGAGGTAAGCATTGACAAATTGTAAACCATTTTACAACGTTATGAAACTCTTATTCAGGTATCTAATGTGTCGATAATCAAACTCAATTTCCTTTTAAATGTGGCAATAGTTTATATATTTGTTACGGATATAAACATCCCCAATTACCTTTGCTTACCTTATGTCCCACTGATTTGGATCGAACCCGATATCATCTGTTTCATAATAAAGTTTAATCCCATTAGTTTCAGTCCTAATCAATAAAACAGTTTTAAGTTGGAAGAGATAGCAAAAAGTCGACTGGTTGGTAGTTCATTCATAAGTTGTGCGTAATCGTTTATGTAAGTCCTAATTAGTATATACGGACATACCCCATGTTTAGTACCAGAAGGTGAAGAAATGATTGATTCTTCCAGGTAGTTATATGCTATTTTACGAATTTAAACTTCGTAAAAGTACGAATAAGAGGAGGGACGAAAACGAAAAGATTTGCGCACGGATGGTGGAATACGAGTAGTGTCCGAGCGAGTATAATTTTCTATAGATTGGGTTCTAGAGTTAAAGAAGTGAATCAAGGGAAACAGGGTCAGAGAAGTCCAATGATATCAGGAGGTGTATTCTTTCTTAAAGATTCGAATAAACAAGAACTAAGAAACTGCCCCAGAAATGACTCCTTTTGAGTTCTTTGATTACAATTTAACGAGTTCCTCTCTTTAAATTTTACCAGATCATTATAAAGCGGAGCAAAACTGTGAAAACAACAACGTCTTCGCGCTATCGTTACGCTCCACTGTCCTGAAGTGCTTATATCTCTTCCAGTCGCCTGTTTGATTGTGTTCCTACAATAGGCCTGGAAACACATGTTTGAAAGTTCATCCTTACAGTTGCTAGGTGTTTTGTTAAAACAAAATTGAACATTTCATTAATATGCAATGCAAATATAGATCATGAATCATAGAAGTTTTAGTTTTGATATTTTTGTACTTCATCAAGTCCTATGAAGATCAACCAGGATACAGTATATATCCATATGAAATATATGGATACAGTTCGAAAATGTATCCATATATTTAGTTAAATCTGCCGTCATTTTTACATTGTATGTGTATTTTTTTCCTTCCCCTTACCTTTACATATATAAGGCAAAAGCTGAAATCTCTTTTCGCCTCCTTATTTCCTATGGTTTTAGTTCAGGTTCGGAACGGGACTTCTGTTTCAGGAGCATAAAGCATTGATTGACTAAACGATGGAAAAACGCCTCATATGAACTTTGTATAAATCGCAAAATTTTGCGATAGTAAAAAATCTCGAATTTTTAACCAAAATAATTGTTTTAAGGTCGTCTGAAATGCTTCGCTTAATTGAAATTTTGTACATTTACTTTTTCAGCTAATTTTTTTTTTTTTTTTGCTCTACTTCATATATAAAACATTTTATGATAATTTTTAAGAATGGCTCCGAAAATTTTGATTAAACTATAATAAATTTTGTTCAATACGAGTTTGATTTTAACAACATTAAATTATTCTGAAAATTAGGGGTTTAATGTCAGATTGCAAAAACTTCGAAAATTCGAGAATATTTCTAACTCTGTTTATTTAAAATTGGGAGCGTGATAACTCACTGGGAAGAGCTCCAAGTTGCAATGCTGAACATCCCGGGTTCAAATCCGGGTGTGACAAATAAATGATTTAATGTGCGAGATCTGACGGCCCTCTTGGGGCTCACTCAGGGTATATAAAGTGCGTACCTATGTACAAAGGGGAAAACCTGGTGCTATTCTCGGACGTTTCACCTCCCAGCACAACCGTTCTGCTAGAAACAATATAGTCCTTGCCACTGAACACAAAACCCATAATATACATAAACGTAATATACGTCTGACCAGAAGGCTGCATACTACGAATCATAAAATATTTATGAAAGTACATAGGAAGCACATAAAAAAGTACAATTCGTACTACTAAACTAAACTACTAAAGAGGATAAATAAATAAATAACAACAGATAAAAACATGAGCTGGGTGTAATAACTTCTTTACATAATATAAGAGTATATATTATCAAGTTAGATTAAATTCACTCTTTTAAATAAATTGCATCTGTTAATATAGTCATTCATGTCTTATGTATTGTAATTTTTTCACATTTGTCAGAGTAGCTATGTTAACCAATCACCACGACGAGCAGAGAGCCGAGTACTTTTACCAGTCCTTTTTTGCCGCCTTTATTCTTCTTATTGTGTTTCCTTTATTCCTAGTTATTAATTTCGGGCGTTCCTGAGCGGTCGTGCCGTGAATATTTTTCCCTACCCCCCTCAACTCCAACCCCCTCCCCACAGGAGGAAGGACTCCCTTCTTAAGCTATCCACAATTCTTATCAGCTAAACAGAATTATAATTCCCATGATGAGGCCCCAAAGGGGAAAGAGAACTAATAGGAGATTCTATCTTCCGGAACCTCTTTAAAAATATATCAAACCTTATCGTTTCTCCCATTAAAATCCTTTACCAAATTATTTCAAAGTTGATTTTGAATGGTCTTATTTTTACTTAATGTTTGCCAACACCGAATACACTATTTAATGGAGTCCTTTGTTTATAGTACTCTATTGTAACCAAATCTTAGTTAATTGGTCTATATATAAAAAAAATAAAAAACCTACACTGCAACCTGTGAACGGGTCTAGGGCTCAGTACATGGTAGAGACTGACTTTTTCATGGAAAACGGTTCTACAAGCAGGTGACTTGTCCTAGGTCACGCTCAACCACTAGATCCCCCCTTATTTTGGGTAACCTATTTTTATATTTTATTGAGGCTGGGTGGGCCCCAAGAGGATCCTAGATCCTATATGATCCATCTCCCGCTACAAACAGCCTAAATAAAAGTCATGGTTCAAATGGCCTGCACCGGTATTTGAACCAGGATTTCCGGCATGGCAACCCAGTGCTCTAACTCTGAGCCACTCCGCTCCTAATTAATCTATATATAATTATAAATTATTCCCACACAACCTAATATGCGAAAGATTGGTTCGCAGCTCGGTATGTGGGCTTAGGAATGAACGTAAAATGGGTGACCCGACCCTGAAGGTGTCAGGTACTCCTTAAAGATCCCTTGTTATACCTGGATGTGCAAAATCTAGAACTCCTGCTGAACCATCATCCGATTAGCACTAGAAGCATAAAGTGACGTTAAATGAAAAACAGCAAAGTACTATAACAATGCTCTATGTTCTACGGGTATAAATTTAAGCAGTTTATTTTAGAAAGCTGCTCAAAGACTTCAAAATAAGCCTAATTATCCCAAATTCATTTCCTTAACTTAAACACCAAAAATTGCAGAATTAATCAGTCAAGAACTGAAGAACTTGATTAAAACTTTATTGAGTTGAAATAATTTTTTGTGTTAAAGACCAACGAAGGACCAGACGCATATTATTACTTGGATCCTTATCCTTATTTTCTTTTTTTCCGCTAAATCCTCCCTCTCGTCTTCTTCCTCCTGTCATCCACCTACTTTCTCTCCTGCCTCCTTCTTCCCACCTCAAGGTCCTTTATGTTTCTCACAATATTGCGGAATCCTTCTCTATTTGGCCGTCCTTTTCTATGGTACCCATTCTCTCCACTTCATGCTTAATTTGCTCATAATCAATTTACGGTCTTTAGTTTCATAACTCAATCGAATATTAGTTTGTTCAACCTATCCTTGTTCATTCCCTTAATACTATGTCCTAAGAAATTTAAACTCAGTTTTTCCGTTATTACGTTAATTGTTTTTAAAAGTTTCTCTTTATTACAGGCTTGCTCAACTGCCGTTACTTATGATTTGTATGCGTTGGGCGCCCAAACAGCGAACTCATTATCCTCATGGGCAAATAAACGAGACAGAAATAAATGTAGGAGGGAGGAATGAAAAACCCAGAGCGCTACCCTGGGCATGAGTTCATTAATTATGCAATTTTACTCAACTAGATGCCTTTAGCCCTTCGGTATTTCAATAATTGAGAGATAAACCTTTTCCCATCTGGTTCCCCTTTTAACTCAAAACTAAATTTTATTACACATAGGAGTTTGGTTAAAAAAAATTAAATCGGTAGTCATGAAAACTACCGACAGAAGTGAAAACGCAGGACTTTGGACTATTTCAATTTCAAATTTGTAAATTTAAATTAACATTAGTCTGGTTTTCACGCATAGTGACACACCGAAAAATAATTATATACATTTTCAATTAGTTTGTTTATTAATCAAAACATATGATAGGCTGCTCAAGTGCTATACAAAATAGCAATAATTTAATTTAAATAATATATGTTTCTAGATAAGTTATATTATTTGCAGAGATTTTATTTTCGAATTTAGCATTATTATCATCTCTAAGTTAAACAATAATTCATTTGTACTGAACTTACTACAGATCATTTGTACTTCAAATAGTTTCATAAAACAAGATTTTTTACTATTATAAATAAAATCTTTTAGGGTAAACAAAAAGGTCATCCATTGATTGTATCAAATGCGCAAATATTAAAAGACTTTTATAGATAAATATAAATATTCTTATACCAATGTAATTCTAACCTTTAAACAAAAGTTCATTAAAATAAATTGTGTAACTTACGCACTGGCCGCTAGGTGTCGCCAGTTTCGAGCATGTTACTGACGCGAACCCATAAGTTTATCCCCTACCTAAAGTGGGTAAACGCGGTTAAAGAAGTTTTCTCTTTAAAAAAATAAAAATAAATGAGGAACGTCCTTTTTTATTTTTGCTTTGCGTTACTTAATATTAAAATGGGGTTACCATAATAAATAAAAGAATACGTACTCATGAATTTCAAATGCAATCTGTCGTATAATCTTTTGTTTTCGATTCAGAAACATTTGTTAAGTTTATTTGAGGCAATAAGAACCATAAAAAGAAGTGTAACCATCACATCCACATCTTACTGCAGGGTTATTAACTTATTATTAATCAAGTGCAACAAAAACTCGTAGCTAACTAAACAAGCTGGGTTGCGAAGTCCTACTATGCTTATTCGCCAGACTTATCTCCAAGAGATTTCTATCTGTTCAGAAATTCGGACAACTTCCTTGTGCGTACAATTGTTGAAAATGATTCTCAAATAAAATATGCATTTTCAGACTTTATTTCACTACAAAACATTTTGTTGAAATAGAAACGGAGAAAAGGAAGATCTAGGCTTAAATTTATTCGAGCCACTAACAACCTTTAGAATAGTCCTATAAATATATTGATTACAAGGACTACAAAAATATTCAGAACCATCCCTTAGCATCTTACATTTTTGCAGATCATTTTATAAAAAATTCTTTCATCCCTAAAATATAGTCTCAAGTTTAGTTATACGCCGCTATGCAATAAGTCGTCTTTCGATAGTCGATAAGTACTTATCTGTAGTAGTAAACAATCCTTGGTTATGCCGTCCTTCGGAAGGGACGTTAAAGTGGGTTCCGAGTCTTTATGTCAGGTACTTGTTAAAAATCCCTATCCTTTATGATATGTATCATGTAGCCTTCTGGCCAGATATTATGTTTATATTTCTGTTCATCATTCTATAAAGTCACTTTTCTATTCTATTCTATCCTAATTAAACCTGAATATGCAAAATTTAGGATTCCCACTGTAGCATACCGATTAACCATACCAGCACAAAGTGACCTTAAATAAATAAACAAACAACATATCTATATAAGTTTATATGAACGGTACAACGGGATTAAGTGAATGAATATATACTAAACAATTTGTACTTACTTTTTTTAATGATAATTAAATTAGAAATTATCCACTACACTTAAAGAGTTAAGCTGTGTTTTATAATACGCCGAAGAAGAAATAAGACGCAAGATTGGATCCTGAGATATAGGGAGTGAGGTATCCGATCCTTGAATCCTCTGTTAATGCAGGAAGATATAGCTAGCTTTAGCAGAGTCCAATCCCCTGGTCTCCAGGGCACAATCCACCTGGCCTTTTCACTCCCTCTGTCTCTCCTTTACCAATCCTAAGCCGCACACCAACGGGCCATGGTCAACAACAACAAGAAAACCAAATCTATAGAACAAAACTACAACCTGTACAACATTTTTTTATCAAATTTGGTGATCACAAACATTCATTTTCAATAAAATGTTACATTGATAGTCTTTTCTGTTAAACATGTATTTATTGAAATTTACAACTGTATACAAAATACATCAAGTAAATATAATGAAAGAAAAATCATGTCTAGAGACAAAGGCAAGTAGGGAAACTTTCATTACTCAAATGAAAACTTCAGCTTAGAAGGTCACGAAGCCATCTTCTTTTCAGACGCCTCGGAGGAATATCAGGAATTGAAGAGGTTGCGACGTTTGAAACTAGTGCGTTTGAGTTCAAATTTTGCCATGAAAGATTGATATCGGATTCGGGCCAAATCAGCAACAAACGGGTCATTGTGGATTACTTTGTTCGTAACAAAGTAAGCAGCCTTGAGGATTTTACGAAGGATTTTGGATTGTAAGGATTGAATACGAGAGGAATTCGATGGCTTAGTGGAGCCCCAAAGCTCTATTCCGTAAGTCCAGATAGGTCTAAACATTGTCATGTAATGAGTCTTTTGTAATTAATTGTGAGCTCAGACCGTTTGTCTAGTAAATGTTGAAGTAGCCTAAAACGGCGTAAAAATGTGTAAAATCGATAGTAGAAAGTTACTTTCTGGATTGTCTTTTTTGATTTATAATATTTTAAACTTCCAGACAAATACCTATTTTAAATCTGTAGTTTACTACAACTTTTCGTTTTTGACCTAGGTCCGCCACAGGTTCTCGAGGAAACTCGGCAGGCGCACTATGTATACCACTCCGCATGACAAGCTATCCCCCAAGGGATTACTCTACAAATCTGGAGGAAGAAGAAACTAGTTATCGTGGGGTATAAGAGATATGATGACTTGGCTAGGTCACCGTACTTCCGTTTTGGATCTGACTTCATCATCTCCATTATCTGACTCTGCGAAATGATTAATCTACAAGATACAATGACATTGGCAAAGGGTATTGTCCTGCCATCGCCTTTGAAGACAGGATATTGGACGAAGTTTAATTAGACTTCCATGAAATTTCTGTGCAGCTAATACTGGAAAAAATAAAGTCTACTTTTATTCCCCAAAACTACTGCACATACGAAAATCAACCCTATTTGGGAAAATAAAGACTAAATTTGGGGTCATTATATTTTAGGTCTGTTTATACTTTTGTGAAATTATTGTTGATCATTACCTCAACTAGTATATGTAATGTAATATTCGCTAATGTATATATTAAAAAATGAATTAATGATATTTAAGATTATATTAAAAAAGGGAATGGTCAACAGAGACATTAAATAAATGTTAATACATTAGTGGAAAAATTCCAACTAAAAATAACCTAAAAAATTCCGAGTAACCTTCCCTATGATTCAGTAGTTGCATTTGAGCCTTGGAGGTGATGGGATGTGTGTTTTTTGGGTGCATTATTCATGTTTTCCTTTGCTGTTATTCTCTTTCTGCCCTGAGGATGCCTGAATAGGCGAAGTATTGGACAGGTATTTTCAATTACCTGTTTTAGTTTAGAGACTTAAGGTTTTTAGTTGGAATTTTTCCACTATCTATTAACATTGATATTTAAGATTTTTACTACATCTATTTCATATTCTCAATCTGCTTGTGCTCCTCAACGCAGTATCCTAGACCCAATCCTTTACACAGTTTATAATCGTTTGGAAGGTAAATTCTGTTTCAGGACACCCAGACTTTAAAAACTACTAATGAAATCCTACTAGAATGATTTATTTGCAGGGATGCTATACCATTCCTCCATAAGCGATCTATTGTCCATAGACTGTTGGTGTTAGCTATAACATAGCGGTAGATCGCTGAGTTGCTGTGCCTAAGATCCCGGGTACAAATCCGGCTATGGCAGATATATTATAAAACCCGTTAACAGAGACCGGGGATGGACCCTGAGCGATCTGGAGACCATCATGGAGCCTAGACAGCCTCTATAAAGTGGGCACCGTTAAATGGAGCAAAAACCTGCCGAATGAGCGTGATATCGGGAAAATAACCTCCCTGCACAACCCTTGTCTTTCCTAGGACTACCAGGTAGTCTCTACCAGGTACTGAATCCAAGCCCCTTCGTGGGTAGTAGTGTTGCAGTTTTATTTTGTTTTTTTTTACGATATGAGGTGTCCTTTATTTGAACTTCATTGATGTGAGTTTCCGGTGTATGTTGTGATGATGTCTGAATAAGCGAAACGTTGTTGGACTTAAGATTTTGTGGTTGGGAATTTTCCTACTGTATTCTAGTGGTTATTTTATGCTTTCCAATTTCTGCTTATATTTATTGACGGAAGTTGTTATAGAGGCTAATAGGACACAAGACAGAAAGATTAAAGAGGAAAGGAAGTGACCACTATAGGACGGAAGAGGGCGGCTGAAGGGATACCAGAGGGAGGCCCGAGGAACGACTAGCCGGAGGAATCGATAAGGAGCTAATGAATTCCCGGCGGTATTAAATGTTAACAGCTGGTTTACAGGGCCTGTGTCAAGACATAAAATCAGCGGGATGGGGAGGCCTGTTTGCTTCACTAATTTACAGGCCTCGGATAGCCCAGCTGGCGTAACCGCTAGGCTGCTCTTCAGCAGGAGAGGAGGATTCCTTCACTATCATGAGGGTCCTTGGGGATCATATGACGGAGCAAGGCAATATAGATGTATGCTTATATTATTGAATATTCCGAATGACTTTCAGAACTGATCCAAGTATAACAGTAAATTGGAACGGTGTAGCTCAGTATATAGCATTGAGCTGAATGTTCCAGGTTCATCATTGAACCTGGACAATACTCCTGGAGTTCATCCAGCCTCTATAAACCGCTCTGTAAGGTCTATTATTAAATTGCTTTAAGAACATTCAATAGCAATATCCGTTATTGTTGGGAAAACAAATACTTCTTGAATATTCGTTTGTTAGAGATAGATATTTATTAATTCGGGTTCGAATCTGGCCATGGTAGATGAATTATTTAATCAGTTAACATCGATAGATCGACTCTGTGGGTTAACCTAGTTAATATACAGTGGATACAAAACTCTTCAAAGGCTATAGTGGAACAGGTTGATAATTTATTAGCTATCTCGTAAAAGTAATTCTCATTAAGTAAAAAATGTCAAAAATAGACAAGTCCTCTCGTGAGTCGTACAACAAATCCAACCTTGCTGACCAAAATTAAAAAAAAAAAAAGTTGAATTATTCCAAGCAAAATACTCGTGAAGAAATGCTAATCAGTTACCGAAAACATAAGTAGTGGAGACAGACGCTCCAGAGGCTTACCCTGTTTCTATAAAGTAAATATTTTAATTGGGGGAAAACCCAAAGGTTGTGTGTGATCTAGGCCTGAACACCTTTTTACTGATCCGGTTGCTTAGATACAGTATTATCTCTAACATGTACCGAACCCAAAACACTTCAGGGTTATAGTGGAACAGGTTGATAATATATTAGCAACTACCATATCAATTAATGGTAAAAGACAAGCGTAAAAACAATAGACGAGTTCACTTGCGGAATCGTGCACCGAATTCAAATCTTGCTGACTAAAAGTAAAATAAAAGTTTAAATATTGCAATTAAAATACTTGTGAACAAATGCTAAAACATAAGAAATGGTGAAAGACCCTCCTGGGGCTTACCCAGTTTCTATATAGAGGTTACTTTCAATTGGGGAAAACCGGGGGGGGAGGGGGGGGTGATTTTGATCTTGGCTTATTAGCCTCCTCGCACAATCGTGTGCTAGGAAACAGTACAGTCCCTACTGAATCTATATATTGAATTCAAGACCCTTTATGGATTGTAGTGATATTGGATTTTTTATTTTAATTTATATATAATTAGTATAACTTCAATCTTGTAAGGTCTGAGTGAGTTTATTTCACTGTCCCCCTGAGGATTACTACACATTTGTTGGAAATAAAACGTAATTTAGTGACTTTTTCTGTACATACTATAATCTAGCCATGCCGTCTCGGGTCTTTTATAGATTAACGCTGTCAGTTACTTTTTGTAACCAAATGATTACTTTAAAAGTAATTCATCTTTAAAAAAAAAATTAAACCATATGACAACTACAAACTCTATTAAGCTCTTTTATTTATATATTTCTGGACACAGGAATACACAACTACGAAATTTTGTACTAAAGAACTTAATATTAGTAGTGCAACTATTACGGATTGGAGGAATATGTGCCTATACTTTAATAAATAATCCTATTCAAATAGGCGGGGGAAAATGACTGTATAAATTGACGAATCTTGTTTTAGTAAAAGAAAAAATAATGTTGGAAGAATATACCCTCATCAGTGGATTTTTGGGGTATAAGTAGGGAAACCAAATAATTTTGTATGTATGCAGTAACTGATAGGACATCAGAAACTCTTCTAAATTGTATAAAAGCTACAATTAGGCCAGTGACAACGATCATTTCGAATTTCTGGAAGGCATATAAAGGGTTAGGAGAAACATTGTATTCTTTGAATTAGGTGCATCTTACTGTCAATCATTCAAAAAATTTTGTCGACCCTAAAACAGGAGCCATCACACAATCAATAGAATATCTCTGGGCGAAAGCCAAAATGAGTTATAGAAAAGAGTATGGAACACGGAGGGAACTTTTAGATTCCTATTTGTGTGAGTTTTTATGGAGACAGAGGAACAATAACAAAAATTTATTTCTACAAATAATTGACGACATAACTGTTTTTTTCCTGTTTAAATTCATATTTAGTTGTTGTTTTTATATTAATTTAAAATAAACTTTTCATTTACCTGTAATCTTGTTTATCTAATCATATGTTAATTAAAGCGATTACTTTTAAAGTAATCATTTGGTTACAAAAAGTAACTGGCAGCCTTAATCTAAAAAAGACCCGCCATCTCTTCTCTGCTCCCTATTCTCTCTCTTCTCACCAATAATCTCTGTATCTTAGAGCTGGTATGTATGCATATAAAAGAAGAGGGGAGGTGAAAAAAGTTACATTGCTTGTTGTTGCTTCTTCTCAATTGTTTCACAACTTGTGGGTTAGGAGCCCCCAAGTATACAAGAAAACCTTAGATCATCAACCCAATCTCATAACCTTATCAGTTATAATCTTATAATCATTTAACTCTGCTATATCTAATCGAAAACTGTAAGTGGGAGTCCTAAATTTTGCCTATATAACAAAACACTACACCACAGGTCACCCCAACAAATAATCTTTTGGGTAATTAGTCAAACACTTCTCTTAATCTGATCTTAATTTATTAACAAGATGGTCCGATAAATTTTTATACGAAATTTATTTATTGCATTTCTTTTTATAAACATTATATACTTCGATTCGCTAAAGCTTTGAGAAAATCATTCCGATTTTGTTATAAAAAAATATTTATAATTCTACAAATTCCCGAGTCAAGGAAGCTGGAAGCATTTTGCCGGGAGCCTAGCGGGGCAAGTTGGAGGAAAAGAGAGTGTATTTTAGTATTGAGATATTGATAAGAGGTAAAGGAGGCGGTGGAGGTTAAGATGTATATTTGATAGGGGGCGGCCATTACGCGGCGGTACACGTCCTTCCAGGTTGACTTATACCGAGCGGCCACGCACGTCGCAATCAATGATTCAGTTTTATTGTTATAATGAGGCCCATACCCTCCCCACCACCGGGGCCAATTGAATCTCTCGCTCAAAACGTTTCCTCTCTCTTAATAGCCGTATCTTCTGCATTGATTATCTTCATTATATGGCATTATCTGCATCAGGCATGTGCATGATGGGTCCTATCATCTTGTATCCGAAATATCCGTTTATTCTCGTAATTTTTATTGACGAAGTTGTTGAAGTTCAACTATGTCTTCAAATTAAGGGAAAATCCCATTTACTCTATATGAATGAGCTTATTTACTTCGGATATTAAGCAGTTGGACTGTGGATTCTCAAGAATCCTTCAGTTGTTAGGCAGACAAGGTAATACAATTAGTAGATAAAATCATTATTAAATAAAACGTTTAACAAGGGATATATTATTTAAAATTAATTATTAATACATCAGAATCTCTCTATAGATTGCACCGCTTTTGCGGACAATATCGCAGGTTTTTCTGATTTTCTTAACGTAGTCATAAAATAAATCAACCAGCTAGAGGCAGAAGCTCAGATCAACCCCCGGAGGAAGCTTTCAGAATGGCCAGCGAAACGTCGGCGAAGAATTTGACAACATGGTCGAAACCAGGAGAAACACGGACTGAATGGATTAAAAATATTGGCCGTGGCAATTTAAGAGAGAATTACATGTGAGTTTTCATTTAAAGATGTTTATATTCGGGTCATCTAAGTATATTTCTTGTAATAGAAGTTACTCATGATAGTTTGCATAATTTACATTGAAAAAAAATATCTTGTGATATGTTAATTCTTTTTTGTTGTTATTTCTCTCTTAAGCTCATCTTTCATTGCTTGTAATACGTTACGGATTGCTTATTATCATTTCGTTTAACAGACTTTTGAAGGACTATTGACCAATCAGTGTTCAATGTACCATGTTTTCTGTCCGCCCAGTATTTCTTCATCCTTTCAGATCTTGCCGTTATCCCTTCCTCTGAAATCCTGTATATTCCTTTGGTCTTTACCGTATCCCGGAACCTCTTTCTTTTATCTTTGGTTATACTCTTTGCCAATCCATCCGCAATCACCCCTTCTGTGATTTGGAGCTCCCGAAGGTCCATTTTAGACTGCTTAAAACAGTTCAGTTAGTTTTTTAGTGGCAAAAATCGGAGATCCTTTTAGTTATCCTGTAAAATTCCGCTTTCTACTTAAGTAATCTATTCGTATGGCCATTGAAATCAATCCTGTCGGAAATAACTCTTGAATCGCGAGAGTTTTTATATTGATTTGTATATTTTGAGTACCAGTGACGGATCTAGTTATTTGGTTGTTTCAAGTCGTTTTTAAAAGAATGGTTATTTAGTGAAACAACTTAATCAATTTTCAACTTGAGAATTATTTTCAGAAATGTTACCCTTAAGGAAGTTGTCCAAATTTCTGAACAGATGAAAATCTTAAATCAGCTCGTTTAGTTTCTTCACTCTCTATCGTGATAAATGAGCTCTAGCGGGTAAGAATAGATGTCCCTCCTGATTAACCAATGTAGATAGTTTTCTGATAAGTTTTTGTTGCATTTTGTCAATATACCCTCAGTACGATATGAATGTGGAACGTATGTCTCATATGAAACGACCCAGTAGTTATCCTGTAAAATTCCATTTTCTATTTTAGTTATCCGTTCGTGTGGCCATAGAAATCAAATTTCCTTTTCCTTAGTGTGTCGGAAATAATGGGTTCATTGCTGTTGAGTTTGTATATTCCTAGATCGGTTTGTATATAGTGATTAAGTCGAATTTTCTCTAAAATGAGTTTCTTGTACTAGGGGAATCGTGTTATTTTCGTAGTGAAAAACAGGATAAGTCATAGGCATTGGCTTGAAAAGCAGTTATTCCCTATATTACAACTCAATTTCAAGTCAAAAACTTCGAGAATGGATAGATTCCGCTTTCTTCAAGACAGTTAACTCCTGTCCTTCGGAAAAGACGTTTAACTGGGGCCCGAGCCTGAATGATGGCAGGTATTTGTTAAAAATCCTTCGGAAGGAACGTAAAATGGGGGCCTCATGCCTGTAGGGTGTCAGTTACCCGTTGATTGAGATCCTAATTAAACCTGGGTAAGCTAAATTTAGAGCTCCCGCTGTAGCATCTTCCGATTAGCCTTTGCAGAATACAGGGACGTTAAATAAATGAACAAACAACTCCATTTCAAGCCAAAAACATTCCATTTTGCTCAACACAGTTAACTCACTGCAAGCATTCGGATTAACCACTTATTCATCGAGGCTGCTGGTGTAATTTATATCATTGATAGACCTGGTTAAAAATAAATTAGGAATATTTATGATTATAAATAAACAATTTAGATCATTCCGGATATTATTGTAATAAAAAAGACGAAGGGCAAGCAATTAGGAAGGTAATGATGATCCATGGGCAATAAAAATAGGGAGGATACAATACAATACAGGACAGACCGGAGGACTAATTCAGAAGAGTAGGGAGAGAACCGAGAGTATGTTTTAAACAATTTGAAGAGGGCCGGGAACAATGGCGAGATCTTTTAAGCTGCCGTTAGAGAAGAGAGGAGTTAGGAGAGAGAGGAAACAAAAGGGAGGTTTTCATTTGGGAAAGCGTTCCGCGGGTCCCCGCCCGCCATTGCTACCCCCCTCCCCCTTCCCCCCGCCTAATGAGAGGCCGCTAATCATACGCTCCTCTATCTCCCATCTCTCTTCCGATTTTAATACAACGCTCCCCCGGCCCTCCTTCACTCGGCTCTTAAAGGAGCCATCGATGTAGCAATAGCCATCGATACGTCCCAGATTAGGCGTGTGCTCCAAAAGAAGGGCTATGGATGTATTTCAAGCATCGCAGGGCCAATGTAGGAGTCAGTCCACTGCCTTCTCAAGGTTGAATTGAATTGAAATCATGAAGGGTCTTGGGTTCAATACGTTGTACAAACTACTATTTCTAGGACAATGCTTGTGCAAAGAGATGATTATTCCCTAATAACAATAACTCATTAATATTGTTCACAATATTTATTCCAAAATTTAAACTTTTTTTTATGAACTTGTCTAAAGCTTTTACGCTTCTTATAACAGTATTAGCATTGACTGATATTTTAATAGCTAATATATTATCAACTTTTACCACTATATCTCTAGTCGTGGGTTCAGAAAATGATAGACAGGAATCCATTTAAGAAAATAGTAGTATACGGAGGTGATTTGGTCATCCCCGTTCGCTTAACGGCGCACCAATGCCCATTTTACAAATTTTACAACAGCTCATTTAATACTACTTGAGCTCTGGGTATTTTTAGTATTACGGGTATTTGGCCACCCTAACCTGCTTGCATTTCAGCACGAGTATTCGCCGCAGAGCGATGGTATGCGTAACAATAGGATGCTCCAAGTTGGCTTTGTTACATCAGTCTCAATATAGCTGTGGATACAACCAGCTATTCGCTCTGCCTAGCTTCCTTCTTTAACTACTTTCCCTCTCAGGCGACCTCCCTGTTTCAGCTCCTTCTCACTTTCCCAAGGATAAGTATCTTATAGCCACTATTTTCTTTCAGCCACAAACGAAAGCCTCATAGATGTTGCAAGCCATGACAAGCTCGGCAGGCTCCGGTACACTCCAACTAGGACAAAGAGGATGTCATGTTTGGAAAGTTATGCACTAAAACCCCCATGCCCCGTAAGAATTTGTGAGACCCCGTAGTCAGGACTCACGATTATCCGAAACATGATTTGATGGTGGGAATTTACTTTCTGAGGGTATCCCTTTTAGAGGTCGTTCTATTCTTCTACTGTATCCTCCCGGAGTATCCTCTGCCATCTGTTATCCTATGATCCGCAATTGAAAATCCCCTAGGGTTTCCCTCCTAATCTTCTCAGAAGAGATCTTCTCTTAGCAGGAGGTTAAGAGGTTCTACTCCTGCTAACGCCTGCACCACCTCATGTGGCACAGTTCTATATGCTCTGGTTACTCGAAGCAGATCCATCCGCTGGACGGTCGCCGATTTACTCTTCTACCTTTTCGAGTGATTCTGGTTCCAGCCAGGGGGCGCATACCTCAGCATACCCATAATCACTCCTTTATAAATTGTAACTATAGAAGGGAATCAGAGACCTCAGAAAGCGACAGCAATACGACTGAGACCATTGAGGGCTATGGCCACCCTGCTTCTCAAATAGTCCAAGTGAGATTGTTCGTCTCAAAGAATTTTCATCCTAACTCAGAGGTAGGTTACAATTGTTATAGGATGAGCTCTATGTTGCCGTACGCAGTAGGGGGGAATCGCTCTTCTTCCAGCATTCCTAGTAATTCATTGCAGGCAAGTTTCCATAGGGCAGGTCCTAGGGGACATCCCCTCTCTGCAATGTCTGCAATGTCATAGAAAGTCCCACGAATCTTCAAGGAAATGCTTCTGACCAGGTTGCACAGGATGCTGGGAGCCTCGTACTTCTGCAGTTGCAGGATAACGCTTGGTATTTTATTAACTATAATCATGTTCTAAATTTCAATTTTTCATTTGTCACCTTGTTGGATTTTAACATTACTTCTTTGTTAATATATAGTACCTCTTTGTTGTTATATAATTCAATCCCGTCTGGTTCTTATTTATACTACTTACTACATATAATATTACTCTATCAATATATTACATATACTACTCTTTACCATATACAATTTTAATTTATTTGTATCTTGTATATTTAGCCCTGAAGAAGACCTGCAACGTTGGTCGAAACCCGTAGATAAAGAGATCGATTTATTCGAGCGGAAGATTGGCCTGCCTGGAGAGCGTCTTTTTGGAATGCCAAGAGATGATAGAAAAGCAGGGATTTAAATGAAGCCAGTGAAGAAGAATTTCTGATGAAAGGAGGAATTGAGTTCCACACAGTGGTGGAGAAGACAAAGAAGGAACGTTCGAATGCCTGTAGGAAGGAATGTGGAGATCGAAAAGGCGGGATCTTGTTTTGTGGTGCTGGACAGAGGATTTGAATTGAAGGAAACTGTAGATATATTAAGGGTGTTGCGAGTTAATGGATTGGTATAGAAAAACACTAAGGAAATATTGTCTACGAATGGGATGGGAGAGCTACTTTAACTCATTATAATGGTGTGACACCCGGGATCGCCTCGGAGTACCAAGGACAAATCTTAAAGCGCAGTTCATTATTCTTTTTAAGCGACCCTCCAGCATTTTCGGAAGGCCCCCGTATACCACACAACACAACAGTAGTCAAAGTGGGGGAAGATGAGGGATGGTACGAGAAGCTTACGGGTAGATCGTGTAAGGAGATGCCGGGATCGATGGAATAATTTCCGGGAACAAATTGATCGTCGGGATAGTTGGGTGACATTTGGTTTCCAGGAAAGGTTTGGGTCCATGGTAATGCCTAGGTTTTTAACGGAGGAGTTGAAACTAATGGGGTGGTCGTTTAGGATTAATGTTGGGAGGGCGGGGACAGTTGTAAGGAGGGTGTTGGAACCTAGCACAATGGCCTGGGTTTTCATTGCGTTAAATTCCAGTTTGTTCAGCTTTGCCCAGGCACTGATCCTATCTAGGTCTTGATGAATACTGGCGAACGCAGATGATAGCTCAGAAGGAGGAAAGGATAAATAGATTTGGAAGTCGTCAGCTTATAGATGGTAGGAACAGTGGTGAACAGATTTAGGAAGATCGTTGATGTAATAGTTGAAAAGGAGAGGAGAGATGCTTGAGCCCTGCGCCACACCTGAGGATAGAGTGACGAAAGAGGAAAGGGTCTTATTACAAAAAATAAAAACAAAATAAAGGTGGAAAGTAACGTGAATGAAAAAGAGCGGAACGCCATTAAATATTAATTAAAAAGAAATATATTTTATTTTACCATTAACTATTTTATCCTATATCTATATAATTGTGAGATCCTAAAATGAGAAAAAAAATATGATACAGAATTTTAATATTTAATAAAAATTGAAGATCAAGGGACAATGAACTTTCGGGTTAAAAATTTTCATATTTCATGTTGTATATAAAATCTTGGGCCATATTTTCATATTGGTCACCATTTTTATTTTATTTATTATTTTCATAAACTCAAGGTTTAAAATTGTTTCGTCGTATTTAAAAAAAAACAACATTATATTTAATTGATTTGTTTGTACTCAAACTGAAAATTAATTTTAAATGATTACAAATAGAATTCTTGCCATGAAAAATTTAAACATAATATTTTCTTATCGTTTATCAAATAGATAAAGTAATTTACCGCTTATAAATATATTACATTAGGTATTGCAATCGGTTCAGAAAAGATATTAATGGCATCATTAAGGTAATGCTACACTAATTAAACCGGGAGGTAGATTAACAACTAACGCCTTACAAAATGACAGTCTCTGAATTTCCGAATTAATCCTTATGTGAAATATGGAAATTGGATATGTTGAGGGGGAATTCACATCATGGTTTACAGAACTATCGGAACCGACACGGAACGTAGTTCAATCGACATCCCAAACCCACAATATTATGTTATTGTTAATGATCGACATCCGATACATTAACAAAATATTAGAATGTACCACTTATAACACACTAAGCAGGTGTTTTTGTTTTTGCGAAAACAGCAATTGCAGTCCTCCTGCTTTTTATGGTTTTAATCCGATCGAGCACTGCTTATTGAGCGTTTTGGAATAACCAACCTCGTATTTTTCTGTTCTTTGGAAATCGCACATAATGAACGTTGTAATTAAGGCCATATAGACAGAAAATATACGCCGTTACCTTTCTTGGCATTTATCATAGTAATCCTCATACTATCACGACTATACCCAATCAAAGATTCGAATCTGTGATTCCTGGCCATCAGTTTAGACAGAACATTTCATTCTACTGTCCAAAAGTGTCATCTAAGGGAGAATGTAGTATCCTCATAATTGGAGGGCGGGGTAATATTTACCTAAATAACCGAACTGAGCTCGGATATCTGGTTTACATAGAAAAAAAAATGCTTAGGAGAGGAGAACTTATTATTCTCTTTATACTGCTAAGTGTGCAATGCATAAAGGAATAGTTAGGTTATAAAGGTTTCCTCCAATATAAATACAATTTTGGAGTCAATCTATAATATTGCCATCACAAATGTAAATATTCGAAAAAAAAAAAAAGCTTTTAGAGGAGGAGTATAGTGAAAAAAACTGTTCCAAGGATCATAAAAAATCAGTGCATATCATAAAATTACGTGCCACATACACAAGATGGCTGATGGTATGAATTTCAACAAAGTAGATCTAAAACGAAAACTGTTTTTTTTCACATTTGAAATTTTGCAGTTGTATCGGCGATATGTATTTAAAATAAAAATATTTCTTCTTTTAAAAATAGTCACATAAAAAGAAATAAAAGCTAAACTTTCCAAACATTAACTATTTTTTTCCATGGCGGTTGCAGAGTACTGTAGATGAATCAAGAAAAAAATGTGCGTTTTGAACGTCATTAGTAAAAAAGCGGTCTGCCATCTTTTATCTAAAAACAAAACGTCGCCGCGGACATTTGATTTCTTCTCATATCATTTTTGTATGAAAAATGAAAGAAAAGGAAAAAGGAAAAAAAAAAAGAAAAAATGAAACCTTTTTCCTGAGGCAGCTATAAGGAATATTAGAGTGAGGGAGTGTAGAAGATGGGGAGGCAAAGACTGGAGTAAAATCTGTGTGAAAAAAATATCAAAAGAGAACCGCCAAGATGCCCCCCCCCAAGACTACCCCCCGCAATATTTCAAGGGCTCTTCTTTCTTATCATAATTCAATCTGTCCTCATTAGCTGTCCATCGAATTTTTCAGGAATAATTACTAGCTAGCTCCAGCCTTTGTTGGTTCAGGCTCCAACAATTTTGTTTAGTCGGTGGTATTTTTTAAAATTCCTGTTTTGTTTTTTATTCAAGATTAATGTCAAATTTGAATATTAAAATGTACTGGCTGTAACCTATTATGGTACAATGTTGTAGTGGATCATTATTTTAAAAAAATCGTCACTTTTACAGTCCCTCTCCTAATCACATCCATTTATTCTATAATTGTGCTTATTTCCAAAGTTGTTACTTGCTGAAAAAACTACATATCTGAGATATAAATATCATGTGTCCACCTTGCTTTAAGCTGAT
>OZ057415.1:22803628-23165409 GCA_964056705.1 Troilus luridus | reverse complement strand
AAGTTTTGCTTAGTTTGTGTTATCTTTGACTGCACCCCATGACCAATTCAATCCATTATTAGAATTATCCTGTCAACTATTTTCCACTCAATCATACAAGTACAAGTGCAACATTGTCTCTTAGAAAATGATGTACTTATTTTGTAAATAGAACTTCTAGTCTCACCCGAGAAAAATTAAGCAAGTTGTCCATCTCTCCAGAGTTATCGAATCAAGACGTTTCCATCGCAATTCTTCGTTAAAAGTGATTTCAAAGATGCAGTATGAAACCACATTTTGGCCTATTCCCTAGTTGGACATTGGGATGACAATGCGATAAACCAAGAAATACTAATGACAGCTTTAATCAACTCGGTTTAACATAGTCTCAATGATTGCTCACAAGTTTGGCCCTATGTATCCCCATTGAGAGTAAAAATTATTATACTTATAATCATAAAATCAGTACAGATTTACAAACAAGAATAAAATCGAAAGATACAACGGCTTATTAAATTTTATACCGAGACCAAATTTTAAAATAAGCGGCAAACGACGATGTTAATCCGTCAGTATCTATAACCGCACTTCATACTATAATATTATTTTAAATCCAGAGTAAATAAAATTAATGTTTTTCTTTCTTTGAAATAAAAAAAATCCTCCTTCTATTACACTCACCACTCCACTCCAACTCAAAATATTCAAATGTTTTATTACAGGATTTTATACTTCGAAAAAATATCGTAGTCTACCTAACAAAATTAACTAATTTTAATTAATTGGACGTAACAACCAAAGGACAAAAACGAATTGTGAAAATTCAACCTTCGGAATAGCTGATACCTAGTCTGATTTAAAATTAACAGCAAAACCAATTTTCAATGTATACATAACTGGCCATAATGACCGCCATCACGTTGGTTATGGATAGAATAGGTCATTCCTTTTTTTGTAAAAAAATAGTGTTGTGAAGAAATTATTTTATTTTTATTATCTCCACTTTATTGGTCATGGAAGTTATCAAATATTGTAAGGATGTTCGACCTTGTGGTTATGAAAAATAAGAGTTAATAAATTCACAAAAATATTTAAATTCATAGAAGAACTAGAGAGCTCTAATGTATTGTTTATCTGAAGTATATGATCTAAATAATGAGCATTAAATAATTATTATTTTAATTAAGGCCTCTTGAATAACTTTGTATGGCTTTCTTTTCCTAAGACATTATGACACGACAGCGCAAACAACTGTGTGAAACGACTGCTTACCTAAGCTTTGTTCTGTGTTGAAACAAGATCTGAGTGTGGTAACCGTGGAGTAGGTTTGCGTCACTGCTTTCGAAAGGCTCGGAATGCAAGGCTTAAATAAAAAGGCCCTGGCTACATGAAATGAGCAATAGTTAGCGAGCGGGCCAGCAGGGGGCAGGAGCAACAGGGACGGGGGCTGGAGAGGGGAGAGTGGACTTATTGGGCATGCGCAATTCGATTAAGCTCCGCCCTCTTGCCCCCTCCACTGAGCTCTGTCCTGGCACGCCTCCCGGGTGAAGCACAATTAGCCTTCATAGTTTTATTGTTAAGGATCTACTGATTCTGTTTAGGTAGTTCACCCTAGGCGCATAAAATGTAATAATAAAATTTTACCAAATTTCACATATTATTGCATTAACATATTTAAAGGTAATTCTATGCTCTTTAAAACAATTATTGAAATAGTCGCCTCTACTGTTTTTTCGCCTCGCCTGTTTAAAGAATCTTCGGTTCATCTTAAATACGATATAATTAGATGGTTTTATTCTTCAATTCTGTTATTGAGAGTATTCTCCCATATGCAGGAGAAACATGGACGTATACGAAATCTTCTTCTGGTGGCACGACAGACGCGTTAAGCGGTTCTTGGCCAGCTCAACCATTTTACCCCAGGGTTGTCTATCTGCAACTTGGGCTATATTTATTCCTCCTTGTCTGATGTTGGTCGCCACACAGTCCCTCCACCGAGATCTAGGTTTGGTCGCGACTGGATTATTTTTGTAGACCTTCGAAGGACGCCTCCCATCCTCCAACCTTATAACGTGCCCTTACGTATATGAAATCAGTGTCGTAAAAATTGAGTATTGGACATATTTAAAAAAGATTAGGACAGACAGGGTCCGAAATACCTAAGATAATACGGAATTAAATAGAACTGAGAGAAGCCGAATAAAGAGAAAGAAATTGAGACGGTACGGGCAAGTCCAGCGTATGAAGTAAGGGTTAAGGCTTCTAAAAGAAACAAGAAACAGAGGCCGTTCAGAAAGGAAATGGTGTAAGCAATTGCGGGAAGCAATAATAGAGAATGGCCTCTAAAGTCAACACTGGAAATCTGTAGAAGGAATTTACATAACTGTAATGATACACTGAGAAAAGAGGGAAAATAAAGATAGAATAGAAATCACCATTAATACATTATGTATCTATAAAATGCACTTATCACATTGCTACATAATAAATTAACGGTAATAGTACATTCAGAAATACTATTTGAATAGCCGCTGATTTTTCCTGGTTCCAGTCCACCCAATTTGTTTAAAATGGTGATTTCAATATATCTTAGAGCCTGCCGATAGTAAAATTTAGAATAATTCTTGTAAGAAATTTAATCTTCTATAGGATTCGTTATCATCCTATAGAATTTTCGCTAAATTGTGCTGAAAATTATTTAAGCGAAACCATAGAAAACTAGTTTCCTATTTAGGACATTGTCAAATGTTCGCGGTCCCAGTAATTATTCCGAATTTAAAAATACAAACACAACTTACAGACAATTTGTTCCAAAAATTTATCACTCTAAATCCACCTCAAATGGGTGGATGAAAAATGCGTGATTTATTCGCGGTTTTCCAGCTGGCGGAAAATACATAAGAAAGAGGAGTTCTAAAGTTTGAATTCTTCACAGAAAGAGCAAATGAGTTTGCTGATAGTATACATAGCCGTTTCTTGTGCACCTACATAGTTTCATATGGAGTATAGCATAGTTCATGTAGTAGTCTGTCTTGAAAATAAATATAGTTTTATGCCGGTGGTTTTCGACTTCACTGAATTTAATAAAGATAAACTCTTTCGAATGAAGGGACCTGAAAGAATTAAAGAAGCGAGGAGTCCGAAAATGTCTAAGTATTTAGGGCACCATCATAAGACACAAGTAAATTTGCTACAAACTTTAGATGGAAAGATTGAATTTGTTGCGAGTATTCAGACAATTTGTTAGTCGACCAACTTTATGTAGTCTGTCCTAAAAGTAACGGGATGTAGAATTAGGTTTGGCGGAAAAAGATAATTATATTTATTAAATTACCTTTTTTCAATATATTAAAATATGGTGGACATACCTACATTCAGAATAAAAAGCACAATGCAATTTTTATACTTTTCTTAATAGTTTTGATTTTTTTCTCACAGGAGTGATATACAAAATAATTAAATAATGCTTAAACTGTTTCACTAAATTTACTATAAACTTAAAAATAAAATACGTCATTAGTTTAATAACCAAGAAGCAGCTAAATCGCGAATCTTACACAACTGCCTGTAACCGAAATAACAGATAAATATGCCTCTCCATTTTGTCCCTCCATCATGCACTTCGCCTTCCATAAGTGATTAAGATATTTTTTTTATAAATCTTTAATTTATATATATTTATTTGTATAGTTTAACCTCCTTTCTTGCACTGGTAATGCAAACATGCCTGGTTATTAATCGATGTTACCAGCCTTTCTAATCAGAGTTCGATTGTCAAGATTCATCCGGTGGGTACGCCCTGAAATAAATTTAAATTAGAGCCGGAGCCACATCACTTATTTAATTGCTTAGGTAGGCGCTTTAACGATCTCACTCACCACGATATCCCCCCCCAAAAAAAAACTTCACATGACTACCTTCATTCGTTCTCTTTAGATCATTTTATAGATCACAGAGTCATGATATTGTTATTATTATTATTATCATCGGTATTTTCCTATTAAGGCGATCGCACAGAATAAAATGTCCATATTTTTTTACCTCCTCTCTACCCAAAAACCTCTTACCACTCTTCAGTCCACTTCATTCCAGCTATTTCCTTTTTATTTATATTTTCTAACTCCACTTTCTTGATTATTCATCCCATTAATTCTCTCTGCTAAACTTCTGCCGAAATGTTCACGCTAGTGAGGCCTTCCTAAGTTTCTTTCACCCAAATGGTTTGCTGTTTATTCATTAAACGTCACTTTATGCTGTTCTGACTTGGCTGAGGGTGCTACAGCGGGAGCTTTAAATTTTGCCTATTCAGGTATAATTAGGATTGGGATCTACTGCGCAAACTCTGACCCCATTTCATGTCCGCTCCAAAGGACGGCATAAAGAAGTATTTTTTACACCATTTTAAAAAATCCTAGGGCCACCTGCGGGTTTCCCTCTGTACTGCTAATCATTATATTTAAAGTTCTTTTAATAACTTTGTCGTCATTCATTTTAAAAATCCGTAGAAGTTGGCTTTTCTTTTTCTGATATTTTTGGTCATTGTTCCTGTAAATGTTTACAGTTGTACCGTCGGTTCTTCATCCATATCAGATTATTCACTGGTCATAAATCTTCCACAGTATTCTTGTCTCATGTTTTTCCATTTCCGTATTTTTTCTTATTACCTAGTTTGCTGTTGTATTAGAGGCATGAAAAACTGCATTATTATGCCTTAATTTAGCGTTGATCTCAAGTAAGTCTATATGCTTTCTGTAGCTTCAACATTGTCCATTGGCTGTTGTATAGTCCTGTTTTTATGGATAAGCTCTACAAAATATTTGAAACTTTCTACCTGCGATATTTCACCATATTTGCTTTTCAGTGAGTGCCTGCCCGCGGAGTGTCTCCAAGTTGTGTCTTTTTCATATGAAACTATTAATCCTGTTTTGACTTAAATTTCATGGAGTGACTCTTATTCTTTTGCTGCGTGCCAGTTATTCATTAAGAAGGTTATGCCATCAGCAAACGTAACAAGACATTTTGTGTTAATGGCTCTCCCTTTGTGTCTACCAACCTGTATCTCCTCCACGTTATTCTCCCAAGTCTTGACTATCTTCTCTAAATCTGATAGTCTGTCCCCAGCTTTACCTCTGTCTTTATTTTAAATAGTTCAGAAATTTATCCCATAATTTAACTTTGTATGTTATATTTGTGTTTCCATAATTATGTTTGCAGGTCTTCTTATCCACTTTTATTTCTTCTGATCAGTGGCGGATTATCCGTAAGGCAAACTAGGCACGTGCCTAGGGGCGCGTAGTTACAAGGGGCGCGCGAGCTCAGAATTTTTAAATAAATAAAAAAAAAAACATATCGACAAAGAAAGAAAGAACTAAATGCTGATCTATAATATAATACAAGCATGATGCTATGATGCTGACAATCAGTTAAAATTAAGATGGCCATTTATGGCCGGTACAGGGGCGCCGATAAAGTTATTGCCTAGGGCGCTCTGGACCTTTAATCCGCCACTGCTTCTGATGTATCAGAGTTTCCTATCAGCAGAGTCATATGCCTTTTTGAAGTCTTTGAATATTGACCTCTGGGTACAGAAATTTTTCACTGCATGATCTTTTTTTTGGTCTACCTGAGGTTCTGGTCAGTTCAACAGTGCTTTGGATAGAATTTTGTAGGTGGCAGGTAGTAGTGATATTTTCCTGTAGTTATTCGGGTCTGATTTACCTCCCCCGATGAGGTGGGTGCATTAGTGCTGTTTTCCTCATTTTTTCAATGATTCTATGAAGTTTGGGGAATTTTACTAATCCTTAAGTCTCCGAAGGATACCTCTATTGGCTTTCCATTGACCTACATTTTAATGCCATCCCATAATGTAGACGGAAATGGAGTAAAACGTACATGGGCATGGAAGGACACAGATGCCTATCTCACGGAAGTATGACAATACAGGAAACGGAAGGGCAGAGCGTGAATCATGTGGATAAATCCTATTAACTCTAATTTTGATGGTTTCTTGATTTGGGAATTCCCCAAGTGTAATTGACACAAGTCATTTTATAGTAATATTTCCATTCTATGTCAACCATGATATCACATTTAACTACTTTGAACCAACATACAACGATTTAACAAAGTAATATATCTTTAATGGTTTATACCTACTTTTTGGAACTAAACCATGCCTAACTTCAACTTGTCCTTTTATTTGACGAAAATCAAGAAACAAACCATCCATCATTTTCTAAAAACATATATATACCTACGAACTTTTCATATCAACTTACCAGATAACTTTTCATATGTTATATACCTACAGTTCGCTCATAGCAGGACCGCCTCTAGCTCATGCCGCGCCCTTGTGCAATCGTGACCTAGGCACCTTCTAGTAGGGACGTGATAAAAATTGAACACTTACAGTTATACAAGGTGTTACAAAAAAACGGCAAATCCCCTAAGGAGGTAAATGTGCCGATGAAACTAAACAAATTTTGCTATGGGATCAACATGAAATGAAATGTTTTGAGACCCGGCGCTCATGTGCCCCAAACACCCTGCACTGAGGTAAAGCCGGCCCTGGCTCACAGGAATATTATAGTGGGGAACGACTTTTGAATATTTTTAATGATAATTTATATTTTATTCTCATAGTAATTTAATTCAACTTGCAAAGCTGATTAAATTAAAGTGAACCTGGAATCTGATTGAAATAGAAAATAAATTAATATTATTTCAATTCATTAACCATCCAACACCGCTCTTAATTTTATTTTTGAAAAAATAAATCTTGTATCACTACTCATGTAAGTTTGTTGATAACCTTATCATAACATTGAGGGAGGTTTTAGTCGATAGCCGGTTTTGCCAAGTACTTGTTTGAAGGATTTCATTATTGTGATAAGACTGTATATGTTTGTTTCCTTTTGGTATGGAATGAAAGATATTTTATATGATTGGATTATATAAAATTATGGTGATTTTGTCTGAATATTTTTATTGGTAATTATCCCGCAGGTTGTCTTTTTGAGTTGAGCCATAACAAGTTTTGACTTTTCATTTGTTTCCCTTTTAATATTTTCCAAAAATACAAGTTATCATTAGCTTTAGTATGGAAAAGAGAACGTAATTACGGGACTTACATACACTTTGGTAATCATTTCATAAAGAAATAAAAGTTTCTACTCACAATTCGAAGTATAGATGGTATATGTTTGTTGAAATGTTCATTTCTAGATGAAATTATTACCAAAGTATAAACATTTCCCCCATTATTATTCTCTTTTCTATACTTAAGCTCATAATAACTTGTATTTTAGGAAAATATTAGAAGGGAAACGAATGAAAAGTTAAAACTAGTTAGAATGCAAATGGAAAAAAACACAAGCAAAGCCTTATGTTTCAAATCTGGGGTAAAAACAAACAATTACTTGTCGACGTTTCGCCTATTCAGGCATTATCAAGACACAAATAAGAGTAAGATCAACCACATCTCAAAGAAGAGGTGCAATACATCCCAACAAATAATCGCCCAAATAGGCTCATAACCTGAGACCGCACCTCCACCCCAAGACGTACAACTCAAACTCTCTTTTAAGGAGTTTGCTTGTGGTTTTTTCCATTTGCATTCTAATAAATGTTAATGTTTCGTTTTGAGTTTTGGCTCTATTTTATTGTTAAAACTAGTTGTGACTCAACTCGAAGCGACAACCTGCGGAATAATTACCTTTTTATTTTTATATTTCTGCCATTTCTATTTGGTGATATTACTAGTCTTTTAAGAAATAATTTAACTGAATTATTTATTTATATTTTTAAGTCAGTTTTTGTAAATTACTTAAATATTCTATCATATCATCAATGTTTTATCTCTAAGTTCTATCTCTTTCTTGAAATATTTGAGAGTTAAGGTAATGATACCATATCAGTATTAAGATAAATTCCTACCCTATTTTAATTACGAACCATCCTTGATGTGGCAGTTATCGAAACTCCCATGTTTTTATTAATTGCCAAATTATCCACTCTAATTCAAGGTAATCTCGAAAGATATAAACAGATTGTTAAATGACTCGAGAGAATAATATTTTATTATTATTAATAAAAATTAAGGAAGCTTGGTCATTAAACGGCTGTACTTACTCTGATCTCCAGATCTCTGGCCTAAGGGGTTTCCTGTATTATTAATTTTGACAAAATAATAAATAGCTTTAAATTTTATTTATTTCTATTCTCTAAATATGGCACACATATTTTACCCAAAATATTAGCTTTGTGATTAAATAACGCGAAAGCAAAATGTTCCATATTTTATATTGGCTAACCATTAAAAGTAATAATA
This sequence comes from Troilus luridus, assembly GCA_964056705.1. Classification (NCBI taxonomy): domain Eukaryota; kingdom Metazoa; phylum Arthropoda; class Insecta; order Hemiptera; family Pentatomidae; genus Troilus; species Troilus luridus. The sequence goes on along the minus strand of OZ057415.1, from coordinate 23,157,101 downwards.
AAACATGACTGAAATATATCAATCACTTATACATAAAAATAATTCCTCTATCAATTATAGCTTTAGATACATTTAAGAAATTAATACAGGGTTTCATTTGTCTTCCAAGTTCACTTGTTATTGATAAGCGTTGACTGCTTGCCAATTTTGCGTTTAAATTTTCTAATATTTTTATAGTGTCATAACCTTTTATATCTTGTATCATATATCTTTGTTTTTGATACTCTGTTATATTTTTATTAATTTCAATATGAACCAATGAAATAATAATATACCATTAATCTATGTTTTGGCATAGGGACAATGTTGGCCAAGTTTGGCTAGCTTTTGCCTGATGTTTTTTAAAAATTTATTTAAATAAAAATTATTTTAGAGAGTCAAATTTAACTTGAAGATACAACTATTGTGAAGGTGTTCGGGTGCTTCAACAGATTTTTTTGGTAAAATGGAATTCCATATTACTAAATAATTATGGAATATGCTACCATAATTTTTTGATAAAGTTTAACAATTCATTATATCCAATTATAATTCTGTGGTGCTTGGATAAAGTGGATAAAGTATTTTTTTTATAATAATGAGTTTAAGTTACATTCAGTATTTTTTAATGAACTTTCTTTTTAATATAAATGCTAACAGCCTCTGAATGAATCTTGACAGAGGATGCGGAACAATCTTCTAATTACTTACAAAGGTAAAGTTCTTTAAACAAAAAAAAAAAAACTTAAACCTGACAGCAAAAATTCATATTATAAATGGTCTCATGGGTTTTTATAGGAGAGCAATTATTTAACTATTATATTTTGTACTTTGGATAAATACCTTTTACTATTTAAGATTATACTTTACAAGCTATTTTAACATTTAAACATATAATATGAGATTTTGTGATGTACATGATTAAAATTGAATTGCATATTATGTGTTCAAGATAATGAATGATTGTATCTTTTGTATTATATCATATTAATGTAAGTAATTATTATATGTACTAGGTATTGATTTCAATGTCAGTGTGAAGTGTTTATTTTATAAACTTTAACTTTTAAATTGGTTTTATACTATATTGATAATGATATATATATACATGAACTATATTTATTAATAAAAGACTGATATTTTAAAATTGTTTGATTCTTTATAATAAAATAAAAGTACTTATTTATTCCTGAAAGTAATATATTGGGGAACGGAGTGGCCCAGCGATTGAGTGATGAGTTGCCGTGCCAAAAGGTCGTGGGTTCAAATCCCGCTAGCTGGCAGAATTTTATTTAATTTGTTAGCAGCCGGAGATAGATCCTATGCGATCTAGAACTCTCCTGGGGCCCACCCGGCCTCTATAAAGTGGTGTTTGATTGTGATCAAGGATAAATCACCTCCCTCAACCATAGTCCAAGAAACAGTACAGTCTCTATCAAATACTGAACCCAAGACCCTCCATGGATTGTTGTAGTACAAAAAAAAAAGGAAGGTACTATATATTACTAGATTAGGAAAACAAAGAAGAGTATGTCCGGAAACTAAGGACCTCTCCCTATGTTTAAAATGCTCTAGAGGCAAGTTTCACATTATGTTTCTGAGTAATAATTGTAATCATAACTATGATTTCTTATGTTAGCGAGGAGATAGTTGACTGGAAGATCTGAGTAAGGAAGGAAATAGTTGGGGGTGCAGTCAAATTAAACACTAAATAAGTGGGTACTTATTTTTTATTTTGTGCCTACTTTTCGACCTACTTTATAGGTCATCTTCAGGGCTAAGAAAGAAAACAGACAAAAACAAGAACTGAATTTGTTGTTTTGTCTGTTTTCTTTCTTAGCCTTGAAGATGACCTACAAAGTAGGTCGAAACGTAGGCACAAAATAAAAAATAAGTACCCACTTATTTAGTGTTTAATTTGACTGCACCCCCAACTATTTCCTTCTTTACTTATAGTTTCTTATATCTATGTTTTTTAATTTATAAGATAGTAAAAAAAAATTCTTCCTTTTTAATTTTTTTACGTTTTTGTAGTTATAAAAAAACTGGAAATAACACCAAAATATATTTACCATATTTAAATTTATTTCTTACTCACTTGTAGAGATTTAATTTTGTTTCAGGCACTGTTTGTAGTCATCCTTCTTATATGTTGATAGGAAGTGGTGATAGCCCTTTATCAGATGTATTTCTGTGAACGTATAAAAAAGATTAGTTGGCATTTTGTATTTACTTATTTTCTTTTAGTATCCTCCATGTAGGTACAATGTCGATCGAGATGTCAGAGACAATGGAAATATTGTTGTTGGATACTTCTGTTCATAAAGTAGTATGAGATTGGGAAGTAAAAGGAGGAAAATGGAATGTAACATATCTATTTACCTATCCACCTGGAATATTTATATACTATCCAATTATCATTAGATTATACTTCACATATTTATATTCTTTTTATGTTCCGATATTAATTTCTAGAAGAGTGGTATGAAGGAATGGCCACATTCATCAATTGTTCAAATGTGCTTAATGGTAAAGAACAACCATTCGTTTCCTGGGGTTCATCTAAAAATTGGGAAAGCAATGCTATTCCGATTTACGCAAACACTTGGAATATATCGTACAATGGAGACATGTTTGGATTTATACCAACTGAATACAGAAAATATATTTTTCGAATTTTCATCATTTTCAACAGTTTGATTTTTTAAAAATTAAGTTTATTATTTTACACTGTTTTCTTGCTATACATATTCTATAATATGTAATATATACTTACTCTGTTATAACAATTTATTTTTTCATTACGCTAATTTGCTTAAAATTTATGAATTTTTAGAAGATATATTTGAAATTTTGTATAATATATTAATTTCAGTAGATATACGGTGCAAAGCAAAAAACAAGCATAATTTATCATTATCATTGTTAATAGTGATAAAAAATATACAAATGAAAAAACTATTAAATAATTTGATAATTACATTTATTTAAAAAACATAAGTGATTTATTTTTACAATACTTTAGATAATATATTTGAAATATTTATTTATATGTTCCTTGTTTTATTTTAATTGTTTAAATAATTCTGATATTTTCTTTTAGGAAACAAAATTCATAATCCTTTTAAAAGTGAAAGACTTGTTCAACCTGAATCATGTTCTCTTCAGTCATCTGATGTACCACAGGTTATATAAAAAATACATTTTATTTTTTTTATTTTACATTGGTCATTAAATTTTCTCTTAAATAGAATTTTTAGTTAAATGAGAATTAAATATTGACTCATATTAACCTTGACCGGTAAAATTTGTTGTCTCTATGTAGTTGTAAGTAAAGGATCTTAACATATGAACTCAATTACTTCATTGAGCGAATTTTTCACTGCGCCACATGACTTTACATCATATTGCTGAATTATATTTTTACTGCCTGGATATCATTAAACGTCGCTAACCTGTTTTTTTGTCGGGCTAATTCCGATTCAGGTATATGTTTATAATTTGAAGCTGTTCTAAAAACATAATAATTAATAATATTACACATAATTCAACAGAAAAACATAATACCTAATAATGTTATTAATAACATTACAAACGCAGTCTATTTATAATAGTGAGTTATTTATAATACTTCATTTCAAAAGATTCAGTAAATGTGATTCATTTCAAGCTTGAAAAACACTTTGAAGATCTGAAAACCCTTCCAGGTACAAGAAGTTTTCACCACTACAGACCCTTGGACTGTTTTGGAACTTAAGAAGCAAGGCGAATGAGTGGTGATGAAAAGGCAAGTCTAACATACAACATAAGAAGAGGGTTAACTTTAAATGTGAAAGAAGAAGATTAGTAGACATAAAGTGTTCAATCCGTTGAATAATGTTGGCCTCAACACTGGCACACAATACTGTTGTAGAATCCATAGTTATACCATATTTATAGGTGTTGTTTTTGGTCACATCCCATGATTTTCTCATTTCTCCTATGCATTCCTCTTATAAACTTAACTGCAATAATAGTTTGGCTGATCTCTTGATGAAAATCAAAATGTTTCCAAAAGAATAAAAAAAAAAAAACTAAGTAAAATACAGTATCAATTTAGAGTTTACTATTTATTATTAACTGTTTACTTTGTAATATTTTTTAAAATAAGCTAATTTTAATTCCTGTACATTTTTGTTCTAGGAAATTTGATATTTCATGCATTATTTGATAGACATGAAATATAGTATTTGGAATATATCAGAGAGAGTGCATCACAATTATGACTGTTTTATTATCGTTTATTTTTTTTAATATAAAATTTTTTAACTAATAAAACCTATTTATTGAAATATATTTGTAATTATTGCAGGGAAAAATCTTTTCTTTTCAAAGTTCTTCTATTAATTAATCGCCAGGTAACAATTATAGAATTTTGATATCTTTCAAAGTTTAATATTTGCTGCTTTATTGTAATTTTTTTTCTACTATTAGAATAAACGCAGCAGGTAAGTGTTTTAATTGAGTGTCATTCATCCAATCATATTCTTGAGCAACAGAGAAGCAGTAAATGTTTTTTATTTTGTTTAAAAAACTGTAACTCCCTCTCTCACAAGTGTTAATTTATATAAAATGTTATTGATACCAATATTCAAATTACTTCTACTAGTTTTTAAAATCTTTGAAAAAAATCACTTTCCTCTCTTTAAAAAAAAAAAAGAAAAGAAAAGAAAGTTAAGAATTTTAAAGCATTCCCTTATAATATTATTTTTTCTAATGTTTTATAATTTGGAAATAATATTGTAACTATGTTGAAAAAAAAAATTTAGTAATCATTATTTATTGTATTTGATTATATTATATATTATTGATTATATTATTATAGTATTTGACGAAGCCTGTATATATATATATATATATATGTAACGCGCACTATTAAGTTTTTATGATGGGTGTTTCAGTTACCTATTGTTATACTCTGGCATAATAACCCTTTCATTGAGACCTAGATAATAAAAGGAAGGTGTTATTGTGTCCATCTGTGGTTCACAATGAGCACTCCTATAACCGTTAGATCTCTAAGACTGATTAGCCTTATATGAGAAGGTAGGTCTAGACATCAATAGTGTCTGCCTTCTCTCAACAAACACCTGTTAGATTTTTAGAAAAACTAATGTTTCCATCGATAGGAATCAATAGAATTCTGGTGATCGATAGCAGTAAATTAAAACATAAAATAAAATTTATTAAAAAAAAGAAAACGAATGAATCGAATCAAGTGAAATTTTGACTAAAATAATAAATAAACAATGTAAATAAGTAGTATCTCATATTAATAAATAAGTACATTAGACTTAGTTTGGAGGAAGTATTTCTTCATAAGGCAAATTCTGGAAAAGTGGATTGAAGGCTTCTGTAAACTTCTGCTGTATAACCCCTTCTATTGACGGCGTGAAAGCTGCCAATATCGCCTTCCAGTTGTCATTCAGTAGCTTGTTCAACGCAGCACCTTTTAAGGAACAAAGTAAAACTTTATTAAAAAATAATTGTATAGACATAACCACAAAAAATATAATATGTTAATCCAATAATAATCATTATAATGATTATTGCAACATACTGCATTAAAATCTTTTAAGAAGGATCTAGATGCACCCTACCAAACTAAAGTAATAATTTGTGAGGATTATTGGGTACAGTATTTTTGCTAATGGCAATAGAGTCAACTCCTGGTGAGATTATGAATTGATTTCTGCTAAAATTTATTAAAAATAAAAGTTAACTTAAAAAATTATTATAATTAGGGAGTTATAATTAAAAATTATGTGAAACACACATTAGATTTTTCATTTAAACATTTTACTTAAAAAATTATTATAATTAGAGAGTTATAATTAAAAATTGTGTGAAACACACATTAGATTTTTCATTTAATACATCAATAATAAAAAATCGAGATCACACTCAACCACCAGACTTTCCCACCAATTAATAGAAACTGTGGAATAAAACTCAACTTTATTAAGGCTGGGTGAACCTCAGGTAGGTTTATAGATCCCACAGGGCTGATTTACAGCAGACTACCAGACTAAATAATTATCTTTAACAACCAGTCTCAAACTCGGAACTTCACAGGAAATCAGTAAAACAGCATCTTAGGTACTGAGATACCCTTTAGTTTTTAATTTTATTTATTTATTTAAAAATTAACAGCTATATTGTGCTATAGCTATATAACTGTATTGTATGTTGTGCTATTAAAATAATTCATTGGTAAGACTGAACTAAGAAAGAACATACTCTTTATTAACTAATCCTATTAAAGACATGATAATTATACAAGTATAAATATTAATATTCAAATTAATTTTTAAATGCCTAAAGAAAACAATATTACCTGCTACCCTAGTGGAGTGAGGGTTGTGGAGGTCCATCCTGAACATATCGACATGATTTATTTTAAATTTAATATCCAAATCCATGAATGTTAAATCCTTTTGTTTCCTTGGTTTAAACCTCACTGTATGAGTTGCTTCCATATTTTCTGTAATTCAACAAATATCATTTTAAAATCCTTTATATTGACTTGTTTTGAAAAATATAATAATACAACTGAAAAAATTTGAATCGTTAGAAAGCTGGTATGGTGGGATAATGTAACCAGATTAGGGTCATTTTTGAGGTCCCTCACCTAGTCACCTTCATTTCTTCGTTAATAGTTCTTATTTCCAAACAACTAAACTTGCTACATATATAAGGAATAAATATCATGTGCTCGGATTGCTCTCAGCTGATGGTGAGAAAAGTTGCTTCAAGCCGATGGCATTAGTTATTGTCCCACTGTTACTTCCAATTTTTCAGACATTGGTTTAGTGCTGAAGAACTTTCTTTTAAATGTTTACTGCTCATCATTTCTCTTTTGGAGTATTTATTTCGCTACATGTATTTGAAAGGGACCATCCTACTTAAGATTAAGCATATACTTCCTAAGAAAAACACTTTGTCCACAGTTTAGCCTAATTAGTAACATCGCATTAGTTGTTGATACCGTGGCAACACTGATTCAGTCGAAGGGCGTGAAAAGTGTTAAGCCTTACCAAGTTAGTGTAATGTTCCAACTCCCTTATTTTGAAGTGAACAGATGCCTGCAGCTGCGTCCTTGGACTATCCTTTAGATGCAAAGTATGTTTTTTTTATTCTCTGTCACATTTTTACCATAAAATTTTTCATTATCTTTCAGGCTAATCAAGTAGTTAGTTGTTATTATGGTTATTAGCTGTAGTGTGTACTTGTGTGGCCCCCTCACTTCCTCCCATTAAACAAATTGAGGGTAGAATGACATTTTTGGTGGAAAATGGCACTTTTTTAAAATTACCCATAAGTATTAAGCGATCCTATGTCGAACATATATGGATAGATAGATAAATAAAAAACTTTATTAAGTTTTTCTAGTATTTATTCTGGAATTAGTGTATTAATTTAAGATTTCATGATAAAACATTGAGTTTCTCAATTAGTAACAAATAACTACAGGGAAAACCTTGTGGGCGGATATTTTCTCAAGGGCAAGAAAATATTGTCTTTAAAAATAATGAATCTCAATAAAAATAAATAAATAAATAAAAAACATTTTTTTTTTATCTTAATTTTCTTAGCTCTTTTTTTTTTTAGCTCTATTGAAATGAAAAAAAATAGATATTAAATCGGGAGACGAAAATGTTCCAGATCGAAGTAAAAATATCAATAATGAATTAATCACATCGTTGAAAATTAAGCATTCAAACAATTGTTTGCTTGTAATGAAGATTTTAGTCCTTGGTTAGACAAGATCGGTTTCTGAGGAGGTGTTTATATTGGGTTTGTTGAACCAGGCACCATCTGCCAAACCCCAGTTCCTCGCCTGACCAAGTTTAAAGAAATGTAGCGTACCGAATGAGGATTTAGATGCGACTATTGTTGAGCATAAAAATCTCAAAAACTTTCGTTCGCTAGGTTTTATAACTACTAATGAGCTGGTAAGATGTTTAAATTAATTTAGTATGCTTTAGTTGATGACAATATTAAAATTAACTAAATGACTTACTCAGTGTAAACAGTAGTGTTCCTTTGCTGTTGATAGGTACCCTGAAGAGTTTTCCTTTAGTGGCGTATCCTCCGGTGAGTTCGATCTCCTTGTGCAGACCCTTCATTTCCATCTTGTAGGTTTCTTTGTCGTACCTTTAAAACGGCAGAATAATATTATTATCCGGTTTGAAATGATTCCTTTGTTCAAGGAAGTTACAATCTATTGTTTCTATTACGTTATCACAACCGAGCGTTATATTACATATAAGAATTGCCACAGGTAAGTGAAAATTTTATAATCAAAACAAAACTTTAGTAAATATTATTTTACTTAGTTTGAAATTACTTGACTGATTGAAGATTGAAGGCGGAATGGCCGGAGAGCTGCGCTGCTGAAAGATCAACGCGTAATGTGATTGGTCCTTTGGCGGCACCGAGGCTGAAGTTTCCCATCGACATAGGATCCAGGCTCACCAGGCCCAAGTCCTTGCTTCCTACAACATTCCCCATTAGTTATTTTGGTGAAAACTGTTTGGAAAAACTATAAATAACGTTGTAACAAACTGCTTCTAAACTGTATCAAATCCTCTCAAGTGCCGCTGGGTGAAACTAGCAGGAAGACCAAGAAACGGAAACAGTACCTTGGTCAGCAATACCAAATTGCATCTGATCTTATTTAATTTATGTAAGTCTGTATATGTGATTAGAATCAGGTATGATTTTCGTACGGACCAAAACAAAGTTTGTATTTTAAGCAACAATTTTTTTTTTTAAATAATACATATTGGTAATTATTCCACAGGTTGTCGCTTCGAGTTGAGTCGCAATAAATTTTAACTTTTCATTCGTTTCCCTTTTAATATTTCCCAAAAGTACAAGTTATAATGAGCTTAATATGGAAAAGAGAATGTAATGGGAAATGTGTATACTTCGGTAATCATTTCATCTAAAAATGAACGGTTCGTAAAACAAATATCATCTATCTTCGAAATGTTAGTTGAAACTTTTGTTTCTTGTTGAAATGATTACCAACAGTGTACAGATTTCCTGTAATTACATTTTCTTTTCCATACTAAAGCTCACGATAACTTGTATTTTTGGAAACTATTAAAAGGGAAATGAATGTAAAGTTAAATTATACTAAAGTCATTTGGCTTATATTGTATTTGCGATCTTTTGTAAACATCCACTAAGGGATTCACGTAGAAACTTGGATGAAGAAACCTCCCATTGAAGGCACTCCTAGCGTGGTTCATCTCTCTGTAGTAGATCCCTGGTCCAGATACGTTTCATCTCCTTGTCGGATTCTGCGGTAATGTGTCTGTCAATAATAATTGTACCAGTAAGTTTGGGCGTCCAGCAAGTGAGTCATACATAATTTTTTTTTGTATTTGTTCTCAATCGTGTCAGTCACGAGTGGTATGTTCAGGTCTATTTGTAATGCTTTATTAATTCTGTAAAATGGACAATGAGTAATATAACAAAGGAATAATGCAATGAAAAAACTGAATAGATTGAACGGAAATAATAAAGCACTGAAACGTATTTTGCGGTTACATAGCATGAATAAATGTGGTCATGCACCTTTTTCTAATCGAACCTTCCCACGAAAAAAATACGCCACAGAAGAGTTGTTTTTTTTTAACGCGCTAATTTCAGGAACTGCCAAATGAGAAATTCTTTCGTTAAATCGATTGTTTATTGAGAAAGACCACAATCTATTGAATCGTTACAGAATAGAACTTACCTTGAACCAGCTTTGGCATAACTTCCTTCGCAGCTTGTAATATGCAATCTTCCAGTTTCGGATCATTGAGAGAGCACCTTTTGAAATCTGTTGCTGAAACATTAACGGCCATATTAAAATAAAGACCTAGAATAGACTATGGTGACTTCTATAGAAGAGCATTACGCCATTTTCTGATCTCCACAGTCGATGAGACGTGAATCGAAAACAGTACGATGGCTGCACATAGATATAACTTCCCAGAAGACTCCCGAACCCTCGAGGTATGACACTTGCGGTCCATGATTAGGCTAAGATCCAGGTAACTGATTGACGACACGAAAACAATGGCATTATATAGCGCTCCATCGGCCCCACCACGGAGTCCATCCTATTGTCTCTCCAGTTCCACTGCACTCCTTCCCTTCGAAAGATATCAGCTTTCTACTGGTTTTGACCTTTCTTCTTGTTTATTTGTTATCCTGATTAACATCCGACGTTTCGTGGGTCGAAACGTCGGCACATAATTAAATAAGTACCCACTTATTTAGTGTTTTATTTGACTGTACCCCCAACTATTTTCTTCCTTACGTCTTTCTTCCAGTCAATACTTTCTGATTAACTGTTTTTTAATGCAAGGGATGGTATGTTAAATAATCAAGAGCACGCAGTCCGTTTTTTAAATCGGAGTTTTCATCTCACATTCTTATTTCGTTTAACTATTACTGTAGAAATATACTTTGACGAGACCTTTAATTAGATACCAAGAATTTTGGTGCAGTATTTTTGTTCATTGCTTTTACATAAATTTGAAATATTGAAATAAACAATTAAAACATTTGATTTGTTACAATTTATAAAAAAATCCTTTTTTCTTGTACACACAGATATGTAAAATTGTCTGCATTTAACAAAACGAAATAGCGATGGAGCTATACCCAATTGTTTTTTTAAGGAGTACACAAATATTTATTATTTATTTGATCAACCAACATAATTTGATGATGCCAAAAACAAATTCAATTTTTTTTCTATATAACAATGCCATCTCTAGTTTCACCAAACAAGAAGCACAAGAGACTCTTTATATTGTTCACTGCAGGAGGCCAAGAAAGTGTTCTGGGGAAGAATGATCCAACAATCTTATATAACAAACCATCATTGTTTGTTTGATTACTACAATCAGTATGGCGTTGATTGTTTAATAATAGAACTTTAGAAAGTAAATAATTTACATTGATAAATGCATGTAGTTTTATGATTTGTTGATACATATTTTAATGAAATTTCAAAGTTTGTAGATTAAATATAATATATTATTTACTTACCTACCTTTTTCGGAAAAGTGTGACTGGATTTGTATAGATAATGCAGTATGTGTATATTTTTGACACTTAAATGTAAAACTCCATTAACTGTGAACATCGAGGTATTAAATATTAAAAACCTTGAAACATTGTACCACCCATGAGATATACAATTAGTTAAAAAATGAGAAAACAATTCTTTAGGATTGTTCTTTAGTCAGACAAGACAACTGTTCATGGGGACAGTTCAAGGTAATAATCTATAAGAAGCCTATAACTGGATCTGCCACTTGCAAATTATTAAAAATGCAACAAAATGAGGGAGAGGTCCTTACAGCAACAAGTGCCATGTTGCAAATGAAAAATGATTTACCAAGAATCTTAAATCCATAAAGCAAATATTAAATATATCATTTTACACTGTTTTAAAAATTAAAATTGTGCTTCAGTAATTACTTTTTTATTAATAAATCTCAGGACAGAGAATACAAAAAAAAAAAAGAAAAGAAAATTTGCTGTCATTTTATCAAAAATATGAAATATAAAACATAAGATTAGGAATTTCACATCTCAAGATTTTTTTTACAAAATTCCTGAGATATTTGGGAATTCGAATATATTTTGACCTCAATTTAATTAAAATGGACTTAGAGATTATTAAACAAGAAAGTTTTTTTGAGAAGTGGGGAATCTATAGTACACACACAAAAAAATGATTGATAATGTATGGTTTTATGAAAACAGAACCAATGAATGTTAGAACTCAAACCTTCTAAAAATATTTTAAACATTATTATGTTTCAACATTTCACTGTTTAAGTAATAGGTAGGTCCACTTGCATTTATACTTTGTAATAAAACAATTACAGTGGTCTACAGATTAATATCTACCAATATCACCACTATGAAATCTATTTTTATTAATTTGTAAAATATAACATTCCAATAAATCATCAGAAACAATAATCATTTATTCTTATGTTTGACCAATTAAAAAAAATACAATAACTGACATATTTAACAAAACTGAATGTTGTAACTGTGATTAATTAAATATATTATGGCTGTAACTAGTTGGACACACCTTGGACCTTAGAATTTCCTGAAGGAGTCAGCTCAATATTTAGAGCCATCTCTTTTAGAAATCTTCTTTATTACGGAAAGGTTAGAGGTTAGAGTCCCTTTGTTCAAAGTAAATTATTTACAAAAATCTTGAAAAATATCCTACAAAATCTTTAAAAAAATAGCAGAGTATAGTAAAATGTATTAGGGGGGACAAAATACTACAAGAAAATATTATCTATAAAAAATCTTTATCAAATGTATAACATGTATTAAATAGTTGACAACAATCAAACCTTACTTATAAATTGTTAAAAGGCTTTAATATAGTATACTTCATTACTAATATTTTTTATATACATATTTAGTTATTAAAAGTATAAATACTATGATGAAACAAAAGTTACTAGATTAAAATTACAACCACATATGTTTTAAAGTGACTAATATGTGCTGTATCTGCAGTCCCGGTGAAATAGTGGTTAAGTTGAATTATCTCCAAAATGAGTTTCTGGTACTTAAAGAAGCAGAATCGTGTTATTTTCATAGTGAATAAGGTGCTAAATCAGGAATTGAGTTGAAAAGGAGTTATTGCTTACATTACAACTCCTTTTCAAGTCAAAAACTACTATAATGAAACGATTCCGCTTCCCTCAATATAGTTAACCCTCATTGGACAAAATTCGACTCAACCAATTATTCAATGGGGTTGCAGATATAACAACAAAACCTCATGTTTATAAAATATATAATATTCAATTTATTTACATGATTGTAACACACACATAAATAAACCCAATAAAACTCTTATCCATATTGAGCTGTTTACAATAAAGTTAGAAAAAAAAAACAATGACTAGTTAAGAATGATACATTCGAAGAAGGCATATAGATATAACAGCCATGAATCGCTCCCAGGCATGACGTGTATCTAACTCCCTTAAAAAAAAAAGTTATTTTTTAAATACAACAGTAAATATGTTTAAAAACAAAATACAATCAAAGCATTTACATGACCCTCTGTGACCACTCATGACAATGCTTTAATTCTATTTCAGTAAGTGTAATACAATTTATTGACATCAACTGAAAGGCAACATTATGGAACAAACCTGAGTCCAATCGAACTGAACCTGAGAACTTATTATGCACTTTATGTACTAAGAATTTAAAATGAAATTGATCATTCAGGGTTCAAAACTCTACTGTATTGTTTCAACTATTTTTATTTTAACCATAACCACAATAATCCCAGATTCTAAGCACAGTTGTAGTAATTATCGCTGAGATTAGAGAAGCATCTGAATCATAATTTGCTACAGAGATTACAGAGGTGTCTAAATCAAAATTTGCTAACTATATGTTACTTTTGATCGTCAGTACAACTTACTATTAACCCTAATATTAATGCAGCAAAATGGACAATAAACAAATACATTGGCTATGTAATCAACCAGCAGAATTTGACTTTATCTTCGAACTTAGAATCTTCAGGGTGTACTTAGAATGGGATAGCTCAGTGGGTAAGGCACTATGGCACAAAGTTTAAAGTTTTAAAGATCAGCAGTTACTTGTAATATATATGCAAATGAAAACTTGGCAGTTCTAGCATAAACAAGATAGTTCTTACTAAGCACTGTACCCTTCATGGGATGTAATGGTACAGATGTTGAGAATATCCTTATTCTCATAATTAAACGATAAATTATTTACTCCAACAATATTATTTCAAGAGAGAAAAATAATTTCACAAAAATAAAATTAATTTGTCATACCTGAAACAGTCTAACTGAAGCGCAGAGTTTTTAAATGAAGACAAGAATATAGTGAGATCATGAGGTGTCCAAGATATCTGGCGCCAGGGTTCAATACATTTTTCAAACAGATCCAAGAACAAACACCTAAGGTAAAATATAATAAAACTCTTAACATGTGAACTTAACTATGGCATGGTTTTTTTTGGAAAGAAGGTGAAATATTTACTTCATTTCTCTTGATCGATGTAAACTACATCCAATGCTAATGATTGATCTTGCATAACTTCGAAAATTTGTTTCTAATTCTTGATATGCTTTATCTAGAAGTTCAGGCTTTAGCTTCGCACAAACAAGGCTATAATGAATTAAAATCAGTAGAATTAATATTTTAATCAAATAATGCACCAAAGATTTTTTAATTTATAGAATGTATTTAAAATCACCAGACAGAAGGAGAGAAGTTACTTACTGTTTAAATTCCTTTTCTTTTTCTAATAATGACCTTATTTCCCTTAAATCTAGAAGAAATTCTCGATCTAAATCCATGTCATCATGGTCTGAAGATCCTGTTGGATATGTCCAATGGTGCATAACAGCAAGGGCACATTCATAAAAATCATTAAAGCTAAGATACTGCAGTTTCTTTTTTCCAGTTTCAAGGCGAAGACAAGCCATAAATACCACGGCGCCATAGCGTCTACAGGTAAAAAAAAATTAAATTAAATTCTTCATAATCACACCATAATTAAGAATTTACATATATTACATACAAACTCTTTTTCCTCTGAAATTCAAAACAGAATATAATAGAAACCTGAAGAAGTGCCGAAATGTCTCATTTGTTGTTTCTTCAGTTAATGTCACTTTATGCTGCTATGGGTAATCGGACGATGGCACAGTGGGAGCTCTAAATTTTGCCTATCCAGGTTTAATTAAAATAGGGATTTTTAACGAGTACCTGACATCGTACAGGCTTGTGACCCCTGTTTAACATCCCTTCCGAAGGACGGAGTAACTAAGGATTTTTCAACTCCCTTCAAAAATCCTAGGGGGACCTCCTGGGCTACGAACCCGCGATCTTGGGCTTAGTAGTTTGTTACGCTAACCACTAGACCACAGGTCGGCACTAAATGTCTCATTTAAAAATTTACAAAACAAGAAAACGTGATCTCATGATTAAAAAAATAGTTTATTTTTACAAACAGGCTGGCAAAATAAAATGACATGCTTTATTTTCATTTAATTATTTATTATTAAAAATAAATATTTTCTTTCTGATCATAAAACCTAATGAGTTTTTTTTTTTTTTTTGGCAGGAGGAATATATATAAATACTATTGAGTAATTTTAGCTTGTTTGTCATTAGTGAAGTATATACAATATTTTCACAGATTGGTATGCAAAAAGAATACATAAATATTCAAAAACAAAATCTTAAAATATGTGATGTTTGCAAAATTAAAAAAATATTTATGGACTAAATAATACATACTTAGCTAGATCTTCTGAAAGGAGGAAAAGATTCTTAATATTTTGAATAACTGAGCCTTGGAGATCTTCTACTACTTTAAAAATCCTTTTAACATTATCGAACTGTCTCCTGAAAAACATAAAATTGTACTTACTCAATTAATAAATGAATATATTAAACCATCATAGCAAGAAATTCAAACCTGCATGACTTCAATGTAATTCCAGTTTTTTCACTGACTTCATCTAAATCTTTACGATATCTAGAAGACAACTTTCTACCAAGGAGTTCTCTAATAACAATATCATCAAATTCATAGTATCTAAAAAAAAAATTTTTTTCTGTTCATATGTCTTCCGTAATCAACATTCAAATAAGTTATTATAAATACATAATTTATTGATTAACAATACATCGCTATAGAATTATTCAAGGTTAGAGAGAATATGTAAATGATTTATTAATAATGTGATAAATTGTATGCAGGGAGAATTAATGACTAAATTTAACAGAAAATGTAGAACAGAAATCATTTGGCTGATCTGGTATTAAAAATATTAAGTATTAGTGTGTATGCAGGCTTGGGTGTTAAGAAGTGTTTGTTCTGCAATGAGTAAACAAGGGAGATAAAGATAGCTATAAAACAATGGAATTTCTTTCAGAGGAATTAATTTAACTTAAAAACTTAATCTGGCTGTTATGATTTCATATTTCATTTCTTATATTTATAAGACTAATAATAATTTTAACAGTCCTTTGAATAATATTTTAATGGTGTATTTTAAAATTAGCCTCGAATATTCACTTCACTTGTCACAACTTAAAAAAATATTAATAAAATAAATTTAACCAAAAAATAAATGAACCTAAGTGTTATTAATAAGTTTGATAAATTATAAAACCAACTCCAGGTACTCAAAATAAGAATTAAACTTAACTGTTTATTCGTTTCATTTTTAATATTTTTCCAAAAATACGAATTATCATGAGCTTTGGTATTGAAAATAGAATATATACTTATCGGTAATGAGTAGATTTCGGATATCATTTCACGAATAAATAAAAGTATCAACTAACATTTTAAAGAACAGATGACATATGCTGGTTGAAATGTTCATTTCTAGATGAAATGTTTACTGAAGTACACACGTTTCCCATAATTACATTCTCTTTTCCATACTTAAGCTCATGATAACTTGTATATTTGGAAAATATTAAAAGGGAAACAAATAAACAGTTAAAACTTGTTGTACTTCAACTCGAAGCGACAGCCTGCGGAACAGATACCAAAACTTTACTACAAATAAATATTATCTAAGTATGGCATATATATTTAAACACTTCTTAAGAGTGCCTATTTTAAAGAGACTGGGTGAGCACCAGAGGATTTGAATATTTCACAGGGTCGATCCACACCTACTAATAGAATAAATACATAATCTGTCCTAGCCAGTCTCGAAGCCGAGACAAACAGCTCAATAACTCAGTACTCTATAAACTGAGATACCCCACTTCCATACAAGACTCAATGTTTCTATTTCTAATACACTTGTTTTTAACAGATTTTAATTAATCTATAATATAAAATATTATATTAAGAAAAATACTGACTAGTAATTTGTTAGTTTTTAATCTATAAAGTTTAGAATCATACTTTTCTATTAACAACTGCCTAGTAAGAGGTTCAATTTGAAAATTTAACTGTTCAGCAAGTTTTGGTGGATTATGCAGTAGTTTTTCAAGTAAGTTGTAGGTTCTATAGTGGTCACATACATCACTTTTCACAAGTTCTAGAGTATTTTCAGCATATCTTATTACATGTCTATGAACATTCTCAACAGCATCCTCAGCTATAACAGATTGAATTAAACTTTTGAAATACATTTATTATAACTATTCTAATTATTTAATCATTAACTACTCATGTGCCCAATATGAAGGAGCTATTTATAGGTTGAAAATTTGTTACTCACAAGTACAACCATCTACCCACAATTGATAAACGTCTGGATCAACTATCGTATAGTTGCTTATAAACACATCAACATCTGGAATCATTTGATAGAGCTTCAAGATATGTTATTTCTGATAAAGCTTTTTAACGACAGACCCGGCCACTTGATCCTTGGCAAATAATTCATAGTAGGTAACCCGCACAACACTGTAACCTTCCTTTGATACATTCGACTGATAAGTAAAAAACAAAGAGGTCATAATTATGGCTATAATTTTTTTTTTTTTTAATTTGTCTGTACCAAAATGCAAGGCAGACTATTGTGCAGGTAACTACCTTCCTCAAATATATAATATGCACCACATTATAACAAGAGGGGGATTTGAAATTATGAGCGAGCTTTCATTAGTTTTGATACGAATGGAATTTAATAACTGATGATCATTTTTCTGTTTCTATTAAACTGCAATGTTTCAGTATAAATCATTATAGATAGTTAATATTAAAGTTCGGTTGAGCGTGACCTCGGACAAATCACCTCCTTGCAGAACCGTTGTCCATGAAACAGTACAGTCTCTACCATGTACTGAACCCCACACTCGTTCACGGGTCGCAGTGGTTACAGGTTCAGGTTTTTTAATATTAAAGTTCTGTTAAAACAATTTATGTCACCTTTAATCTAAGCTCACTTAAAGCTTAATTTTAATCACTTAATTTAATTTATCTTTGACAAGGTTGTTGCTGTTTTAGGAACGAAATAACTTTAAAATGGTATAAATCATGAAACCAACCGACGTTAACGTTGGCGAACTTGTTTCGCAATGAAAATTTATCTTACCGATTTCGTTAAGACACAAATTCACAGAACTCCTAAACTTGGCTTGAAATATAGGTGAAAATATTTATGGGTGTTTAAATATTTTCAAATGGCGTTTTGATATCCTTGCAGGACCTTACCTTTTCAGCAATGCTCCACAGCATACCCTTCTCCATCTATCGACACCCTACGACCGAAAGTCGTCTACCACTTCTTGCAGCCACCTCTACTTCTTCATTCACCAGGATGTCCCTCCATCATCATTTTAAGTAGCTCATCACGCTCTATTCTTTCGACACGTCCTAGCCGTCTTATTCTGGCCCTCTTTGTGATGAAAACAATAACTGGTGCCCCATTTTATTTTCGTCTCACACATATTTAGTAACATTTTTTAAAGATTTCATTTTGAAACTAATCTAGAGGAATTATTTTTTAATAATGAAATGAAATGAAATGTGTCCTATAGAATATCACAGCACGTTACAGCATGTACCATGTGCCTCGCTCTCACTACATAATAAAATTAATTTAGAAAATCGTCTTCTATGGAAATGGGAACACACTCTTCCATGAGTGCACATGAAATCGATGACATCTGATTAAGTAATAAATTTTACAAAATTTCAATTTAAAATGAACCATTTGAAAACCACTTGACGGTAATAATGAAGTGAATTATGCATTACGTAACCAAATTTTCCATTAGCTCAATACCAGGGAACTGTACAATATTATATAACACGAAAAACAAAGGATCTTACTTGTATTGATGTGAAGATATCGATAAATAATTAAGAATAATTCGTTTATAATTTGACCATTGACCCAGCCTCTTTGAAAGAGCTCTCCCATTGACATTAATGATAAAAAAAATACTAATCTATATAGTGCCTTATGGCCAAGGTTATCATGTCGATTAATTGAAATGAATAAGTGTTTGTATAGAATAATTAGATAATGAAGTTTTCCCGGAAGAATGTAGTTATGTGTTTTAATAAAGCACTGAATAATTATTATTAGTATGTATTGATACAAATATACATGTATAGTCATCAGCAGAATTGAGCAAGACACAAACTCAATAAACTCACTCCTGCAGATGCGAAGTTCTTCCATTCCCTGGTTTTCTCTTTGCCTCTAGAGGAAAGTAATTTCTTTTAGGATGGTTGATGAAAGTCACAGATTTATAGAGGGAGAACAGAAAAGGGGAAATTTCTAAGACATTCCAAAATAACAATGGGAATAAGAAAAACAAAATATAATACAGCGGATGTGAAGTATACCTTGAAGTAACAATGCCCGTAAGTGTGATAAATTATCTTTATTTTTTTATTTATTCGACGTACAGGCAGATGTTCATTATCATGTTATTTTGCTCTTCTAACGCTGTGCGGTGTGAGGATCCTTCTTATAGAGCCTGGACCAAGTATCTCTTTCCTGAACCAGTTCCAGTCTTCGATTACGGTCTCCTCTCCTCCCAGGAAGCATTCCTTACGCATTCTTCCCAGGTTATGCGAGGCCTTCTTCTGGGCCCTTTTCCTTCCGTGGGGGTCTCGTAGGTCTTCCTCGCGATTCTCTCTGGCTCTATCCTAAGTAGATGTCCAAACCACCTTAGCTTGAGTTCCTCTAGAATAGTCTCCCCTGGTTTAATATCGAGATTTGCCCGTATTGTTATAATCCGTATCTTATCTCTCCGAGTTTTCTTTCTACTTTTCGCAGAAGATGTTTTAAGCTTTTAACTGTCAATGTTGAGAAGAGTAATTGATTGTATTCCAAATAGTGTCTGGATAATCCAACTAATACGTGATTAATCAAGGGGATACTTTTTTTACTAGGCCGCTAGAAAATCTGGAGTAGCCCCTGAACGTTTGCTGAATCATGAGAACACAATGACACAATTCTAGTAAAATCAATCCTAGTTTTGACTTTGTAATATTATTTCCATTCATAATTCTGCGGGTAATCCGTTTTAAATGCTCCGATAAATTTGCCTTGAAAATTTAAAATGAAAGAAGCATGGAAGAAAAAGTATGAAAGCAAACATTTAAAGTATTTATGGAGTACCCCCATTTGCTGTACAAGTATACCAAAGTCCTTCCAGATAAACTTTTTCCTAAAAGTTCAGGACAGCAAAATTAACCTCGGATTCTGTATCTATAATTGTATTGAACTCCACGTTGACTGCTGATCCTGTCTATCTGACAATGAAGAGGACATTTGACGGGCTCGAAGCCCAACTCGGGGAAGACACGTTACCTTGTTCTTCCCCAGGGACTGTTCGGATGAACTTATTTTTCCCATTTACTGAGATACATTTTCACCCGCTTTGAGCCATTTGAACTCGTTTTTCTCCTTTTTTTACCACACCATCGTGTTGCCACCGAAATCTGTCAGAAACCGCTGTTACCAAAATTTAAGAAAACATCAAGCAACCTCGTTTTTTCGCTGTGATCTTCATATATTAGTTTCTGATTCTTTTTTTTTTTTGTACCTTAATTCAGTGGATGTTAATGTTAGGAACATGCTATTATAAAACAACATTAAATGATGCTATTATTAACCTGTTGGCTTTATTTGAGGAAATAAGCGGCATAATTGAGCTTACTGTAACCACACTGGCAAAAGTTCTTTCTTTGATCCTTCTCTAATTGTCCCTATCTAAAAAATACCTCTGGGAACACTCATCGGATAAA
This sequence comes from Troilus luridus, assembly GCA_964056705.1. Lineage (NCBI taxonomy): Eukaryota > Metazoa > Arthropoda > Insecta > Hemiptera > Pentatomidae > Troilus > Troilus luridus. The sequence continues at coordinate 23,136,292 of OZ057415.1, read as the reverse complement.
ATTATAAAGTTTATGCAAGGAGATATGTTTTGTTCTCATTTTTTCAATTAGCAGCTTCAACTACTTAATTTAAAAATTATATAAATAAAAACAGATAAATATTGCATTGAAATCATAAAAACTACTTGTTCCCGTATCTAGCAAGGGATTATTACCATAATTTCTGTAAACATTATAGAAGGTTGTTCAGTTTTGATATTTGTGAGCGTTAACATCGAGTGGGGAAAGTTTCAATTGGGGTTCTTGTCTGCACAAATTACCTAAGATAAGAAAGACCGATTCCTGAAACAATAAAATAATTATCCCTCGGGGATATTGCTGTTTAATGGATTATTTCCCTAATCCCTTTCATTATTGCATCTCTGGGATGGTTGCATCAGATCGACTATATCTGAAGTCTGCATACATTTCACAATAGTCCATAAATATTTACACCTGTTTAATCAAGGTGATTAGATATCATGTGGATAACTTGCAGGATTCAAGTGCTATTGACTGTTCTTTAATCATCTTCATCATCATCATTCGTGGAGCTATAACTCCTGTAGAGTCAAGGCCTCCTGCAGCTTGGTTCGCCTGTCTTCTCTATTGGTTGGCACTGCTCTCCAATTGCGGATTCCCAAAATGGACCTGGCATCCGCCGCCACTCCATCGATCCATCGGAGCCGAGGTCTTCCCACTCTTCTTGTCCCATAAATCCTTTCGTCTAGGACCATATTAGGAATCTGATCCTGGGTCATTCTAATTATATGACCTGCCCATCTAAGCCGGCCTACTGTTCTATAATGCTTTATGAAAAGCCAAAGTTTATTAAAATTTACTAAAGCTCATGATAACTTCTATGTTTGGAAAATATTTACAGGGAAAAGATTGAAAAGTTTAAACTTGTTTTCACTCAACTCGAAGCGACAACCTATGGAACAGATGCCTTATTTAATATATCAGGAGCCACACATATATCATTATTCAGTAAATAGGCTAAATTTTACATTATATTTTCACCTTTTTATAGAAATATATTTTTAAATATAGTGTAATATATTATCTAGTAAAAATAACAAGACTAAGACGTTGTGAATACATAAAAAGAATAGTATAAAATAAGAATATGTGAGTAAAAAATGGCTATTATATCCTATGTCGTATTAATTAATTAAGTAGAGTTTAGTATGTTTAGTTTTCAGCCATAATTCTCTTAGCACATCTTTTATATCTTAATTTACAAGAGCTCCAAGGTACGTTGACTTGTCCGCCGCTTCCAAGGCACAGACACTGGTAAAAGACATACAATGAGGACGTACCAAATGCTCTCTACTCCCCCCCCCCCTCTCTCTTGCTCTGGAACCTAGATTCCGCGCTTCTGTATCATACTTAATGATTTTTTCCTTTAGGACCACGGATCATCGACAGCTATTGCATGTCTTCGGCAGCTGCTCTGCATAGATCGTCCAGTGAGTAATTCAGTTCGTTTCTAAGTGCTTCGGGAGATGATTAAAATAAAAAGGGAGCGTAGTTTATTCCTTACTTCAAACAAATCCGATGATCCGTTGGTGATTTGTACCGTAAATGGTACACCTGATTAGTCTGATGAATCTAGCTGCAACTCCAAATTTTCCCATAACCATTAACACTTTGTATGTAGGCCTTGTGAATTCAATACTGGTATTTCCATACAGGAAATGTGTTATATATTTTTCAATATACTGTAGATCACATATCTGATAACGAAGATATGTTAGATGTGTCTCAAGAAAAAGTTATATGAAGTAAGCGAAACCTAAAAAGGAATGAACATTATATCCACTTCAATCAGGCTTCCGTCCCTTTTTTCTCACACAATCTGCTCTTACCAAAATCGCCAATGACATACATACCGCTCTGGATGAAACGATCACCCCATCACGTTCTGCTCCTCTGTGAAAAACCTAGGCATTAATACTGATCAAAACCTTTCCTGGAAACCCCTCATCGACCAAATATCCCGACGGTCAATTAGTTCCCTGAAGCTATTCCATCGTTCTCGACATATCCTTACACAACCATCCCATAAACTCCTCGTATCATCTCTCATCTTCCCCCACTTTGACTACTGTAGCGTGGTATTCGGAGGCCCTTCTAAAATGCTTTAAGACAGATTAAAGCGAATAATGAATTTCTCTCTAAGATTTGTCCTTGGTACTCCGAGCCTATCGCGCGTTTCCCACCTGTATGCAGTGGCGGATTAAAGGTCCAGAGCGCCCTAGGCAATAACTTTATCGGCGCCCCTGTACCGGCCATAAATGACCATCTTAATTTTAACTGATTGTTTTTGTAATTACGGTGACGTTGTATCGTCACATCCTAGACTAGTAGATCAGGGCCCTTGTACTTACGCTAATGCGCGAATGAAATATGACGTGATAACTGTAAAGAAATCGAGCTCGCGCGCCCCTTGTAACTACGCGCCCCTAGGCACGTGCCTAGTTTGCCTTACGGATAATCCGCCACTGCCTGTATGATGAGTTAAAGTGGCTCTTCCCTCTCTTCCGAAGGCAATATTTCCTAGGTTCATTCTTATACCAATCAATTAACTCTCATCGCCCTTCATATATCTACAGTCTCCTCCATTCATATCCTCACTCCAGCACCATAAAACAAGATCTCGCCTTTCCGATCTCTATATTCGTTTCCATAGAACTAAAGCATTCGAACATTCCTTCCTCGTCCGTTCCATCACATTGTGGAATTCAATCCCTCCTAACATCCGTCATGCTCCCTCACTATCGGCTTTCCAAAAAGATGCCCTCTAAGCAGGTTAGTCATCTGCCTCGAATGAAATGTATTGAATAATTTATTATTTCAGTGTTTTAATTTTGTTTTATGAAAATGTACATCAAGTAAAGAAAGTATTACTTGCTAGCTCATGCATTCAATAGTTATTGTTGATTTATCTATTCTTTTAATTGTTTAAAAGAATTTGAATATTTTTTTTTATTATATTTATATTATTTTTTATTATGAAATATTTTTTTCATTGACATCTGTCACTTTTTATAAGCTTTATGATTTGTATCATTTAGCTTTCTGGCCAGATATATATTATGTCTCTATTTCTGTTCATGTTTGTTATTCTAAAGGGACTTAGTCCCAGAATAAAGTTACTTTTCTATTCCATTCTATTCTAACATTTGTGAAATCTGAACGTTCTTGGTTGATCACCGAATTAATAATAACAACTACTTAATCTTACAACTTAAATGGTGTTAAGATATTCAGAATACGTTTCTCTAAATATTATTCTTATTTTAAATTATTTACAGAATATTTCTAGATCAGAATAGAATAATTTACTTGAATAAAACATCCTTGTTTCTGATAAGTTATTTTTAACAATTTTAGTAGGTGACATTTGTGGCATGATAAAATAAAAGGTATTGATGAGAAATTAATTTATTTAACATCTTATACTTTTGATCCCAGAAATCGAGAAACTAATCGAAATTTGTACTATTTCATAGGAAGACTAGGAACTTGATACAATGAAGTTTGAATTGAAACCCTTGCATTAAATATTTCACAAAGATGTTAAGACTTTCTTTTATTTAAATAGATGGAATTTAACAACATTTCAATTATATCTTTTATTTCCTTAATAAGCAACGCGCTATTTTATTTTGCCATTAGCTGTTTATTAACCATTTAAAGGGTTTAACAATGCTTATATGTGTTCTTCGTCTGAATCATACATCACAGATAATAAAGTACGTTTTATTACTGTTAGCTTTGTGCTGTTGACAATATGTAGATATTTCTTTATAAAGTGATATTGAATATTTCTTTAACATTCCTTTTATAAATGCGTAATTTTTAATTTAAAACATTTTAGACTCAATAGCTTGCAAGTATTGAAATTATAATACTTAGATACGTAAAGAAATCATTTTTTTATCTGTGAAAAAGAAAAATATATTTTAATAAGTCTGTGGTTTACATAACTCTGAGAATAGCTTTTAACTAATAATTTATTATATTCATACTTAACAAAACGTATTATTTCTCATGTAATTTTCTTCATTGACATTTTTACTACCATTTATTTAGTTAAATTATAAAATCTTCTAATTAATATTTATAAATTATAAATAATATATAAAAAACTAAAGTTTGTTTTTATACTTGATAAAATCCTATTTAAGTTATTTAAAAGTGATTTATTTATAGGAATTCAACTGCTGCTAGGAAAAATCGCGCTCACCTTGGCAACACTGCGGTGAACCTAGTACTGCTTTGGCTATTTATAATCTATAAGTTACTGTTTCTTTAGCGTGATAACTGAGTATTACATCGATTCACTGTTTATCCTTATTTCAATTAGTTGCATTATGACAACATTATGCCTAAGAATATTTAGGAATTTTAAAATTCTTAACAAAACAAGATATGGAAGTATTAATCAGAAATCTCTAGTCATGTTGATATCAAAAAGAACATGTTCACACACAAATTATACAAACAACAGTACAGGTCAGTAACTAATAGGGGTCACTTACCTTCATGTGTGCCTTATATTTGTTCTTTATATTTAGATCGACATTTTTGTTTAAGTTTGTCTTACTTATAACCAAATCTTAAACATATTGTTTTAAAAGTATTGTATTAATAATTTTTTTTTTTTACTCATATTTATTGTTACTAGTATCTATTTAAGTTTCTTAAGAGAAGTTCAGTCACAAGAAAGTTGTTGACGAAGATAACCTGGCCGGGGGTAGGATTTTCCTCGTGTCTTCTGACAATCAGCTGAGCTCCCCCGGGAAGGCGCATGCGCGCTATTATTGAGCTGGCCTTTGTCGGCGAGACTCCCGTCAGTTACCTACCTGTCTCTGACTCGAAAGGTGTAACGGATTGCATCAGCTGTTTCTTATCACAGTCGCCTATTTTAAAGTTTAAAACCCAGTATACTGTCGAAATTCTGGCCCGCTGTATACTTCCGCATCTTCTATATTTTGTAAGAACCGTTGACAATTCCCCTTTTAAATTATTACAGAACTGTAGCAAAAAGTGACTGAGGTAAACAACGGGACATATAAGCTCCTACGATCGGTAAGAAGATTCTTCATTATTTATACAACCAATCACCTTAATTTGATTAAATCATATAAAAAAGTTAATCTATAAACACATCATAACACCGTAGTAATGTAATAAAACATAAACTTATTTAAGTCGCCGTATGATTTTTTAAAATATTTTTTTACCAACTAGCCTATTATGGATTATTTATTTCTCAAATATCAGTAATTGTTGTCAGCTTAAGATTGTAACAGTCGGATAACAAAATATTTAAAAAAAAATATATGTTCAAAACTATAAATAGCTGTCAATTATCAATTAGTCAAACTGTTTTTTAATTTATATTATGTATAATTTAATTTAAACTTGAAATTTATCAATTACAGCATTGTTAGTCATGGACTGCATCAGTTAAACGTAACAGTTACTATATAAGTCAAAATTATGTCATATGACAATTCATCTGACTTTACGGTGTCTCAATTTTAATGTTAATTACATTGTAATTTTTATCCAGCTAGAGCCTTACTTAACCGAATTTTAAAAAAAGAGTTATTCTGGTTTAAGATGACTTTAATTTTTATTAATAAATTTAAGTTATTCTACAATTGCAACACGTGACGAAGAGTTTCTTTGAAAAAATTAATTGAATTTTTATTTGTTTATAATATTAAGATGGAAAATCCACACCCTTGGTGCGATTTTGGTAACATTAATTTATTGATAGGATTCAGTTTCAAGTCTACCGGAAGTAGGTTATCTTTTAGGTTTATTTTAATTTGTTCCATGGTTTAGTTTTAGTTTTAGAATTTAGTGAAAGTGAAATTTAGTTTATACTTGCATTTATTACCTTGATACTTTTTGGCATGAGTAAGAAGAGAATTTAAGCGGTAGGCCAAACGTCCGGCGGTATTTTTACTTGGTTACTGAGGTAGGTCACTCTTTCGTGTGCGGCTTATTATATTAATACTAATTATATCTAATTGACAGATTATTTTTTTTTTATTTACTTGTATATATTTCAATACGGTGAGCCCTCTTTTCCTCTACCTTGAGTTTGCCAGTGCATATACACACGCACACAAAAATATAAAGTTAACATTCTATAATTTACTGAAAAACAAATATTTTTAATAATAATTAGTAATTAGTATTTATTAAATAATAATCTAGTTCATATAGAATTGGTATGAGCTGGGAGTTGTAAGGTGGCTGTTGTTTACTTTTTCCAATAAGTATCTGACGTTCTACGTCCAATTTTAAAGAACTTCTAACGTGTTGCTCTTTCTCTTCGATATTCAAGAGGTTCAATTTGGGTCTAAATTTCAAGGCTAGGTATTGGATTGGTGCCAGACTCTTAAAGCTTTGTCCTGTCCTGTCCTGTCCTTACCTTTTTTTTGTGGCATTGGAGGCCTATGTTAAAGTTCTTTCCATGTTCCTTTTTAGGGCAATTGTTTGGAAACATCTTGCGTCCACAAACATTTCTTTCGGCTATTCTTTTCTGTATGTCTAGTAGCGTAGTTCGAGTACCCAGTTGATAGTGGTGTTTTCAAAACTTACTGTCCAATAGCATTCCAAGATATACAGTTCTTGGTAAGAGGGCTATTTCTGACCCACGGCTGGTAAGATGTAGCATGTAGCTCTCAGTATAGAGGATAAATGTTAGGCGGTGGTTTTATTTGTTTCGTTAAGTCTATGGTTTTCCCTGATTTTAAATCATGGAATGATATTTTTAGTTAAGTAATGTTAATACCTACATTTATTATTTTATCTTCTGCCTCTGGTAGCTCTGAAACAGTTGGCCTATTTTTCTTGCGGTTTTTAAATTATTTTTATTCTTTACTATGTGTCATATTTAATATATCTGTATTTTGTATACCTAGCCCTGAAGCAGACCTGCAATGTGGGTCGAAACGTTGGCGTTCATGTCAATAGTTATCCTTATTTAAGATAATTTTTTCCGACTTCCACCCTGACCATTTTCTTCCTCGTATGTATTTTTATGTTTCACAATGGTGTGGGAAAATATTTCTCACGTCATTTAGTTTTTTTATGAATGATTCCTGAATCAAAGCGACCTTCCTTTTTTATGTCACAGCCAAAAAAACCGTGTCAACCAAAGATGAATTGTAAACTGACGAAGAAATATTCCTTTCACAGCAATACTCGTACACGACAGCCCTCATGTTTTGCGTGTTTAATTCTGGAAAACGGGAGTTCTTCGAGTTAACTTTATTGGCAATTCAATTGACTTCTTGTCATCGCTGCGGCAGACGAACATTCAATTTTACCTACTGAAACAATACCCAACTCAAAGGCTGCAGCGAAGACGACAAATACGTGTTGAATGATCAAGTGCAAAAAAAATAACATAGATTCCAAATGGTAGGTTTTACCCAGAAGAAAACCTAGTAGTTTTTCAAATATATGTCTAAGTAGAAAAAACAAATTCCGTACTATTGCTGAGTACAATCTGCCTCATAATATTTTGTAGTTGGAGATTTAAACGCACACAGTCACAGAGATGGGAGATGATCTCCCCGAAAGTTATTAGCGATGTAATACAAATTTTTCTTGACGAAACTTATCTCTCCCGACTTTAGAAATGAAATTAACCTTTCTTCCAACATCAGACTACCTCAGCAAGCTAGGGCCTTACCTGGATGCCACCCCCTTTCAAGAACAGAATCACACTCTTGGTACATTGGAGACCTAGGTAGATGCGTGATACAATCAGATGACGATATGAATATATGGTCAACTAAGAAAGGCTTATTGTATCAGATAAAGTAAACAGCATACCCTCCACGATTTCCTCTTCCAACTAGAATACAGAATAGGCTATTCCTAAGGACACCGACTCATCTCGAAAAACCAAACACCATAAGGCTAATCTAATCATTGGCATGAAGAAAATTGTTACATGTATATCCGACATTAACAATTAACTGTTTATTCACCGATCCCTTTACAAATGAACCACATGCTAACTCTTTCAAAGCTATTATTACATAAAACATTTATCGGTCAGGTGTAAACATAATTTCAAGTGTTTGCTGCAAAAGGGAAACTAGAGGAGCTTGGATTTTCCTGTAACATTTTGTGGAATAAAAAATACTTTCTATCTTGCATACTCCATTTTGCATTACATTTTGAAGAAATGGCCCAGAGACTAAGTGATTTATCTTATACCAATGCTACCCAGATTGGGGGGAAAATAGTTTGTCTGGAAATTGAAGGAACCGGGAACATAAGTGTTTTATTATCGTTAATTAAGTAAAGTATTTTGTAAATTAAATTTGCAATATTTATCATATTTTGAATCCATAATTAGAGACATCACACATTCTGTATGGGATTTTCCGGCATTGCTAAGAGAATATAAAACCACACAAAACGGGTCATAACCCAAAAATAATATTTGCAGTTACGCTTCACTGCCTACGGACCGATAACAAAAGTTTTGCTTATATTTTAAGAGCAGTTTGCCAGTTTATAATTTCAAAAATCGTTCAAATAAATTATTATTAATAATTAGCTCGGATAGCTGGTTTTTTTTTCAAATTTTATTTGTACAACTTGGTAGTTTTAGAGAAAGCTAATTGGGCATTATTTATTTGTGAATTTCTTTTAAAACATATGACAATTGTCGAAACATATGATTAAAATGAATGTCGACTAAATGGAAAAGGTTTTACGACTTGATATTACATTCCATAAATTTCTAATACAATATTCTCACCAATGCCTTAAATTTAGCAAGTGATTGTATCCAGAAACGATATGGTAATCGCTTAGCGTTATTGATTGCTCGTCGCCTGTTTATTTTTCTTATCTGCTAATCTCACATGTTCCAATGCTATTTCATGGAAATGAAATTGTTTTTATAAAAAGTTCTCTAAAACTGTTGTACCTCTGATTTCTCAGTTTTTGGTATTATTGTCTATGTCAGGCCATATTTTTCAGGAATAAATATCCCAATAGTCTAAAATAAATTATGAAACACTTCAATTAAAAAGATTTCCGCAAAACATATAAAGCAATACAGCGAGATCTGAAACTTCTTTTTTCCAAGCTGTAAGAAAACTTTGCAGATTCGTGAAGTTTACTAAACTGTTCACCTTTGACGTAAGTATACATCGTCGTTATAACTGTAAAGTGTCGAATGTGTAAAATACAAATTTTTCATTTTCGATCTTTAGCGTTTGCTTAAAAGATTGATGATTGATATAAAATTAATTTGCCTGTGGAAATGGTTGACTGGATAGTTCTTAGCAGAAGAGTGTAAAATGGTCAGGGGGGCCAGTCGAAAATTTACACAAAATAAGTTATACTTATTTTATTTGTGCCTACGTTTCAACTTAAATTTAGGCCATCTTCAGGGCTGAGAATAAAAGGGAATAGAAAAAAAAAACATAAACATTGCTATAGCAAAGAAGATATAACAGTTTATTTAAACAGGGATGATAGGAATGAAAATAAATACTATGAGTAAAAGATAAATTATGAAATAACAAATGAGAAATAATAAGAATGGAAAGAAATTATCCTGTAATTTTACTATGTTTTATTATCTTCATTTCTTTCCATTCCTATCATTTCTGTTTATATAAACTGTTATTTGAGGCGTGGAGATACAAAAGGGGGTAAATATAAATTTGAAAATTTTTCATTAAACGCAAAAAATATGCATAATTCGGGTGATTATTTATTTTAGACAGTTATTTTTAGAAAAATTAGATTGGATTTAGCATATTTTGAATGTTGTACCATGTACCACCATATGGAGGACGCTAAATTTGTGAGAAAACATTAAACAAATTATAAAATGTGGATTTACCCCTCTTTGCATATCCACGCTTCATTTCTTTTTTTGTGCTGCAATTTCAATATAGTTCTTCTTATTTTCTTTTATTCTCAGCCCTGAAGATGGCATAAAAACGCAGGCACAAATAAAATAAGTCCAACTTTGACTGCACCCCCTGAACATTTTACACTCTTCATGTATAAGGTACAAAAACAATGCATAATGACGTAGTTAAAATGCGTATGACGATAAGCAATGAATTTGAATTAACCTTGAAACACTTTATATTAACACCTTGCCGCACACTTTTAATTTGACGATCGTCCTCAGAAATACATTTTTTTTTTTCAATTGTTTATGACTGCCAGATGAAATCTAGTGTAAGTTGTATGTTTGGAAGTGAAAATTATCACATTTGGCCACAGTTTTTCCCAAAAAACTGTCGACTGCTATAACCGTCATTTTTTTTCCTGGAGCAAATGACCGTCGTGACGACTATACGGCATTTGCTTTACTGATTCAAAATGACTCCTATGAATAAAAGAGAGTAAATAGGTGTAAACTTGACACAAGTAAATCAGTTTATTTATTTTGCTTATAAAACAGTAAAAATGAAATAAAAATTAATTCAGGAAACAAATTACATACATACGCTTATAAGGGCAATAAATATGGTGTCTGGCACCTACACTTTTTTCCCGATGTATTACTCAATAATTAAAAAGTGTATGCGTCAGTACACTTCGCACTAGCGCTGTTCTTTTTTTTTTTTTTTATTGATTAAAATGTGCACGACGGGTATAGCCTACATATCGCCAAAGATCGGACGGCTTTAGCCGTCCTTTGCGGCAACGTGTTAAAGACGTTTTCCTTTTGGTATATTCTGCATAAACGTATTGATAGTGAATTTTGAATAAAAACTTATAAGAATTAATTCATGCATGAAAATAACATTTGTTAAAAACAAATAAACCCTTTTGTTAATAACAAATGCATGAAAATAACATTTGTGATAGGTTTTATGGTGATCATACTATCTATGACTGTTTTTTTTTTTTTTAAAGAGTACGTCTAATCCATCTGTCCAGGTCATGAATAGTTTTCGAAATATAAAAAACTTTTTTATTAATGCGAAATAATTATTTTTTTCCTGAACGACTTAGGTGTAGGTTTTATTTTCTAAACGAGTATCATATGTAGCATAGTGGGGACTCACCATTACAAATTTCAGCTCTATTGGCACCGCCTTTTTGATTATGACTACATTGAATCATGTAATGGTTACTTATTTTTTCTGTCAGTTTGATCAAGACAGTATCATATGGATGATTATAAAAAAGGAAATAAACCCAACGAATCAGCAGAAACATGATCCCTCCTAAGCCGTAGAAAATTGCCCGATCAGGTGAATTGACCAGACGTTCGTCAGACTGGTCGAAGATACAAGACATCATTCGCGCGATATATCAAAGGATTACTGTCTTGATGCTTATGCTTTCTTATTTTCTTTTATATGATTATAACTTTGTTTAAAAAATCAAAGATGTTATAGAAGAATAATTAGAATTCTATAACACTATTAATGATTAAGTAACTACGGAAAAGTATAAAGTGAAACAGGTCAGATTCGTTAAACCCAGATATTATTTTATTAACATATTTATAAAAGAATGTTGTCAACAGTTTTTAATAAAAACTTGGACCTTATTTCGCTACCGTATTCTGAGGATTATAACCGACAAAATGGGTCTCAATCATCTCAATTGATTATTTTTAAATAGCCATTATTAGTTAAAAACAAATTATATATAATTGCATATATATAATATTATAAGTAGTTAATAATATATGAATTAAGCACAATACTTTCTCTTCTTGATACAAATCTACTCCTCCATGTAATATTATTTTATGCATTATTAATTGTATATAACAATTATCTCAAAAACAATATAAGTCATCCATATAACAGGAAATATAAAATATACTACAAATTATAAAACAAATATTAATATATGAAGAAATTACGAAATCTGAATATTAATAATTATATTGAATGTAATATTCTTTTTTCTTTTTTTTTTTTTGACGACTTCACATGATGATTTATGCAATTAAAAAAAATCTATAAAGTAAATAAAACCTCACTTGGCTCCTATTTACTTTTTAATTCTACAATCTTATTTCCAAGACAGAAGATTCTTCTGTACTTCCGTTGACTCTTCGATTTCCTCCTTTCCTCAATACAAGGGTGTGCCACATGGCAGTGTTTTAAGCTCTATTCTCTATTCCGTTTACACATCTGACATTCCTGAGCACCCATGCACAAGTTTCTATACCTTCGCTGACGATACAGCCATTATTCCTTCCCACTGAGATCCAAACCTAGCTTCTATAGCTCTTCAAAATCATCTCAAAATCGAGCCATGTAAGCTTCTCCCTACTCACAGCTTTGTGTACAACTGTCAAAATTGACAATGACGAAGTACCTTCTAAAAACTATGTACGTTATCTCGGACTATAATTGGACAAAAGACTTGCATAGAACGTACATACGAAATTAAAAAGACAAGAACTGACAAGACTCTACAAACAACTATTACATCTTCTGGACTACAGATCTTCACTTGAGTTACGAAACAAACGGTATACTAAAACCTATTTGGAAATATGGAGCAGACTTTGTGGTTCAGCAAAACAAGTCCACATACTCAAGATAAAAACAACATAGTTCAAAATTCTCAGAAAAATTGTTGATGCTCCATGGTATATTTCGAATCACACCATACACAACGACACGAACAATCCCACTATAAAATCATATATTCGTAAAAAATAGATAACATTCCACTCATCGCCACAAAATCCACTCGTTCCTCCGATTTCCTACTCCCTGTTACCCAGACTGGATAGGAAAAGATTAAAAAGACAATGGCCAAGAGGCCTACTTAACTATTAATACTTCCATTCCAAAACTTGATGTTCTTGTAGAAACGTAAAGAGAATAACACTTGGATCAAATCTGCTGGATGCGCAGGTGCAAATGAAAATTAAAGAATAAATAAATAAAACAATTAAATAAGGATAATTGGAGTATGGGTGGATACATAGAGCTCTAGAAGAAAATGGACCGGGTGTAAATTTTTATAAAATTCCCTAAATGGTGATAAAATATTTATAAGAATCCAATAAATTTCTCCATTTGTACGCTCAACTAATAATTATTATTCAACTGTAATTAGTTATAGTCGTCATAACAATTGATTTAATCATGATGATATAAATTAATTCAGCTGTTAGCTATTTTCATGTTTCTCCATGTATCTATTTCCAGTTTATATTCCTGAGGATGTTGTTATATCAGGACACTTAAAATCTTAATGTATCAAGTAAATTGTTAATAGATATAATTTTAGCATGTGCAACAAGGTTCTTTTTATTATTTAAAATTGTTTTGCAATGTATCTTCCAATTCTGGGAGCTTTTAAGTTATAAACTGTAGTATGTGAGATTAAAAGATACCAATTATAATCATCAAAAGAGACCAATAAATTAATCTTCAAGAGGATTATTACCCCATGGTTTATAAATAATATAATAGTATAATCGCTTGTTTATAACGACTCGTGGTATATTTATGTGTATTGCCCCATAATGTAGATCAAGCTATTATCTATCTATCGCTTTATTACATAAAATCAGTAATTCAAGGTGAAGGCGATAAGAGTTATCAATAGGTCCGGAACAATTGGTAATCCAAGAGGTAAAATTATAAGTTTGAGATAATAAGCTATTAGATAGTATTATCTGTTGTTTTTATTTATTTATTTATTGATATTTACAACTGTATCAAAAAAAATACATCAAGTAAATGGGCTAAGCGATACATAATGACATGTGAAAATGACAAGTAGAGAAACTACCCACTGGTAGTACTCAAATCACAAGTTCAACTAAGAAGTCACGGGGCCATCTTCTTTTCAGACGCCTCGGAGGATTATCGGGAATTGAAGAGGAAGCTAGGTTTGAAACTAGAGGGTTTGAGTGGAAATAAAGTTTCTTATGAAAGGATAGATAGCGGGTTCGGGCCAAATCAGCAACAAATGAGACATTAAGGTCGTTATGGATGATTTTATTCTTAACAAAATAAAGAGCATTAAGGATTTTACGAAGGATTTTGTGATTGTAGGGATTGGATACGAGAGGAATTCGATGGCTTAGTGGAGCCCCAAAGCTCTACTCCGTAGGTCCAAATAGGTCGTATGATGGTCATGTAGATGAGTCTTTTGTAATTAATTGGGAGCTTAGAGCGTTTGTCTAGTAAGTGTTGAAGTAGCCTGAAACTTCGAGCGGTTTCTCGTCTTTTCAGTCTCGTATGAGGATTCCAGGTTAATCGTTTGTCAAGATGCAACCCTAAGTATCGGATGTGTTCTACAGGGACCAGTGGGATATTATTAAAGGATACTGAAGGGCAGGAAGTCATTGGTTTACGACGTAAGGTAAAAGTGATTTGATGCGATTTTTGAGAGTTTATTTTAATTCTCCAGTTTTGACACCATTCTTCAAGATCAGTGATATGGGATTGGAGGGTTTGGGATGCAAAAATTGGATTGGTGTTGACTGATAATACACATGTATCATCAGCATACGTGGGAAGGATAGTATTAGGATGAGTTGGGATGTCAGCTGTATAAACTGTATAAAGGATTGGGCCAAGGATACTACCTTGAGGAAGTATTATCTGTTGAGAAGAAAAAGTATTCGCCTCCCGACCTAATATATAACAATCGGATAAACCTAAGAAGACTATCTAGAATCAGATTAAAAAAAATAAGAACCTCACATTTTGATGAATTTAAATTGTATCACCATTTTTATCAAATAAATCTTGGCACTTGTAAATTTCTTCTAGCCTTTTAGTTATTTCGTAAAAATGTATATTATAATATTAGCAGTATTAGTCCAGGATCCATGGTCTATTTTTGCACTTGATTAGTATCAACCTGAATCTTCGTGAATAGCTTCGTTTCGATGAGACGCCCAACAATTTCCTGTGCGAAAATTCTCGATTGTGGTAGCTAACAGAGGTAGCAAGGATAAAATATGTCGACTTGATGAGAATGTTTTTCTTGAGAAAATTTATTACTAACTTTTTTTTTTTTGTTAAATCTCAAGATAATTACCTAAATTATTTGAAAAAATATTTGTCCTACAAAATTTATGGTTTGGTCAAAGAGTCCTCTCTTTCCAATATGTATCGATAGTCAAAAAAGAAGAAGTAAATAAAAACAGCTGGTTTGTAATCATTTTTGATTGAGGAGGGGACTATTTGATCAAACCATACATTTTGTAGGACAAATATTTTTTCGAATAATTCAGATAATTATCTTGAGATTTAACAAAAAAAAACCGGTTAGTAATACATTTTTGAGAATCATCAAATCGACATATTTTATCCTTGCTACCTCTGTTAGCTACCGCAATCGAGAATTTTCGCACATGAAATTGTTGGGCGTCTTATCGAAACGAAGCTATTCACGAAGATTCAGCTTGATAGTAATCAAGTGCAAAAATGGACCGTGGATCCTGGACTATATACAGTTTTAAACACTGTTCCGTGCTTCAAGTACCTAATTATTATTTATAATTATTAACAAAAACATTGGTATCGGTTAAGTTAATATAAGTTTATTACTAATTTCGAAATCGTTTCTTTATGTTGTTGCTTCGAGTTGAATTACAAGTTTTAACTCGTATATTCGTTTTCTTTTTAATATTCTCCAAAAATACAAATTTTTGTGAGTTTTAGTTTAAAAAAATGTAATTATGGGAAAACGTGTAGATATCTGTAATCATTTCATCAAGAAATGAACGTTTCACTAAACATATGTCGTATATACTTGAAAACGTTTGTTGAAATGATTACCGATTACCGATGTAACTCAACTCAACATGCGGAACTGTTATAAGGTGATACCCTCGGTAAAGGTGTGATACTATTTGCTAATATTACATTTATTCATATTACAGATTTGAGAGTGCAGTTTTTATTGCACTCTGCCTTTAACTCTTAAAATTTCTGCCTTTAACAAAAAGAAAAAAATGGTTAAAGCAGTCCAAAAATTGTCTGATAATACAAAAATAACAATCTTCCGATTAGTTATCTCGTTTTGTAAATACAAATATCGTTATACAAGTGATAAATAAAGATGTATAAATATCCGATTAGAGTAGTTAAAATAAGTTAAAGCCCCTGGAGATTAAGAGTGAGTGTAAAGAGGTCTTTGTGTTATAAACTTAGTTATTATCTTTACCCTATAATAATTTTAATTAATTAATAATTTTTTTTGGTCTTGAGATTCAATCTATTCCATTGACTTCTTTTGGCATAAAAAAGGTTGAAGGAAAATTCTATTCTTTTAACTTCTTTTAGCCTCAAGTAGACTGAATCTCGAGAACGAAGTGTAAATAAATACAAAAATAAATGTCTTTATATAATGATAATATATTTATATCTATTAATAAATTTATCATGGAATCTTTAAATATTTTACTAGATATTTTCCGCAACCATTTCCGACCATCAATTTTTATGTTTAAACTCGTACATCGTGTCCGCCATCTTCTGACCGTATCCTAACCTATACTCCTAGTGTCTTCCTCCACATTCCCCCATTTTGACTATGGCTGTATGTTGTATAATGGCCTCTCGGGTAGTCTCAACGATATACTATAAATTATGAATATTTTTGTAAAATTTATGTTTGGAAATACAACACGTTGCCCGGTTTCCCATCACTACGTCGAGTTAGGAAGGTTCATACTCTCTGACTGCAAAAAATATTTCCAAGCCTCATTCTTTTGTCCTGTGTCCACAATCTCTTCCAGTTCAAGTCCTAAATTTGCTCCAAAATCTGGATCCTCTGATCGTACACATCTCAACGATCTCTATCTATCCAACATTCCTTATCGCCCGTTTCGCTAATCTCTGGAATTCTCTTCCCCCTTATATCAGGCATGCTCCTTCCTTACTACATTTATTGCTATCCAATTTCTGCTCTTAAGCCAATCGGATTCTAGTTAAAGATATCAGAGCCGTTGGGTTTTTTTTGGTCGATGACTACACATATTTTTATTTAAAATTTTAGTTACAAGGATTCGGGGAGAGGAGTGGCTCAGTGGTAGAGTACTAAGCTGCCATGCCGGAAATCCTGGTTCAATCCCGCTGCAGGCCATGCTTTTTATTTAGTCTGTTTGCAGCGGAAGATGGATCATATAGGATCTAGGGCCCTCCTGGGGCCCACCCAGTCTCTATAAAATATTATAAAAACAGGGTACCCAAAATAAGGGGGAAAAATCTGGCGGTCGAGCGTGACCTAGGACATGTCACCTCCTTGCAGAACCGTTGTCCATGAAACAGTACAGTCTCTACCATGTACTGAACCCCAGACCCTTCATGGGTTGTAGTGGTACAGGTTTTTTTTTTTAGTTACAAGGATTCTCTTATTATTATTCTGCTTTCCTTCTTAGCCCTGAAGATGGCCTACATTGTGTTATGATAAATAAGTTTTTCTTATTTAGTGTTATTATTGATTGCACCCCCCAGACAAATTTTACCCTTCATTACGATCTTCCAGTCAACCATTTTCCTCTTTCTTATTATTTTTTATTTGTTTTTGTTTGTCCAATAAGACGCAATTTAATTGTTGGTTGCGTCGAATACTCCTTTGAAACTCTATATCACTCATGAAGGTTCCATGTTATAAAATTTGATATATTCGTTTTATTTATTTATTCAATTTTTATTTCTGTATAATTAGTAATGAGATGTAAATATTTATTTTAATGACTTAGTTTTTGTTTAATGTATTTTTTTTTCTTCCTCCCTTTCTTCGTTATATTATTAATTCTATAATCATTATTTATAGACTATTTTAAAATTATTTTAATATGTATGTTTCTAGTTTGCAAAGAAGCTTTAATTTGTAGTACAACTTTCTTATAGTTATTCCATCCTGGCACCAAACAACCCCACCTATTGGCCTACATCCATCAAAAAACGTCCCGACATCCTTGACATATTTATCACATCCCAGATTTCCTCCAACCAAACCGAAATCAAATCCTTGGACGACCTTTCATCAGATCATAGCCCAGTTCTCCTTTTATTACATTCAAGTTTCGTTCCCAAGCCTCCTCTTCCTAGATTGATTACAGGACGTGTAAACTGGGACAACTTCTGTTATGATTTGGAGAACAAACTGGACTTAAAAATTTCACTCAGGACAAAACAAGACATTGATACAGCGATAGAAAAACTTACAACATCAATAAAAACCACTTTAAGCGATAATACCTCAAATCATAAAATTAACAATTCTCAGAAGACTGACCTCCCAGAGCATATTCGTACCTTATTAAGAGAAAAACGCAGAGCAAGAACGAAGTGGCATAGAACTCGGTACCCAGCAGATAAATCTATCTATACTAAATTGACTAACCAACTAAAAGCAGAAATTAGAAAATTCAAAATACATAAGTTAACGAATCTAACTGAAAATCTAACGTCTTCTGACAAATCATTATGGATGACCACCAAAAAGATCCTTCACTTCAAAGACTTTAACCATCCACTCCTTACTGAATCCAATGACTGGACAAGATCTGATGAAGAGAAAGCACAGTTGTTCGGTCAATTCCTTTCTAAAACTTTCCAGCCTCATCCTGATATCATGAATCCATCTCACCATGAATATATACAAAGAGAGTTAAATATTCCCCTTCAAATGACCCTTCCTCCCAAAGCATTCCATCCTTCAGAAATATCGAACATTATTCACAGACTACCTCCTTGCAAAGCTCCTGGACACGACCTCATCTCGATTCACATCCTAAAACATCTTCCTAGAAAAGCCATTCTATGCCTCACCTACATATATAATGCTATACTCCGCACTACATATTTTCCTAACCTCTGGAAATTATCCGTCGTGAAAATGATACCTAAACCTAAAAAGAAACCGGAATACCCATCCTCTTACCGCCCTATCTCACTTTTACCATCAATGGGTAAAATCCTGGAAAAGCTCATCCTGAAACGATTGTACCCCATCCTAAATGCAAATCACATTATCCCAGATCACCAGTTTGGATTCAGAGCATCCCACTCCACTATTCAGCAATGCCATCGTGTGGTGGATGTTGTTTCCTCAGCTTTGGAACGTGGATTGTATTGTCCAGCGGTCTTCCTTGATGTCGAACAGGCTTTCGACCGAGTCTGGCACCCCGGGTTGCTTTACAAACTCCGTAAATTCCTACCTCCTACATACTTTCTCATTATCCAATCCTATCTCTCCTACAGATCATTTACAGTAAATCATAATAATGTCTACTCACCCCTCTTTCCTCAATCTGCCGGCGTTCCTCAAGGCAGTATCCTCGGCCCAATTCTCTACACAGTTTATACAGCTGACATCCCAACTCATCCTAGTACTATCCTTACCACGTATGCGGATGACACATGTCTATTATCTGTCAACACTGATCCAGTTATAGCATCCCGTTCTCTTCAATCCCACATCACTGACCTTGAAAATTGGTGTCAAAATTGGAGGATTAAAATAAATTCTCACAAATCTCATCAAATCACCTTTACCCTCCGTCGTAAACCTGCGACTTCCTGCCCCCCTGTATCGTTTAACAACATCCCTATAAGTCCTGTAGAACAGATCCGGTACTTAGGACTACACCTTGACAAACGCTTAACTTGGAATCCTCATACTAGACTGAAACGACAAGAAACAGCTCGCCGTTTCAGGCTACTTCAGCATTTACTAGATAAACGTTCTAAGCTCCCAATTAACTACAAGAGACTCATTTACATGACAATCATTAGACCCATCTGGACTTACGGAATAGAGCTTTGGGGCTCCACTAAGCCATCGAATTCCTCTCGTATCCAATCCCTACAATCCAAAATCCTTCGTAAAATCCTCAACGCTCCTTATTTTGTTAAGAATAAAGTCATCCATAACGACCTTAATGTCCCATTTGTTGCTGATTTAGCCCGAACCCGGTATATATCCTTTCATAACAAACTTGATTCCCACTCAAACCCTCTAGTTTCAAACCTAGCTTCCTCTTCGCTTCCCGATAATCCTCCGAGGCGTCTGAAAAGAAGATGGCCTCGTGACCTTCTAAACTGAACTTTTTAATTTGAGTACTACCACTGGGTAGTTTCTCTACTTGTCTTCTCATGTCAATGTATTCACTCATTATATTTACTAGATGTATTTTGTATACAGTTGTAAATTTCAATAAATAAAAAAATAAAAAAAACAAAAAAACTTTCTTATACTCAAGCAAGATTTTTCTTTTCAATTCTGATATACTATAAATTATATTGTATATCGTAAGGTTTTAGTTAGATTCTTATTTTTCTTGTCAAAAAAAATAATTCAAATTTTATCTTCCTCGTCGGAAAAACTTCCGGAAATGAGCTTTTAAAAATATTTTCTGCGGTGCACTGGTGCAAAGATTCTATTTGTGTATTTGTAAAATAGTTCGCAAATCTGGGAACCCCTTCCGTTTCAGCTATAAATATTATCTCAGATTCTGATTCAGCCATCATTAAAATATCCAAGGGATAAAATATTTTCGAAAGAGTCATTCGATATGTATTTGTAATTTCTAAAAACTTCACTTAGTCATTAAATCTGAGGCAAAAAGGAAAGACAACTTTTGGAAATCAAGTCAATTATAGACTCCTGGTTAAAATATTTAGGGGACTGAAAAGCAAAGGGTGTGACCTTTTTTTTTTAAAGTTAGAGTTAAGGGTTTGAATAATTAATGCACATAAAATATTTATCAAAAGCTGCTTATCGCTCAATATTCATCTGGAATAATATGGAAGAATAATCCAAGATACATGTTTTAGGATTTATCGAAATCTTTTATATTTTAAACTTCTTTTCACATAATTATAAAATTGTCTCTCGTTTCCCATGGTTTCTCACCCCTTCATTTGTTTTTTCTTGTATGATGTTTGCGACTATCATTATATCGGATGCTAAACCATACATATGTTCACGTGATTAATCCTGTGTGTGACTTACACCACAGTTGACATAAAATTTGAATGTTTGTTCAATCTAGGTGTTATTAAATAAGGAAAAGTTTTTATCATACAGTATAATAAAGTATAACTTCGTTATACTCAACAAAGTCGCAGAATTTTTACTTAATCACTGAAGTTTAGCAGAAGGAAATAAATATAATGAAACAATGGGCTATAGGAAATGCATCTTCCACCCATTTTGCTAATATTTTATCAGTGAACATTATCCGCTCATTTTTTAATTCTAAAGTATCCGAGACTCACTGATAAGCGTGCAGCATTCTTGTTAGGAGGTACCTTAGTAGCTGGGTACCTGGGAGGGTTCTTGGTGTATTCTTTCTTCATACGATCCTATAATATAGCTTACAGAACTATTTCAAACCCACTCTGATAATGTACAACAAATAATATGGCATTGAATTTGTTGTTTATTCATTTAACGTCACATTAAGGTGCTGTGGCTAATCGAACGACGCTACAGTGTGAGTTATAAATTTTACTATCCAGGAGTAATTAGGATAAGGATCTTTAACGGGGGCCCCATTTTACGTCCCTTCCAAAGGCGAATCCGCCATCTTATTATGGATGCGTTAACCTTCGCTAAAGACTATAATTGAAGATTCTTTGCTAAAAAAATACAATAAATTAATTATGTTATAATGTATGCATGAAATATGAATAATGAATGAATTGTTCTAAAAATTATGCTTAAATAAATTATACTCCTAAAAGGTCTCTTGGAATTCATTAGCGAGATTGATTGCTATAAATATTAAAACCTACTTTTAATGAGCAGACAAAAATGTAAAGCAGAAGAAACGAAAATGGTCGAATAATTGATTTTAAGTGTTTAGGTAACTTAAAAACTTCTCAAAATATAATGATTATTCTCTTATTCATGATTAAGACAAAAATATGCATATTAAGATTAATGCGACTATTACACTAAATGAATAAATGAATAATAACGACTACTTCTAGAAATGAATATTAATGATCATTATCTAAGGATAATCTCTTGACAAAAAGCCCTGTACAAAAGAAACTGATTTAGAAAAATTAAGAAAATTCGGAAGAAATTATAGCCGTTTAATGGTTGATATCTTAGCAGACATCGAATAGGATTCCTGACTTTAATCAAACATAAAAAGGCCAATTTTGAATATCGATTCTCTGATAATAACCGTCCTCGTCTTTAAGTAGTCCTTTATGGCTTTACCTGACTAAGGCTACACCTACATTGGATCCGATTCGGTGCGACGTGATTCTATCACATACGATGCTGGGGAGTATTCGATATACATATTTTACTATACATTATAGTAAAATATAAATGTATTAAAAATAATTAATAAATAATCTTAATTTTATAAATTTAAAGAACCAAATGTTATAACTCTTGATATATTTCAGTCATTTGGTTTGCAAGCGACGTCTCATCGTATCACACCGGATCCAATGTAGGTGTAGCCTAAGTCACTAGCAGTGCGCTTAGCATATGTGCTGCAAGAGTCTTGCTTTTCCTTCGGGTAAGAAACTTCAATATTCATCTTTATAAGTTTCATTAACCACCATTTTACACCGTATATTCAAATATTTTCCGATCATAACAATGGGCAGGGTTTGAGAAGAAATAAAGTTTGTCATGAAAAAGTTGATATTCTGTTCGGGCTAAATCAGCAACAAACGGGACATAGAGATCGTTATGGTTGAATTTATTTGTAACAAAGTAAGGGACATTAAGGATTTTTACGAATGTTTTGGTTTGTAAGGATTGGATATGTGAGGAATAAGTATAAACAGGTATTATAATAGTCATGTATAAGAGTATTTTGTGATTAATTGGCAACTTAGAGCGTTTGTGTATCAAGTTTTGAAACAGCGGCCAGTTTCTTATCATTTCGGTCTAATAAGAGGATTCCAAGTTCAACGTTAGTCAAGATATAGCCCTGTATATCGGATCTTTTCCTACAGTGGGATATTGTTATAGTATACTCCAGTAAAGGTCAGTTACAATAATTCATTGGTTGACAAATAATATTTCTTCTTTAAAAAAAATTAAATTATTAGTTAATAGTTCTGAAACTTACGAAGTTAAATTTTGCAATTAATAATATATTTTATCTTTTTTTAAACTAAATGTTCCGCATCTCGCAGTGATGGTCGATTCGTCTTTAAAAATAGCAAGCACGAATTTAAGATTGACATGAATATTAGATCGATCTTCCTGACAATAGTCCGCTAAGTTAATTTATATTTTTATCATAATCTTAAAATCTAAGAGGACCATGGCTCTATTTCTCGATAAATATGAAAGGTTACAAGATGTGACTCAATGCTATGGCCGGCCAACTTAGTGATGCTGTTCTAGCCTTCAGTAACGATCGTGGGCTAGAACCGCGTTGTGGCCCTCAATAGGCCCAGATCACAATGAACACATCGGGGAAATAAATATAAAACTCATATTATTAACCCAGGAAGGTATAAGTAAATTATTCGCCGTGCTCTTCGAGAGTTTTGTTCTTTTTCTCAGTCTTTTGTTTGTATGGAGATCCTGGTTCTTCAGGGAAAACCTGAAAGCTTCCTGAGTAAATTGCATAATTTGTTTACATTCCATTGTGGAAAAGTACTTGTTTGTCTGAAAAGGAAAGAGCCATTGCCAGAATATACATCTCTTGGCACCACAATGTTCTATCTAATTGTCTCTTAACATTCTTGTTTGTTTGCTGATTTATTTAACGGCGCTTTATACTCCATTTTGCCGATCCAGGTAAAATGAGAATTGGGATTTTTAATGAGATAGTGAAAAAAATACAAAATGTTATAGAAATTCATTATTATACCAGGGCCTTTAAATAAATAAATAAAATGGTAAATCTTTTTTTTTTTTTTAATTTATTTATTGATATTTACAACTGTATAATAAAAAAAATACATCCAGTAAATAGGCTATGTGATACAAAATAACATGAGTAATGGCAAGTTGAGAAACTACCCACTGGTAGTACTCAAATCACTAAAAATGGTAAATCTAAATAAATGCCTATTTTATTAGCTACATTATCGAACTTTTAAATCGTAAAAAAAAAAAAAAAAAAATAAATGTTTTTAACCCTTAAAATTTAGAGTTTTTATATTTCGAGATTCTTAGAAACCAATGTTTTACTTAAATCTTAATTTTATTTGAAAAGAAAATATTTTAAAATTAATAACAAATAAAATACAATAAATTAAATGCTGATTGTATTAGGATTTACGCCTCTAAGCAACAACAAATCCTAATTGTTTTTTTTTTCCTTTACTAGCGGTAAGAAAGTAAAAACAAATTTATTAATAATATGTCTTTTATTAAATTGATAATTATGCTGTGAAATTTATTTGGGTAACACTGCCTGTAAATAAAATATTTTTAACCCATATCAAAAATGTATAAGTTTGAAGGATATAATTTATAGTAGTTACTTAAAATAACTCCTTATCTTGAATGGGAAATTATTTTATCTGGTGTGTTAGTACTACCATTATTTTATAGAAACTAAAGGATCGGAAAGAATATTAAATCATTTTATTTATAAAATCTTTTCCTACCTAATACACTGTTTAATTTTTTCCATAGTCTTTTCATAATTTTTACCTTGTTGCGAGACGTGCAGAAAATAATAAAACTTGTTTCGTTTTATGTATATTTTTTTTTTATCAATTGGTCGCTCAACTTCTGTTTATTGGAAGGCTATCCATTGCGTAATGATTGAGAAAGTGAAAAATTGCTTCGTTATCGTTTATTCAGTTCCATTCAATTATTTTCTTTATTGTGTTGCATTGTTCATCCAGCAATGTTCCTAAAATTCATATTATTTTAGCACAAATATTATAAGCAACCGTCACTAACTATAATAAAAATAATAGTTGTTATAGTAAGAAAAGGTTAACGTACGAGAAGGTTCGAATCCGAAAAAATCTCAGCTGACCATAACCTAAGGATTTTTTTTTTTTTTTAAACACCAACAAACAACATCCATCTCTGCAAAGAAACCTGTCGAAATATAAAGTTCCCAGTTCAAAAATACCAGTTGTGAACGTCAGAACCTTACGCTAGTTAAAACTATTTTGATCTTCAAGTGAGGTACGAATTTCGGTGACCGTGTAGATATCGAAAAATTGTTGTGCACAACTACTAATTCAAAATTTTAACTTTCCATTCCTAACTCTAATAAATTATGATCTAAAGATCCAACGTAAATTTTTATAAAATCTTTATATATGCATTAATTTTTTTAAAGAAATAAAATGTATTCTCCCTTCCCTCACAATTACCATTTTATCATCCGAAATATTCAGTTAACTAAATGATTCTTTATAAACGGAACAATGGACATTTAAACCGTTACTTCAACTACACAGCCAAAAAATCGAAGGTTCTTAGAAATTAAGTTTTTATCTTTTAAACTAATGACTTCATGCTTTAATACACCATAAAGACGAAAGACAGAAAACCTTGTCATCTCCTTAAGTAGAAACCTATCATAAAGTTAATGCCATACTTTATCGCTTTTAACTTGGGTTTATCAGTTGACAATGATCATATACGATTATGAAACCAAGCTACCGTCTCAAATACCATATCGTTATAAACATATAAAAAAAAATAGTTTACTTGAAGTCGTTGTTTGGAAGATATTACGATAGCAAAATTTATTTATCAACATTTGTTCTGTTAATATCGAGTGTGGATCATCCGGTTTGTGTTATTTCATGTTCCATAGTAAACCACTTTGTTTCATCACATTGACACTTCAATGACTGAAAGTAGCGCATATAGGCTTTGCGAGGACCTGGGAAATAAGCAGAGGCTTCACACGGTATTCAGGAGGTGGGGTGAGGAGTCTGGACGGTTCCTAAAACCTTAAATTTGTCTGTGGAATTTAGGCCACAGACAAATTTTATTTTTGTTTGTTTACAGAGATGTGGCCCTTGTGGTAGCTCTTTCCATCTGCCTATAATGCAGATATCTGCATGGGTACAATTTGGGAAATAAGTTAATTGACAACTCTGCCACTTCATTTGACAACTCTGTTCAACTTCGTCATGTTTAAGGAAAACATTACGGTTGAGCGTAATCTCGACCAAATATCCTCTTTGCACAACCATTGGCTTGGAAACAGTACACTCCCTACCATTTACTCAGCCCAATACCCTTCATGGGTTGTATTTGTACAGGATTAAAATTTCTAAATGTATCTATTTCATAACCCAGTTTGGACTTTACATTACAATTTATGGCATCACTAACAGACTCACAGAAAACGACAACAAACTTTTCAATCAAAAATACTCAGACTTATAACAAAGGCACTTTGGTATTTTAATAACAAAACTTTGCATATTGACTCAAAAATACTAACGGTCGAAAGACGGACATACTACAAACGTTTCCAAGAAAAATTACTCGGACACCCAAACCCACTGATAAAAAAAATGGCGACGAATCTCATGACTTAGGACACATGGGGGAGACTGAAAAGAACGTGGATGAGGTATCTGCTATTTTAAAGTATCTGCTGATTCTCAATTTGTTTTATTTATAGATGTGGATAAAGAGAAAAAAAAACTTGTTTACCTATTTCGTAGATTAAATTCATATGAATCAGTTAAAGAATGTTTAAAATCTGAGAACCTGATAAAATTAATTAATTATGGAGAAATATAGGATTTTAGTACCAAAACGTTACCTTTACTTATCTATACTATAAGTGCCTGCAAAAATTAATAATTAGTTATCCTGGTGCTTTTATGTACCAATCTTGTTGAATAAAATCATTTTAACTATATATAGGACCAATCTATTGAACAACAGTCTGAACAACAGCGGCCAATTTTCCCTCCATATATTCCACAGATTACTTAAGTCTGACAATTGTCGGTACCCGATAGTCTGGACTAGGGAGAGGCCATATGATTGTTTTAATATTTAATAAATTGATTGATTATTATAAGTTATAGTTTATTGATTTTATTTCTATTGTTTTTGAAAGAATCATCCATTATTCGACTAGGGTACTTTTAGGTCCAAGTTAAAACCCGCTAAGGTGATCCGACGTTTCCAAGGACGTACCCCTGATCAGGACACCACCCTGTGTGAATTTCACTCTCCTAGTTTCAAGCCTGGCAGCCTCGGTAAAAAGTTCTCGCTATTGATCTAGCCCGGACTAGTTCGGGATGTCGCCTACTTCATTTTTATCCAAATATATCTCCTGACTTATGTTTGTCTTAACCACTCGGCCATCGATCACGCCCTCCGTTCGCGATGTTTATGATTATTTGCACGAAACAGAAGGTTGACTATGGTTTTGATTATTGTGAAGAGTAAGACTGATTCTATTTCTGTTGTCCATGTGCGTTCAAACATGCGAATTTGAGACTTGATATGGTGTTGAACATTATTTTAATTTGGATCTTGTTGACTTACGTCATTATATATTGTTATAATTTATTTTATTTGTTATTGATTTCATTAAGTTTTTTTTTTTTTTTTTTAAGAAATGATATGCCCAGGACCGGGACTCGAACACTGGTCGTCCAGATCACTAGTCTGGAGCTCTGCCAATTGAGCTATCCTAGCTCGCCCCCGGCCATAGACATATCCTTTCTTTTCACTGATCCCATGTCACCGCGTTCTCGCAATTTGGGATGTTCACGATGGGAAGAATGTTCTTTCAACATTACTTTAATTAGTTTATACTATTTGAGATTATTAGTATTTATTACAACCCGGTGACAGGTCTTGGCCTCCTCAAACTACTTTTGAGATACTTTTTTTTTTTTTACCAGACCTTAGCCTTCATTACAGTTTTTGATTGAAAAGTAATTTTTCCATTAAATAATTGAAACCTTTAATATTGGAAGGGATTTTTCAGATTTTTTTTTAGTGCATTTTATTGCATTAAAGTATTAATAAGTCAACAAACTTTATTACTGCTATTAAAACTTGCAGATTGTTTTGTAATTTTATGTTAACTATTTGTATATACTAATTTATTTTAGACAGTCTAACAACGGATAAAATGCTGGAGGTGTCTCGAGGATGCACCCAGGAAGAATGGCCCAAGGAAGTTAATAATGAAAATGACCCCCTGCTCGCTATCAGGGATAAGGCTGCTCGGCTGTGCAAGGACTATCTCAGGGGAGCCTGGCTCTCCATATCGCCACAGGACATGATTTTCAGAAAAGTCAGGTATGTAATAAAATCAACCCACTTTTTAATTGTTATCAACTATGAATTTCAAGAAAAATGGATGTAAAAAGTTTTTAAATTCTTGTAAAGATTGGGCAAAGGTACTATACACATATATATATTATGTAATAATGATAAAGTACTGTATGTACTATTCAAGTTGTTCTTACTGTATCCATCATCCTTCATGCTCCTTCACTATCCTCATTTAAATTCTTGTTTTTTCAACATCTCCTGGCTTCGCAAAAAGATGCTCTCTAAGCAGGTTATTGATTTGCTGCTTAAATGAATCAATATTGAATGATTTATTTTGTTGTTTAGTCGTTTTTGTTTTGTTTTTTAAGAAGATATACATCATGTAAAGAAATTATTGCATCCTAGCTCATGCATTTAACAGTTGTTATTAATTTATTCATTCTCTTTAATTGCTTAATAACTTATCATGATTCTTATTTTTTTTTATTTTATTGACATTTTATAAATACTTTATGATTAGTATTGTGTAGCCTTCTGGCCAAATATATATTATGTTTCCTTTTCTTTACTTTTATATTCTAATCTATTCTATTATATGAATTATTTAATGAAATATTTATTCATTTACAGTGGAGGTCTCAGCAATTTCCTATACTTCTGTGCACTGCCCGAGGGAACTGAAAGTGTTTCAGGTGAACCAAACCGTTTACTGCTTCGCTTATATGGCAATATGAATCATGAAAGAGCAATGGAGACGTTAGTAACAGAAAGTGTAATCTTCACACTGCTATCGGAAAGTCAGCGAGGGCCTAGGTTATACGGTGTCTTTCCAGGAGGTCGGTTGGAAGAATATATCGAGGTTGGAAAACTGAATTTTTTAATTAAATATTTTATTATTAGTTGTAGTTTCTGATATTTTACCTTTTTATCTATAGAGAGAATTCATCATTCTGCTTAAGTTGGCTATAACTGTTGATGATAATCTTTTTAATGGCTTCTTATACAAAATATATGTATCATTTTGTGTAATCAGCCTTACTATAAGTTAAGTTTGATTGTTTCATCAGTTTTTTTTTCTTATATCTTGAATATGGTGGTTAAAGTATTCAATTTTAACCACATTAAAAATTGTATTTGTGTGGAAACGGTAGACTGGAATTTCTCGGAAGAGTATAGAATGGTCAGGGGATCCAGTCAATAAATTACACAAAATAAGTTGGACTTATTTATTGACTGCACCCCCCCTGACCCTTTTACACTCTTCTAAAAATTGCATTATTGATTTTCATACTTCAATATAGTGTATATTAGTCAAAAAAATATTAGGACTCTTCGACACGATTTTTTATTGTAAAAGCCAAAAATATTTCGACACAAATATATAAACTATCATCAAAGCTAAATTTAAATCATAATTACACGGGAGAGTATAAGCAGAAAAAGGCAGAAGTTAATAGCAGGGGCAAGGATAAGAGATAAATAACAAAGTAAATTATAGATTAATTTAACTTCATACTTAATTTAGCTCAAAATTACTTGTTGTTTTTTCTTATTTTCATGGTATTTACTTTTGTCTTTCTATTATACTGTTTACTATATATTTAAATATTACTTTCTTGTATATTTGATTTAATTTCAGTCCTGCTGATGTTACATATTTTTCATTTGAACTGTCAGCTTTTACAATCAAATATTCTGTACACTGAATCTTAATTTTTTGTTTTGTTTTGATTTCTCCCTACTTCGGATCAAACGTACCCTCTAATTTCTTACTTCTTTCCTAAGATTTTGATCGTCCACTTCATTTTTTCCCCAAACGTCATTCTCATGCTGTTCCATCCCTAAGCATCTCCTCCATGACCACGATATATCTCGTGTCCCTCTCTGCTTCCTTAAACCAATCTTAACTTTTTATTCTTTTAAAAAAATATATACATTTCTCTAATTCTCATTATCTTATTACAAGCCTAAATAGTTATTATTATTTATATTTTTGTGGTGGGTTTTTAGCACTTAACAGTAATTTTAATTGTAAGCATATTGTAAATATGCAACACTTTCTCAAATGCTTAGCTTAACCCTATCATAATTTATGTTTATATTTTAATTTATTTATATTAAATTGATTTGGAAATTACCATTTAACTTTTACTTTCTTGGAGGAAAATAATAAAACTTTATTATTATAATTTTCAGGCTCGGCCGTTAATTACTCAGGAACTAGCAGATGCCACTTTAAGCGCTTTGATTGCTGATAAAATGGCGCAAATTCATCTAATGGATGTGCCAATCAACAAACAACCAAAATGGATCTGGCAAACTATGGAAAGGTGCTCTCAATTTTTTTCATTAATTAACTTATTCTGTATCATATTTGACAAGAAAGATGAATTAAACACACGGTTTTACAAAAAACATATTCCTTTTCTTTTCGATATATATATATAGATATTTTTATATTTTGAGATATTTGATTCTCTAAACATTATAGTTATTCTAATTTTCTTAACTCTTTTTGCATAAATACTTTTTGATAACAGCTTCTGTTTTTAGCAAGTTGAAGATCATATTCTCTAAATCTATTGATCCACACCAGGCTTTAGATCTAAACAAAAACCCTGAAGAAGTACATATTACTTCAATTAAGTCAGAAAATTTTGTGATAATAACTAATTACTACTATAATTATAATTTATTATTTTATTATAGATGGATTAGACAAATCAATGATATTAGTGCTTCAAATAAAATAGATGACAGTGTTAGAGACATGATGAATACATTGGAACAAATCAATTTATATGAAGAATATATTTGGTTAAAGTAAGTAACAGCAATCTTCATTAATTCAAAAAACATTATTACTAAAATGTTGTTAATGTTTTTAATTTATATTATGCATGCTATTATTTTACAAAGATAAAATCGCTATGGATGCATGTAATTTTTTAAGGATTCTACAATTGTCACTAACAGAATATTTTATTTTAACACACTAAAGGAAGTATTGTAATCACAAACATTTACAGTTTTCAGATTTTAGCAGAAATATCTGTTTTCCAATAAGAATATAAGTACGGTGTTGGTTTACTAAAATAACTGGTTATTGAATCTCTTCATGCTAAAAAGGATTTTTTTCTTAAAATTTCCCAAGGGACAAAAATTCATTTACCATGAAGATATTCAATTAAAGGAATCAGATTATGTTTATTACAACATTTTTGAATAATTTGACAGTACTAAGATCTACTTAAGTTAAATAAACTATTTTATAGCAGCATTTATTTTTTCAGGGATTACTTAACAAACGTGAAATCTCCAGTGGTTTTTTGTCATAATGATCTTCAAGAAGGAAATATTCTTCTGAGAAATAACAAAAATGTTACCGATAGCTTGAAAAATCCAATTAATGGAAAACCTGACTTTGAACCTGATTATGAAAATCTAACAAGCGATAGCCTTGTTGTAATAGATTTTGAATATTGTTCTTACAACTACCGTGGTTTTGATTTCGCAAATCACTTTTGTGAATGGGTATATGATTATAGTAATGAAGAACCACCATATTTTTGGGAAATGGAATGTAATCAGCCTGACACTAAACAAAAAGTAAATACAAATACATTAAATGTTTTTGTGCATTTTTATTATTTATAGAATATCGTTAAATAAACGGAATTAAAGTTCTGGAGTCTAAATCTCCTGATACTAATTTTTTAAGTGTTTTATCAGCCATCTTTGTAGTTTTTCATAAACCAATAAAATCTCAAAGTTTTTTTGGTATTAAAAGCACATACTTTGCCAGTTGTATAATTATATTTTTGCAAAATGTCCTAATACTAATAAAGAATACTATTATTATAACAAGCATAAGATATTTCAATGTCAGAGACATTTACTATTATACCAGAGTGATAGCATTTTCTGAGTCCTTGTTTCTTTTATTAGAATTTTGTCCATGGATTTAATTTTTTTATTAAATATAATGCTTTGTTTTTACAATATTTAAACTCTGTTTCAAAAATTGTTTTGTCGTTTTAGGAGCATTTTGTAAAACATTATTTACAATCACTGAAGAAATATCCTGAATATAAGCCTCATACTGACGACAATTTAGATTCTATAATGGAAGAAATAGAAGCTTTCACGTTGGCTTGCCATTTTTTTTGGCTTCTCTGGAGTGTTGTGAATTCGATTGACTCTGAAATTTGTTTTGACCATTGGGTAAGAATATTATCTATATTGGATATTATATTAACCTATAGTTCCTTTTTGGCCTAAGAGGTTGACTTTATTTTATGAAGGATAGAATAGAATAGATCTCAACTTCTTTACATTCCTTAGTATATGTTGGTGGGCTAACCTTCCATATAAAATCAATTAAAAAATAATAAAATAAACTCTTTATAGTAATAGTGCCATAGTAATATACTCTTTATAGTGCATTCTTTTAGTAAATTAATAAACAGTATTCTTTTAGGGCTTTGGCGAGGTAAGGCTACAAGCCTACTACAGGCACAAAAAGAAGATATTAGAAGAGATTGAAAATAACAAAACATCCTAAAAAATTTGTGAACACAATCTCCTCAGAGTACCTTTTGTTAAATTGTGAAGAGCAGTATTAATATTTTTATCATATAAAAATCCATTTTTCTATTTGAATTTTTAGAACTTGAAGTTTTATTTTATTTTTATAATGTATTCATTGTGCACTGTTTAGTTATCATTATTTTAACTATATGTATGGCCTATAATTGTACATACTAATATTAAAAAGATGTATAATAATGAACGAGAATGAATGAAATTGAGGTTGTTTGAGCTCTTGGCCTTGGAGCTAGAGTGAACTGAGCTTAATAAAAATATAAACTAAGAAGTGGGAATAACTTGACGTTAGTAACTGATGGGCAAGTGAACCTAACGAACCGCGAGAAATGCTACAAATTGAATCATTTGAACAGGCTTAGCTTTTAGTTTTACTAAGCATTCCACCATTTATATTTACATTACTAAATGCTTATACATTATATATAAGAGAAATACATTTGTAGTGGAATGACTTACTGCTGAGTTGTCACTTACCTTAAATTTCACGGAAAAAAAATATGCAATTATTATTTTTTTTAAAACCTATTTTTCGCTTCTGCCAAATCTGAACAGAAGTAATTTGCAATTATTGTAAGACATTCCAAAATTGTTTTAATACACCAAGTGAAATAGTTCTTTATAGTATCATTTCACATTTAAGAGGTTATACATTCCTCCCTCTCAATCTTAGACTACACGGTGCAATGTTTCTTTCAAACCAAACAAGTTATCTACTGTTTTTATAACTTTTACTTCTATTTACTTAACTGCGTTTCTTGTTTAGGAAGCAAAAAGCAGAAAATTAAAAATATTTAGAATCACTTTGTTTATCGAACCAACCTAATGTAATTTATTATTATATTTTATGAAGGAGCTCTTTTCTCTTCAAATATTGCACAAATTTGGCATGATATATATCCAACATATTTTGCAAATTTAATATTCAGATATACTTTCTCTACCTACTCCACTGTTTAAGATAAAACCAATCTCTCTTTTTGAAAGAAAATCTTGTTCTTCTCAAATATCATTTAAATAACTTTTGTAAATTTTTTTATCAGATCCCACATAATCAGAAAAATGTAGACAAATAAAGTAGTGAAAAAATTCTCGATCTCAAATTGTTGCTAGTAAGGTTACTTTAAAAGGTATCCACTGTTTTTTTAATCAATATTATTTTTATTTATATTGTTTATTATTTATTTTATGATTCAATGAGCAATTAATTTAATTGCTGTTTTACCTTTTTACCTTCAGTTTGACGATTGTAAAAACTGAAAATGTAAGCAACAGCACTTATATATAATATTTACATTTAATAATAAATTATAAAAAATAACATTTTTGTAGAAAGATCGAAAAATAAAAAATAAAAACTTGATTTTCAATTGCTATATTTTCCCTTGTCGAAATCTCAAAAAAATGTTAACGTCTGTGTATATATAAATACATATACATAGGAGAATATGTTAATCAATTAGTAAGATTTTTTTTGTTTTGTTGTATGATTTTATACAAAAGTATTTTTATAGCTGTTAATATATCAAACAAGTTGAAGTAGTTCTTCAATTTTTATTACTGTCAATTAAACTTCTAATTGATATTAAAAAAAAATTACTATGCAGAAATTAAATTTTAAACATTATTCTATTTATTTTTAACTATAACTGTAGGTAATGGTATTTTTATAAAATAAAGAATGCACAAATTAGACACACAATTTTTATCCTTTTAATAAATAATTGTTATTAAATATAAGTTTTTATTTTACGTTAGTGGTTTGTTATAGAATAATGTACACTTTTATAATTACAGTTTTTGTTTGGTTACATAAAATATTTAATTATGTCTTTAAAAATTATAATTATCATTATAATTACACTCATATTGGAATGTTGTTAAGAGCATTGTTCATAGTTATAATAGAAATATTTTATTTATATATTTCCATATATATACAAATTTATTTGTACGAAAATAATACCTGTTGTTTACAGGAAGTAGAAGTTTTACAGGTTTCTTGATTATTATTTATTATTATTATAAATTTACAATTACAAATTTACCTATATTCATTTTACTATTTTCAACATCAATCTTGTGTAGATATTTTGTCCCTTAGTTATTTCATAAACAATTATATATTTTTTATATTATAAATTTTGCAAAATTGTATTTTCTCTTAACCATTTTTAAGCTAATAGAGGCATTATTACATAATTCGTGGATCAAGAATAATTTAATGCATTGATTCATGACTAAGATATTAGTCATTAAATAAATGCGTACAAATCTTTATTGTGGCTGTATTAAAGTCGATATTTTGATCTTTCTCCGCAAATTTATAACAATAGAGCGTCGATTATGGTAACTAACGTCGTCTGATATGGTTCTGGCAATCGAAAGTTTAGATAGTTGAAATTTACTTTTAAAAAAAAGAAAATACCAAATAATCATCATGTTTGTATCAAAAAATATTTCATTGTGTCGGAAACACAGTCAAGTAAATGTAAAACTGTTTTTATTGAAAAACTAACATGCCACAAACAGCTAATGGCGTAGTTAAGAAATAACACAAATGGCGTTTCATACAATATTCTTCAAACTAAAAAGATAATCGATGCTCTATTATAATTATATCTGTTCACTGCAGTTAAACCAATTAACGGATATACAGGTTCTCACTGACTCTATATTTATAAATCTTATAGGTCCCATATTGTAGATTGAATCTGTACTGGTACTCAATCTATATAGTGATAGATGTGTTTAATGTATACATTTGATATATGTGAAAATAATTTTCATATCAATGTTTTGCCTTTTAATTGTAACATAATTCTAAAAAAAATATTATAGATATTTTGTCAACTTCCAACAAGATGTTTCTCTTTCTTTTCATAACTCTTAATTTCGCATGTACATTAATTTATCTAGGGATGACGTTAAAAATGAATTTGTGTGCTCACTTATTATTCATCTAACTAAAGTTTTCTAAAGGAAAGATGTTATAAGAGAAACTAATATGTGTTATAATGGCTGTGACTTACTTAATGCTGAAAGTAATTGTAATTTGTTTTACCATAGAAGATTATTTCTTCTTCTAAATTGTTTAAGTAAAATTAGCACCTTAGTAACATATATTCATATTATGATACACAAAGTAGATTTATAAATGTTATATTCTTTAAATTTCTAATATTAGTAAATAGACAGCATCAATGATAACTTCTGGGGAATACATGGTTTTATACTGTCACATTTCTTTGTAAATTGTAATTTTTAATTAATTACTTTTTTGCTCTATAAATTATAAAATAAATAATTATATAAAATTCTGAATTTATTCCTCTTTCACTAATGCCAATGTCTTAAAAAGAAATAACAAAATAACCTTTATCCCTACAAGTTCTTGGCAACACTTTTATAGGGAGGTGATTCAGCTGATTTCATGGTCAAACACCAGGTCATTCCCCTAATTAATGGTATTCACTTTATATAATGCAAGGTGTGCCCCAAGAGGGTCTCCCGATCACCATCTAATTACAGAAAAAATAATTTTATCTGCCACACCTGGCCTAGAAACACAGGACCTTTCAATTAGCTCAGTACACCAATAAAATAAAATAATTCTTTCCATAATTAATCATTAAATCAGTCTCAACCCTGAAAACAAGCTATGTATATTTTTTTATTCCAAATAATGCTCCTAATTCAGTATCCACACAAAATCAACAATTTTTCATTGTAGTTTACACAAGTTGAGATTTACTTTTTTAGCCTTAGAACGAATCTTGAGTAGCGCCACACTTTTTTAGATCCATAGGGGTCCTCTCTTGATATTTTTGGTACCAACTTTAAAGAGGCTGGGTGAGCCCCAGGAAGGTCCCAGATCCCTAAGGATCCATCCCCAGCTGCTAACAAATTAAATATAATCTGCCAGGAGCCGAATTTGAACTTTTTTTTCCAGGACTTCGGCGTGGCAACTCAGCACTCTACCACTGAGCCACTCCGTTCTCTCTTCTTCCAGCTATAACTAAAAAACATTTTTTTATTGTTTTATTCAAGATAGGGAACAAAAACAAGCATTTTTCACGAGATGGGCAATACATCCAGCAAATCTGAAATTAAAATTCCTCTAATTTTTGAAATCTAAAATGATATTTTAACTTAGTAATATGCAAATAGTTAGAGATTGAAAGATAAAAAAAAAGAATCAATACCACAACCCATGAGGGATCTTGGGTTCAGTACACGGTAGAGACTGTACTGTTTCTAAAACAACAGTTGTGCAAAGAGATTTGTCCCAGATCAACTGCCAGGTTTTTCCCCCAATTAAGGGTACCGACATTATAGAGGCTGTGTGAGACGAGGAGAGTGCAGAACCCACAGGGTCTATGCATGGCTGTTAACAGATTAATTTATCTGCCAGAGCCGGATTTAAACCCGGAACACAGAGATTGCTAATTTCTAAAGTTCTTAATAATTAATGGCCATTGTTTTTTACCACATCTTATAATCTAATTAATAATTTGAGATAATCAATCAGCATGCATTTATTATTCTTTAATTCACTATAACAATAACTTTTGTGATTGAGTGCACTGTTTAGAAATCATAGTCGGAAACTCCCAAAAATTCTGTTTCATTTCTCGGTTTTTGGAATCCATTTCATAAAGCAAGAGCAGAAATTCTGAGTAAAGTTTAATATTATTGTTTTACGTGAAAGATATTAAAACCCTTAAACGCCTCCCTTTTTTGGCAAATATAATAAACTTTTTTGTGCTTTGCAAATATAATGTTGTCTAATTTGTTAGGGTCATAATTGGCAATATAATTTCTGAAATTATTATATTTCTTAGTGCATAAGTTCAAATAGCTAACAAGACCACTAACTCCCAACATTCAAATACTGTGTTATTATCAGAAGAGGCACCACACCGTTGCTGTCTAGTGGAATTTATTGTAACTAACTTTATTTGTATCACTGATTTGATTTGATATTTAAATTTTTTTGACATTATTAATTTTTATTAGTTTGAGCTAGTTCACATTGAGCAGTAATAATTTAAATTATGGATTATATGTAAATATAGTAAAAATTTATATAACACAACTATTTGAAAAATTCATATATTTCTATGGTAAATATAACATGATAAACAAATTTTCAACAAGGAACATTTTATCAAATTTTTTTTTGACATCAATCTATATAAATTTACCATAAAAAGTCTTATACTAGCTAAAAATTAACAAACCATTTGCGTTAGAGAAAAATAAAAATATATCAACAATTCAGGGCATGAATAACATATGTACATTATAAATATACATTAAAACGTAGAAGTCAAAAGTATAAAAATATTATTATAGGAATTCAACATCTGCAGTCAAAAATATAATTAGCAGCTTAAAAAAAAACACCCCTGGAACAACTTCCTTAATCACAATTATGCTATTTGGTGTTCTGATAGACCTTACAGTTTAGAGTGTACTCAAGTGTGGTGAGTATACCAAATGGGAAATCAAAAATCATAAATTAACTCAAAACAATGCTTTCATAAGATTGGCTTTATATAAAAATTAATGAATTTATACCTTATCTACATATAAAATATATCACAAACATAATCTAATTACCCAATTCAAGTGTTACCGATTCCACCTGAGCAAAGAAACAATGGAGGCGGCTGTACTTGTTATTAACCCACCTGCCACACTAGTACTCGAAATTTGCTGAGATTGAATATTTTGCATTGGTTCACTTTCCGGCAAGCCATTACTAGTAGGAACAGCTTCCCAATCATATGATAGACCTTCATCTCCTGAATCATCAGGATCATCTTTTTCAAGAATAGGTCTTAAAGCATCCTCAAGTACCCTTGATTCTTCAGGTTTTATATCTGGTGATGAAGATCTACCCAAATCTGAAACAGTTTGATCCAGGAGAAGAACGAGATTACTCAAAGTTTTTTCTGGATTTAGTAAGCGAGGATCCACATTTTGTGAAAGGCAAAGATGTAAAACGTTCCAATTCAAACGAGCAACCTTCTTGGTAAATTTACATTTGCTCATTTCATGTGTACAAAAATCACTATAGCACAACTTTGCAGGCAATCTCACATCTAAGAAGAAAGCTAGCATATTAACTAATTGAGTTGTGTATGTTAGAGCAGCACTTATATTGTATGCTGGATTGAAATCTACACTGGTACTGCTACTGGAACTAGGCACACACTCCTTATTTGCAGCAACCCAGTCATTATATGCCGAATAATCACCAGAAGCAGGAAGTGTAGGAGCTACAATTCGATGTTGACGCTCAAAAGAAGACATTGGTGAAACCCATTTTCCTTGAACGAAAGCAGTTTGACAAGCTTCTTCTAATGCACTTATTGTTGAGGGCTCAAAGTGTTTTTGTGATGGTTCTACAACAGAAATAGGAAAAATATAAGTTACCAACTGTTTAATATAAGTTCGCCTCCTCTGCTTTAATTCTTCTTGTTCTTGAGTAAGATTATCAATCATTCCTTTTCTTTCAATGTGCTTTTCGTCTACATATTTTTTAAGCCTTTCAACTCTATCTCGATACTTAAGTAATCGAGTTTCTCTAGTAGCATTATCAAGTTTCATTTGGGAAGTTTTTTCTTCTTTTTCAGAAATGTTTTTTTTAGCATTTTCCAACAACGTTCTAAGTATATTATTTCTCTCACCCACAACCTCTATTTCGCCTCTCAATGAAGTAGCCTCGATTTTCATAGCTAAGGCTTTCTCGCAAGACTTTTCAGTTTTAAGTTTTTCTTTCATGACCATAAGATACTTCATCTTAATATCTGCAAATTTGTCTCCATGAACACGATTAGATCGAGTAAATTCACCATGATTGACACAATTTCTGCAGTGAAAGTTTCTAGATGGTTTAAAGCACAAGGGGCAATCTTCAGTATCTTCAGAATACATACCCAGTTTACAATTGTCTTCACAAGACGAAGATATGTGAAAATCAAGTGGAGCAGTACTCTCTCCAGAACTGCTATTCATTTTTCTATGTTAATTTTATTATAAATTATAAAAAATATAAATAACATATTTCATGAGAAGTTTTCTTAAGATTGCACTTTGTGGTCAAAGAAATTACTAAAAACTTAACTTTCATTACGAATGAATAACCAAAACAACCTTGTTTACACTTGAAATAATAAAACAAATCTAACACATATTGAACGTTCACACAAGATATAGGACAGTAGGGGACAAAGAGGTTAAAATAAAAAACGATACAAGTTCGACTCATCACTTCATTTAGGTAGAACAACAAACAACGAACTACAATTTTCCTTACAAGAGCGATTTAACCACTATTCCAGGAAGTGGTGACAAAAAGCCACCTGACCAAGAAGAGGTTGAGTATGCCTCTTCAAAAGCATACAAATTATAAAGCTCCAGGCATGTATGGAATTCAAGCGGAACTGTTGAAACACGGTCGTGATGGCCTGAAGGAAGCATTGTACGACCTCAGTCTCAGTTATTTGGAGCGAAAAGAGGATGCTACATGATTGGACCATGATGAAGATCATGGTATAATAAGTCCATTGCACAAGAAAGGTGGTAGGAATGAATGTACAAATTACTGAGAAATTGTGTTGCTCTCATGTGCCTATAAGATCCTATCAAACATACTGTTTGAGAAAATGATACCATTCATCAGGCTAGGTATAAATGATGCCGCTCAGCCACCGATCAGATCTTTACCTTACGGATGATCTTAGAAAGAAGAATTGAGTATAAGCACCATCTGTTTGTCGATTATAAGCCAGCATATGACACCATCGATAGAGATGAATTGTATAAGGGCCTGCAAGATTTTAAAGTTCCAGAAAAACTAACGCGAATGGTGATGATGACCATGAAAAACTCAAAGTATGGGGTCCGTGTGGGACCAGACATGTCTGAAGCTTTCTGTGCCGATAGCGGAGTAAGGCAAGGAGGCGCGGTAGCATGCCTTTTGTTTAACTTGGCATTAGAAAATGCTGTACGGTCCTCAAAAATTCAGGCAACCGCAACCATTTTCTCCAGGCTGGTAAAGGTGCTATAGATATTGTGGCAGGATCTGAGAGGGCATGAAAGGAGGCTTTAATCTTATTTGAAACAATAGCGAAGGCATTAGTTCTCAATGAACAGAAGACCAAATATATGCGAGCCGGTGGTTGTACGGAGGATTTTGAATCTCTCAAAGTGAACTCGTTCATATATTTGGGATCTGAGATTAACTCGTGGAATAATATGTCCCAATAACTTAGCAGGCGAATTAATATCTCTAGCAGGTGCTTCTTCAATTTTTCCAAAGCACTTAAAAAGCAAATTTATTTCTTCTAATTTCAAAGTCAACCTCTACAAGACTCTAAGACACTCTCGGTAGTCATGGGTAGATACTGGATTTTCTGTATCTGATACTTTTACTTGACATATTTGTATTTGATACTTTTACTTGATATTTTTGTATCTGATGCTTTTACTTGATATTTTTGTAGCTGATACAGTTGTCCCGACTCTTACTCTTCCAATACGCTACAGTGATAAATGACTAATTACAGATTACATTGATAATAAGAGAAAACTAGTCCACTTTTATTTTTACTTAATTATATATTAATACTAAGGGGAGATGCGGCGAAATTTGTCTTTCGCCGATAGTTGATACTGACCAGTCAGTTGATACAAGTATTAGTATCAGTACAAGTATCAATATTACCGACCAGTCAGTTCATACAAGTATTAGAGAGAGGTGGAGTGACCTCGGTAGCACCTCCCACTCCGCGAGTCAAGTCACCGAGTACATGTACATGTACCCGGTATATTTCGACCTCATCTGATACTTGCATCAACTACATTTCGACCGTATCTGATACTTGTATCTACTACTTTTCAGTATCAGATTGATACTACCTTACCCATCCCTAACTCACGGCTCAGAAACGTGGTTAACCACGAATTCGGATGAAAGCGAGCTCTAATATTTGAAAGAAATCTGCTGAGAAGAATCTTCGGAGCCATTAGAAAGGGAGGAACATGTAGGATAATAAAAAACAGGAAATATACGTCCTTTATTAGGTTATGGATGTCGTCCACTTAATCAAGTGGGGGAAACTTCGATGGACTGGTCACAGGTTCTACAGTTTTTTATCAGTTTGTGTGGTCAGTAGATTCTAGAGATGTTCAGCTGATAGATTCTGGTTTTATTAAAACTTTAAAGTTATTTCTAAGGATGAGTTAAGTTGAAACTGCAATATCTCTTATATGACAAGTAATAAGCAGTCCAGAGAGTTATGCCCTTATGGGGTTAGACCAGAGTCCAGAGTAAAGCACGCCTGGCTGAACCATTTAAAATTATTATGAATTCCAACTTTTGGTGAATCTATATTTGTCCAGGATAAACCATTTCCTGTCAGTAGTGTTTGTATTCCGGTCACTAAACGATCTATAGTCAAAGGACATAAAAGGGTGATCATTTCCAACTTAGTCTAAAATTAAAAGAGTTTGGAATTCTAATAACTAAAGAGAAAAACTTGTAAAATATATGTTGTTGCTCCTCAAATTTGTAGGAATTGACTTATGGGCTGAGGACTGAATTTGAATGTATATATTAAGAACAAATATGTAGGCAAGAACAAAAGAGACTGTGTCAAAATAAACAGGATTTGTGAGGATGTCGGAGCATGATATCCAGGAAGAGTGAAAATTAAAATGTATGGCCATGCCTGCAGAATGGATGATATTCAAAAGGGGAGATGGTTATTAGAAGCCAGACATCCTCGTGGCAGACCCAGGAATATGTATTAGAAGTACACTGTTACTGGGAGCAGCAAGAGAATGTATCATCATGTAGATGTAAAACTAGCAAGAAACAGAGACCGGTAGGAATGGTGCAAATTCAGCGGTTCATTTATTTTCAAAAAACAAATTTCAGTCATCCAACTTAAAACAGCAATTATGAAGAGAAAACTATGGTCTGAAAAACTCAGTAACTAACAAAAACAACATAGATAGATAGAATAATATAAAACTTGAAAATAAGGATAGTAATAAATAACATCATTTCAAATAATAAAAAAAAATTTATTAAAAAAAAAATAGAAATAATAATTAGTGATGCATATTTCGAAATTAATATCCGACCTTTCCCAACTTAGTGTCAGTTTTAGGATTAGCTGTGATAGATTGTACAGCAACAATGGCT
Organism: Troilus luridus; assembly: GCA_964056705.1. Taxonomy (NCBI): domain Eukaryota; kingdom Metazoa; phylum Arthropoda; class Insecta; order Hemiptera; family Pentatomidae; genus Troilus; species Troilus luridus. The sequence continues at coordinate 23,093,286 of OZ057415.1, read as the reverse complement.
TCATTAATCTTTGTTTGTAAGTCCCTAAGGTCATGTATATACAATAATCGAAGAATTTTTGCAGCTCTATTCAAAACATAATCGCCAAGATCAAATCCTAAATCGGTTTCCATAATAGGATAAGGAGCTCCCTGAAAATAAAATATATATAAATGTAGAAAAATGACAGATTTTCATACATTACATTGTAAAACACACTTGAGCATATTTTATTTCTAACAAATAATTATTTTTGTTGCTTTAAAAATATAAGATAAACCTTTTATCACTCCTTTGATCTATAAAATAAAAAAATTAATTAAGTTTTATTAATTGTAATTTTATTTTATTTTACCTGTGGTTTTGGTTCGTTAATGGTGTTCTTATCGAGGGACTGAGTAATTAAATTACAAATCGCTTCAAGAGTTACCAAATGATCAGGATGCTGAGTAACCTTTAACAGCTTAGCTAGTTCTTCAACACCATTTTTAAATTCTGAACTTTGAACTACAAAAAATTAAAGATAAATAGTTTTTATAAAGTGAACAGAAAATTATTTGTTGATTTATATTGGATTATTAGCTTTAAACAACATAATTTCTCACAATTAAACAAAAGTCATATCTATATTTATAAACAGCATGCAACTAGCATGGTTACGACTTACAGTCTAAATTATCAAGAGGGTTTGAAGATTTCACTACTGGTGTTGTAGTTTTTTGTTTTTTTAGAATTTCCGATGTTTGGTTCTTGTATTTCTCCTCTGAAAGAAAAAAAAATATGAAGGTTTCATGCAATATTTAATAAAGAAAAAAAAAGACAATATATGTATCATAAAAATGAATATGAAACCATGATCCCTGAGGATGGGGCATATGGCACTGAAATGCTGCAGCAAATAAAAATATAAGACTGTACCAAAAGAAAAGTTCTCAACCTTGACTTTTAAATTTTTATTTTAAAAAATTTCCTTCCATGATATAAAAAAAAAAGTTAATAACAAAATAATATTTAGCCCAAAATGAGCTTGGCACCACCGCAATAATTAATGCACTGCAAATTTAAGGTTCCAATTAACTTGTTTCTAAACGAATAATCCAATCTTCGTTCTGATTTTCAGTGATCTTGATTTCTGTTTTGACGAAACGTGAACTAGTGAAACAATAAGGTAAATTGAATCATTTGTTGATATGAAATCTTCCTTTTACTCCAGTTTAAGAACTCTTTGGTTTATAAGAGCTGAAATTCATGTTTTAATTAAATAATTCAAATCATTACTAAAAAAAAGTAATTTAAGAGAAATACACAATATACAATCCATTGAGACTCAATTGCATGAAAGCTCTCATCCACACTACTGACAAATAAATCGTTAATTGGTGGAACTAAGGATTGTATTTGGTATTAAATATGTAGTCTACACCTATACGAGTAAGGTGGTTATGGTTATTCCATTCCTGAAATAAATCATTCTTAGAGTGGCCGGCCGCAAAAAGTGGTGACTCAGCTATCCTCAACTCTGCTTTTGGTGGCCATTACCCTCATTATTTAGCAATAGTTGTGATCAAGTGGAAGGAGGAAGGAGAAGTTTTCATTAAACATAGGCTAAAAGTGTATCAAATATTAATTAGTTTGCCGAAGGAGATTAACTGGGCCAAAAAGGAACATACAAACCTTTTAGTAGTGAGAAATAAAAAAATAAGGAAATTAGTTTGTAGTAAGACTGAGAAATCAAATTGAAAATTGTAGCTGTACAGCATTTTATACTGATGATGTGTGATTCATAGTTGGTTACCATGGAGGAGATTCATAAACTTGATATAAAGATGGAATAGGAGCATGAGAACACATCAAAGTAATGAAATCTAATTAATTAATTAAAAGCAGTACATGATTCTTTCATTCTGTCTAATAATACCTTTAAGATACTTGATTACACATTGCCATAACTAATGGGAGAAGGGAAACGAGTGACGGAAGATACAGAGAGTTAATGTGTAAGATTATAAAATACAATAATAAAAATTAAAAACCATGAGAGTATATATTGACCATCTGGAAATTAGGTTGTCATGATATTCCCTCGAAGCGGTTTAAGTAATGTTAGTGCCGAAGTTTGTAATAAAAGGGTTTAAAATAATATGATGATAATTCCTAATTAGGTAGATAAGTAAGCATCGAATCTATTGGAGGATTAGAAACTAAGACCGGAGTTATCGTTTGATTTAACATCCATTTCTATGAGTCTGCAAAGTACTAATTCTACTTCTATCTTGAGAAAGACTTGGGAGACATTAGCATTATCTGGGTTTATTTTCTGTGGTCTGATAAAATATCTATAAAGGTAATAATATAAATGCAAGTTCAACAATTCAAATTGTTTCTTATCTAAACTTACTATTATCAGAATATTCCAGTCTCACAGCAAGACCAGCAATCCATTCTAAACATTCATTAGGTGATGTAGCTGGAAGTGGACACTCCAAATCCTTACAGTATTGCTCAAATGCATTATTCCAATTAGGTGAATCTAAATTCCTTAAGCTTTCCCGGTCTTCTATTTTATAGTGCCTAATTACTTGATCTTCTAGCCATAAAACAACGGTTTTAAAGTGCTGTTCATCTAAATTGATAAGCATTAAGTGAGTAACTATAAGAAATTATTTTGATCATACATTATTTTGATTTAAAAAACTTACTACTAATTACAAATGAGTCAGCGGAATGATAGCCTAATGCCACAAGTTTACGAACAACCATGACATATAATAATAATATACAATGAAAGGATTTTAGTCTTATAAAGAGACTGATATCATGCAACAATTTTCTTCCGGATCCAGGTTACAAATTCATTCCATAGAGATAGTGATGGGTCAGAAATCACGAGCTGTTACTTTTTCACTGTTACTCAAAAGTCACAGGTCTACCTTTGATTACAAATTCATCAGTAACAGCTCCAAACTGTTCTTCACAATGATTGGCATAGAACCGAACGGAATTGAAGCGTGATTGCTATTGTGACAACAGTAACAGTTCTGAACTGTTCTTCGCATATGTGAACTGGTCGTCGGCGAAAGGAATTAAAGCGTGATTGTGACTACTGTGAATCAGGTGAAAAGAGTGATTACTGTTGTTAGGGCGCCATAAGGGTAATAGGGATTGCAGCCTTGGAAAACCTTTCCCTATAGTAATAAACTCTGATAGGCTGCTGCCTTAATTTGACTCAATTAATTTTATTGTAGAAAATTAACTGCACGGTAATAAATTTAAATTATATTTGAATGTTTAAATAAAAGGGAAAGTCAGATATTTATTTACAGCTTGTTTATTGTAAATTACCTACACAAAAAATAATGGTAGTACTAGTAGTTACTACTATGTAGGGAAGGCACGTGCCCCCCCCTCCCCAGACGGTTTTTTTTTGTACTGAGGAGAACCCATTATTATATAGGCAAATTACAAGATCATAGTTGTTAAAATATAGGAATAAAATAACAGATAGAACATGAGTGAAACTATCGTTTTGATATTTTAATAAAGCTTTGAAACCTTTCTATAAATACTACAAGATTATTTCCAAGTTATTGTTGATTTTTAATATAAAGGAAAAAAAATTCGCTCCTGGGGACCGTGTTCGAAAGAAATCGTCGTCCTGATCAGGGCCGGCTTTACCTTGTGTTCAGGGTGTGCGGTGGCGCCGGGTCTCAAGGGGCGCACCACGAAGCGCCCCTTGCGAAACCTCCATAAACTCAAATCAACAAGCAACATAAAATCAAAATTGAAGTGAGTGACATCGTTAACGATTTTGCAGCACTAAAGCACGAAAAGTAATCTTGTAAGTATGTATATGGAATTTGATTAAGAGCGTCTTTTAATTTATATATAATATTAATAAATATTTTAAAATAAACTTGTGCTTTCTTATTTTTGTAAGCCCTACTTTCCTGAAATACAGGGTTATTTTTAGTCAGTGTGAATATTATATTTTGGCGGAATGCATATAATCATCAATACCAACTCTGAAATCGCGAAAAAATATCAGCTATTTCATTCGTTTGGTCTCAATGACTGTTTCTATCGAACAATAGATTTTTTTTCGCGATTTCAGAGTTGGCCCTAGAGTAAAAGTTGTTCGTATTGATGAGTTATGTATACCCAAAGTATTCGCGCTGACTAAACATTTTTTGGGGAGCTTGTATACAGTTATACAGCTTGTAAGGGAAACTGAAACCGTGACTTCAGACCATCAATACAAACTAATTTTGTTCTGACAAACAAAACCTGCGGAAATGAAAACAAAAATATTAGTAATCGATCAGCTGATAGGTGCACTTTGTATGAAAAGCCGAAAATAACTTTTCATTTCAGCAAACTTTGTCTGAACAAAAGCTGCTTGTAATTAGGGTCTGAAGTCACCGTTATGCTATCCTTACCCTACACAACTGTTTCATTTTCGCGATGTCATTTCATGTTGATTGATCCCATAGCAAAATTTGTTTAGTTTCATGGGCACATTCATCTCCTTAGAGGATTTGCCGTTTTTTGCAACACCTTGTATAACTGTAAGTGTTAAATTTTAATCGCGTGCCTACTAGGGGGCGCCTAGGTCACAGCGCGCATGGGCTAGAGCCGGCGCTGGTCTTGAATCGGTTAAACCATAAGAGGAAAATTTACGTTATATAGGATATTGAAAATAATTCCAGCTGTATGTATATTGATAGGACTATAGAAGTGTCAAAGTAATTATTATTCTTATAATGCGTATTCTGTGATCGTTATATTCAAGATGTGGAGTTAAGTACGCCGACGCAATCACTGTTGGTAGCATTTCGACAGGATCACGAATCACAGTAACGGTTAGATCTGTTACTGAAAAGTACCAGTCAAGGCCATGATTACATAGAAACATAATTAAAAAACTTGTTTGTTGGTTCAGATTTTATTGGAGTTTGCACTGCTTCTACACCCACTAAATTAAAAAGCGCATCGAATAAGGAAATTATATGTAATTAATATATAACATTAGTAAAGTGGGTATTAAGGTTATTATTTCATAGTCAGCATTCATACCTTAAGGCTCGCTTCGGTGCGTATTCGATTCGTTTTCAGTAGCCCCCGAAAACGAATGAATACTCTTCACACACACTGGGATAGTATCAGGTTTGATTTCACAACCGAATCATCGAATACGCAGTCACCTAATATGTTCACAATGCTTACTATGGAGAAAAGACAAATTATTGCTCTGTTGGTTCTCTATAGAAGAAACAAAAAACTAAAGAGGAATAATCGACTTCACTGGGCACATCATCACCAAATGGGTGGAGTTTGGTGCATTTTATACCACTTTTCCAAAGTTTAGGGAGCAGGAAGACAAATTTTCCAATTACTAAATGTCTTTTTTTTAATAGGTGCTTCACAGTTCAATAGATTTTGAAAATTGTGATTAACTATCCTACAGTTATTCTTTCTGCTACCAGCTGTTTTCCCATTATTGAATCCTAAATGTTAAGTTTGGTGGGTTTTAGGCTTTTATTCTCAGACTAGAAATAGCTTACAATAGTACATTTGACATTCAAACATTTGACATCGCATTGCCTTTGTAACTAAGGTTTACATAGCCAAACAGAATCTGTTTTATCAGTCTGGGCCATTGATTCATGGAGTAGATAGGATACTCGGGCTTCGCTTATGTGTAAATAAACCTTATGACATAAGATGCTTATGATGATTGCCAGAAGCTCAAAAAGTAGGTTTTAAAAAAAAATAGGATTGGTAAACCGCTAACCTCACCCTCCCCCCAAAAAAACACATGAGTAATATAGAGACTAATCAATTGTTTAAGCCAATTGAACTATAATACAACTCCAAGTTTTGGCCTAGGAATTTAAAATATCCTATTTTCTGATCTGGCCTGGAAAAGAGCTGTTTCAATTCATATATTAAAAAATGAACATTTATTTGTACATAATTTTAAATCTAGATATTTCAGGCAGATAGTGATATATGTTATTAATATAAATCTAAATTATATCTTGTTTTTACATAATTGTTTGTTCAGTCTTTTCTTTTTCTTCTTTCTTCTTTCATCATCAGAACTCTGAAAATAAAATTCTATTTTATTTTGTGCTTTGAAAATGAAATTTTCACAAAACAGATCCATATAAAATGCTCTATTCATTAAATAAAAATTATGACCGATTTTTCTATTCAATACCAAATTTGATGGAAATGCAAATGTAATTAGTACAGGCAAATGCTATGGAAAATGTCTTTCTTAAAAAGCTATTTCTTGAAAAAGGATTGAGGTGACAGTTGGTGGCACCAAACTATATTTTAGATAAAGTAACAAAATTTATTAATTATATAAAAAATACTTCCTCTCTTAGACACCTTTTTATATACAATTTAAAAATATGCAGATATTTATCTTAAATTTTTCTCCAGTAGAGTTGAGTTTGAAGGAGTATATTCAAGAATTTAATATAAATTTCCTACCATAAAAACTTACATCGGATGAAGAGTGATGTCTTTTTTTCTTATCTTTTTTATGCTTTTTTTTCAGCCCCTTCTTTTTCTTTTTCAACTCTTTCATATCTCTTTTTAATGTTTCTGGGTCTTGAGTATTATCAGGAACATCTTCATCAGGCAGAAGTTCATAAGTTTTACCAGTTGGATCCTTAAAAAAAAAACAAAGTTAAATATAACAATCAATCTTAGGTTAAAAAAGTTTTTTGTTTAGTTCTTTTCTATCAACTACAATGTTTTTTAATATTCCGAACATTTGATGTAAATTTAGAGCCTTTAAAACCCTTCCTTCCTAAGAATGTTATCAAACCCACTAACACCATCTCACTAACCTGTAGCTCCGTGTTCACTTGATTTATATTTTCAATAAATAAAATAATAATAATAAATACAAAATCTAAATAAATAAAACCCAGACTAATATTTAACTTAATGGATTGAATTGGTCAAGTTGTGCAGTCAAAGATTACACAAAATAAGTAAAGCTTATTTTATTGTGCCAACATTTCAGCCTAATATATAGGCCATCTTCAGGTTTCCCGAGGGGGGGGGGCAGGGATTTTTTTCCAATTCGAAAAATTCAAGCTGGATTCCCGAACTTCTAGGAATCTTATGCTGCTGGGCATCCTGTAAAAAAATCTATATATATATATTCTTGGCTGATTTTATAATCCAAGACTCATTATCACTTGAAATCATTTTTCATCCATTCAGAATAATAGCCTAGAACAGGGATAATACTAGAACTCTAGAAAATTCTAGAGACATCGTCAGTCCTGCACGAAATAAATCTTAATAATTGATTCACCTTATTGCTCATCACAACACCTTCATTATAGTAACTTTAATATAAATTGACAGTATGGATGTCGAATTTAAAAGCATAAGCATTGCCCAATTTAACAAACATTGCGAAGTATTACCACTTCATTATAAAAATATAACACGATCAACAATGGTAAAGTAACCGTTGATGCAATTAATATTAACTATAAAGACACAAACCTTAAAACAATCTTTGGCAATGTGACCGTGCACTCCACATTTTGAACAGTTGGTATTGAAAACGGCTTCTAATTCAATTTTTTTTCTCCCTGAACTATTTGGTCTTTCTTGTCGTCTTTGTTCATCCTGACTTGGAAATAAGAATAAAATATATTAGATATACTATAGATAGAGTTATATTAAATAATAGACATACTCACTGAATTTGAACACCATTTGGATCAAGATCTTTTCCTCCACCTTGATCAACAACTTTCATAGACAGTGAAATTTTCCCATCATCCTAATTGAAGAAAAACATGTATCTGTATATTTATCGAAGACTAATGTTTAGATAAATGAGATATTGAAAATAAATGAAAATTTCTGCATATATTGCAATACAACAATGTCATATTTTCCCCTTAATTTTGGCATATCCGTACAAGGGAGTATTTACCTTGTACCTTGAAAGGGAAACAACGTTGTATGTTTATCCATCATTTTAGTGTTGTATGTAAATGATAATTGTATATCAAATTTTCCATTCATGAAGTACTTCATCATTCTTAAATAGTTCTATAACTGAAGCAGAAGAACTCAAAATTTAAGGAGATACATGGGAAGTTCGAGACCAACTGAATGAGATAAATTTGTTATTCTTTTTTTAATCCACCCTGTTTGATATGAAGAATTCCTTATAACTCATCAAGCCTCTACAGAGTTAATTAGGTGGAAAAACCTGGTGGAGAGCATGGTGATTTTGGTCAAATCACCTCCTTACACAACAGATACCCAGAAATAGTAATGTTCAAATCATGCTGTTGACCCTATAAATATCTTTTTTTTTAATTAAACCTTCAGCAAACTAAATTGATTTTATTTCTGTGTTAATGTATATAAGCTCTATTAAAATTGATTATTTGTGCTGAATAAAATAAAATATATTTTATATTCTATGCATACAACCAGTTTATCAAAATTTATAAAACTCAAATGCTATTAAATCGAGGGTGAATAAATTAATAAAAGACTTTGCACTTTATGAAGTAACCATCGGGAAGAATGAAAGGGTAAGACCACCAGATTGTAACATACTTAATGGAGAACTGCGGCCCTGAATTAACCAAAATGGCTTAATAAGAAACATAATGTAGTCAAGTTAAAAAGGAAGGATTTATTCTACTTACGTAAACTTTTTTTGTAATAATAACCATTAAGAAATTCAATTTAAAAATGGAATACTAACTGTCAATTTAATAACTTTGCACCATACTCTGTCTCCTTTATGCAAGACATCTGTAGCATCATCAACATTACTCTGGGAGATTTGAGTTCGATGGACTAGTCCTTGATTCTTATTTCCAGCCAACCTAACGAAAGCTCCATATTGATGAACACTGGCCACCTAAACATGCTTTATTCAATTGTCTTAACAAGTATGTGGTGAAAAATATTTCAATTATAATGGTTGTAACCTCGCCAAGGAAAATTGTGTTTAAGAGATTTTCGTTTTCTTCAAACATGCTGATTAATATAATTTAATAAATATTTTTTTAAATCTCCAACGTCCATACAGATATATTTCGACTCTCTTATAAAGACTTAAGAACCAAAGAAAACATATTTGAACTAGGGAGGTTAACACAAACAAAAACTAATCGATATTTTAGTCCGATATAAAATACTATCGATAATAACATTCGAGTAATGAAAACTTGTTTCTTTTTAAAATTTTATTTCGAATGTTTGGGTCGTTCAGGATCAGTAGCGGTTAACTCCAAAATTTCAAGAATTTACTTTTTCACATTTTTCGTTAGTTCAGCCAAGCGATTCTGTCTAAAACACAACACTTTTCCGTCTCATTACTCGTGGTTTTATTCCGGTTCTGAATCTGAAGTTTCGAGAGCATTAACATTTCTTGTCTCAACTAGCGAAAAATGTAAAAAAGTTAATTTTTTAAATTTGGGTTTATGTAGCTTTGATCCTGAATGCCTCATATATCGATCATACACTTTATATTATTCAGAATTGGTGCAAGCATTTACTGCACCAAATTCACACTCGAAAGCTTTCGAAGCTAACATTTAGTGCACAAAGGTATTAGTCGGAACTTTTTCAGTATCGACCGCGACCTCTATCAATTTTACTAAGCCCATCCATTATTATAAGCAATAATATTTACAGGATTTTACAATTCCACGTCGTATAAGATTATGAAATCTATAACTTACTCTTCTAGGTTCGGCCTGTATATTCCACACAATACCTTATTTTCGATGAGCTTAAGGGGTTGTCTTTTTTCAATGTCAGCATCCACCTATCACTTATATAAAACATTAATTGGATATTATTGGGTTGTCCGGAAAATAATGCAGGATTTTATATTTTCTTTAAAATAACCCTCCAGGTAATGAACTGTTTATCTTTGTTGGACTTTAGACTTTAATAAATGTAAACAACTATTAATCCTCTCCCAAACAAAAATGTTTGTTTACCTCTGTAACAATTTGCTACCAGGAAGTAAGATGGCAAGGTGTGATTTTCCCATAATTTTTTTAAATGAGTTCAAACTCGGCTGGAACGGCTAGAAATATCAACCTATTCTGGGGTGAAGAAGTTTAATTGAGTACACTGCTAATTGGTGGTTCCTGAGATTTGGGGAGGGGAATTTGACTTTCAAGCTTTTTCGCCTTCCCAATCGCATTGAGATGGTTGATTTGCTGATTTCGAGTTTTACTGCCAGTTCTGGTGGGTTTTTTTCCACCAAAGCTTGGAGAACATCGACAAGGGCAGAACTTCTAGCAAGGACAATCTGTCCCAGTTTTCGGAGACCAAGACTAACACATACCTATTAGGGTTTTTCTCAGTTTATCTACCACCTCATGTTAGTTCTGCTTAACTTCACTGATCACAATTCCAGGGCCGGCTCTACCTTATGTGCAGGGTGTGCGGGGTACAAGGGGCGCCGTGAGTCGAACTGTTTTATTTTCGCGATTTCATTTCATAGGCACATTCACCTCCTTAAGGGATTTACCGTTTTTTGTATCACCTTGTATAACTGTAAGTTTTCAATTTTAATTGCGGATCCTTAATTTTAAAAGATCGCCTAGGTCATTTAAACGAGGATAAAAGTACTCAACAAGTTTTAAATAGTTGTTTAATACATCTATTATATTATGTTTTTATAAAAATTAAAAATATACATTTAAAACAATATTTACAATGCTCATAATCATGGTGGGCAATTAAATGGAAGAAGTTTAGTAAAACTAATTTTATCCAAAATATTATCGTTTACTGAAACTAAAAGATTTCAATTTTGAAGATACATTTGATTTTTTAGTAGAAGAATTGCTATTTTCAGGTGAAATCTTTCTTTTTTTGCTCCGCTCCGGTTCAGAAGGGGAATCATTTTTATCAACATCTTCCTGTAAATAATAAATTATGATTAGACATTTGTACAAACAAATTAGGAGGGATTAAAAAAGGGATTTATTATAATCAATTAATATCATAAAGTAAATGTTACTGATAGCCTGAAACAGACATAAATATTTGTTTCTACTTAATATTTCTATTGGCCAGACTAACACCTTTACTGCCTTAAATAGATTGATCCACTTAATCTTGCACTATTGATTTCCAATAGTGCTAAATTTAGGTTTGGGACCGATCTTTGCTGTAATGAACTCATAAACTATCTACATACCAATCTTTCACAAAATTTGTGGTAGCCTAGCTTCTGTGAAACAATTTCAAACAATAAAGTCAGTGAAACTTGTGGGAAACATAGAGAAAGCTCAGTTATTGTGAAACAGCGGTTTTCACGAATTGTCAACTTTGGCTACCAGATCATCAGTCACAATGCTCTTACATCCACTCTTCTCTTCATTATGAACATTTGTTTGACCATTTTTAAACTGAATGCACCACTTCCTGACAGAACTGTCATTCATTGCGTTGTTCCCGTACACTTCACACAGTTCCCGATGAATTTCTAATGGCTTTAAGTTTTTTGCCAACAAAAACGAATCACAGACCGCACCTCACAACTGGCAGGATTCTGGATTTCAGCACACATTTCAAATTTGAATATAAAAAGGGGAAGCGTAGGATATTCCCGTTGTCACAGCTGGACGCTGACTGAGATTCTACCGATATGGGTATGGTATCAATATTTTTCGTTTCGATATATTATTGATATCGGTAGAGACTTGTGAATATCGAAACAGTACAATAAGCTTCTTTTTTTTTTTGTTCTTTACGATATATCAGGTCGTCTGCTTCTCCTTGTCAGTGCTCTAAGCCACTGAGCTCCCATGGGTCTTATCCTAGTCAGACAATTCCGTTCTCTTCACCGATCCTATATCCCTGTGGTCTCACAATTGCGATGTCTACACAGGGAAGAATGTTCATTGAACATTATTTTAATTAGGATCGTGTTGACATAGGTCAATATATTGTTTATAACTTATTTTTATTAATTGTTATTTTTATGGTAATTATTTTTAAATATTTTTGTTTTGAAGAGAAATGATTTGCCCTGGCCTGGATTCGAACCCTTGGCTGACAGAGGCATGAAAAAGAACATTACCCTGTGGTACCTCTCCCTTGGCTTGATTCAATATCCAAGTTGTTTTTAGTCTCCTCCTAGTGTTCTCAGACATGAGAGTAGTGGCCATTTGTTCTAATAATGGGTTTGGGTGCCCATGTAGTTTTCCTTGAAAGCGTTTGTAGAATGTCCGTTAACCGTTAGTATTTTAAAGTGAATATGTAGAGTTTTGTTATTGACATACCAAGGTGCTTTAGTGACAAGTCTGAGTATTTTTGATTGTAAAGTTTGTAGTCGTTTTCTGTGAGTCTGTTTAGCGATGCCATAAATTTGTGATGTATATGTCCAAACAGGTTTCAGTGAGTAAGTAAACGTGTTTAATTTTTGTCTTGTTTCTACTTTGGAGTGTTTCCTGAATAGAGAATACATTAAGTTCAGTTCAAGATTCAGTGATTGGCGTTTTTTCTTAATATGAGGACCCTATGTCATGTGGTTCAGAGCACTGCAATGGAGAAGCAGATGACCCGGGTTCCAATACCGGCCAGGGCAAATTTTTTCTCTTCAAAACAAAAATAATTACCGTAAAAATAACAATTAATAAAAATAAATTATAAATAATGTATTAACGTATGTCAACCAGATCCTAATTAAAATAATGGTCAATGAACATTCTTCACTGTGTATACATCGCAAAAATTGTGAGAACACGGGGATATAGGATCGGTGAAGAAAACAAATTTGTCTGACAGGGATGTGACCCCTGGTAGCTCAGTGGTTTAGAGCACTGCTACGGAGAAGCAGATGACCCAGGTTCGAATCCTGGCCAGGGCAAATCTTTTCAATTAAAAAAAAATACATATTTATTCATTAAAAAAAAATACATATTTATTCATTAAAAAAAAATAGACCAAAAAACCAAAGCAGAAATATTTTTAGATGAATACATCAAAAAATCAAGTGGGTGGAATGTTTTGCCCCTCAGTGTATACTATTTGCTTCTTTTAATCACATGCTTAAATATGTACAGATAGGATTCTTCCGATAATCAAAAATATAGTTATCAGCCCTTTGCGATATATCGGAATCAAGTTTCGATATTTCGATAATATCGAATGAATGTGCTACCATATCCATATACATTATTTTTTTCTTTTAAGTGAATTCTTAAATATTTTTTTGTTCAAATAAAAAAGATTTGGAAGTTTTATGGAAAATAATTTAATTGGCTAAATTTCTTAGAACTATATTTGTTGAATAATACTCAAAGGTTTGAGTACAAATAGGGTTCTTCCAATAATCAAAAATATAGATATGAGCCCTTTGCGATATATTGGAATCAAGTTTCGATATTTCGATACCATCTCTCAAATTTGTTTACAACGTTATTACTTAAAATGTTGACACTTAAACAAATTACCTAATGTGTGAAGTTTTCCCGTCATTCCAAAGTTCGTAGCTATTCTACCAATCTTTCTTGTAAACAACTATAAAATTTTCCGATATCACATGATATCGATATTTTCTTTCGATATTATTGAAATATCAATACTTGAATCTGATATTTCGCAAAGGGCTGATATCGATATTTTTGGGTATCGGTAGAACCTAACTGAGGAGCCGAGCACGAGCACACCAATGTATAAGATATTGCTGAGCGCCTGGTGGCATCAGGTGGAAACGTTCCTTACTTTCTGAATAGCCCTCGTATTTGTAAATTAATAAAAAAAGTTATTGTTTATTTTAAGAAAACTTACCATTGATTGGTTAAGATTTGATTTGACAGTGCTTTCCTGCCGGTAAAGCTTCATTCCAGCCATTGCTAACTCTCCTTCTTTAAGAAGAGGATTTTCTCCCTGTAGCTTTGACCTGTTGTTTTCATACCAATCAAGGAAATTCATTTTGGGCTCAGCAACAGACGTGTTCTAAAAATATATATAATAATAACCTAGTACATTTAACAGAACTAAACTATTTTAAAAAATGATGATAAAATAAACTGATTAATAATACTATTATTTTTTTTAATTTAACATTTTTATTTTCACTTAAACTATTGAAAAGTTGACATTTTCACTTAAATTTTTACTTACTCCAGCTGTATCAACCTGATCCTCCTCTTTGGCTTTCTTAAAAGGATTACCAAATCTTTTAATCCTTAAAGGTTTAGGGCTCATCTGTTCTTTCTTTTTTTTCAATTTTAAAATTAAGTTTTCTTTGGCTAAAAAAGTTCAAATTATTAATAAAGCTGTTGAATAACATTAAAATGTTTAGAAAGCTTTTAACTATTAATGGAAAACCTAGGGAGATTTTTAAAAATTTAATATCGATGAAACTGGAGGGGGGTAAAGAAAAAAGGATTAATCTAGTTCCGCTGTAACAAATAAAATATTTCAAAAGAAATTTGAACAATGGAAGCTTCAGCCAAATTCTTTTTATACCAATATGAACAACAGCCAGTGTCATAGTTTTTGTTTATATTTTTAATTCACTGTAGTATGGTTAGTAGTTAGTATTTTAAAGGAATCATTTTTCCTCAAAAGATTTTAGTGATTTTTAAATGAGCTTAAACTCGCCTAATTTAATTAATTAATAGTTAAATTAATTATAATGTCTTATATTTATAAAATATTTTAATCTCACAGAACTTAGATAAGAAACTCAGAATCAACCTCTTATACTGAGATTTTATCCCAAGTCTATCCTAAATCATGGCATGACTTCTGCTCAACATTTTATTTATTGGTATGGCTGTAACTTCCTTCATAACAAAGAACTACTGAAATTGAAAATTATTTATAAATATATTTCGTCATTAATTTTCTTGTTTAATTATAGTTATTTATCAATTATTATTATTATGATTTAGAGGGCGTTATCATTTGATGAACTTTTTAATTAAATCTTGAAGAATCCTCAAAAGTATTGCAGCGTTTCATCCAAACCATAAAGCACTATAAAGGGATTGTAATACTCTTACTTGATAATAACGAAAAATAAAATTGTACAGAAATTTATTGAAAACAGGATAACTTCTATGCTCAACTTAAACATATGATTGTGGGAACTTAGTAAATTACCTACCTTCACTATCACCAAACATGTCTTGAGAATAATTGGCATTTTCACTTTCTGTATTGTTTTCAGTATCAGAAGTTTCTTCTGGTATTTCCGGTACAATACTAACAGAAAAATTTCAAGTACATAGTCAAAAATATGGTGAAATATAAATACTGCAATAATATAATGTAATGTCTTTATATACAAAAATAAAAAAAACATTGGTTTATTTATAAGTATAAATATTTTTATCTTAAATAAAATTAACATTTTTCATAACAGTATTTTTAAAACCTGAGCCTAACCCTTCTCCCTTCTTTACACTGTTTTAATGTAATTCATATTTAGGTAATCACCTGATTTTAGACATTTTATTGGCAATGTCTAAAACTTTTTCCGCTAAATGATGTTTACCCAACTTAGCAGCATATTTAGCAGCTAGTTTGACAACTTCAACAGAAGGCATTGTTTCACAAAGCGAAATAGCTCTTGAATCCAATCCACTCCGACATGCAAGCTGAAAAGTACGATGAATTAGTACATAATAAAAAAAAACATTTATTCTAAGATATTACATTAATACATAAAGAAAAAGGAGTATATAATACATCCAGAAAACTTGTCAAAAACATGTACAAGTATAGCCTCAGAAATGGCTAAGAAAGAAAAATACTTGGCCAAGAAAGTTATTTCTAAAGCAATAATTTCTTAATTTCAATTCATTATACTTACAGCAAATAATTTCATTATAACTACTGATATATTCTTTTCTATTTTCCTCTTTTCTTCATTTTGATCAGAAGGCAAGTTGGGTATGGTTATTACAGTCCTCAGAAGGTCTTCTTCTAATTGAGATTTGTCTGAATCCAATTCGCACATTGGTATCTTGAAGGGGAAAAAAATTATAATAGATTGATCTAAGGATAAAAATGGAGGAAGTATTCACGACTAATATAAACTTCTTAAAATAGTTTTACCTTCCATTTAATTTCTGCAACCAGCGGCTTGGGAGTAACTGGAGGGTAATAGGTTCCTTTGCATAAGATGGATCTTACATTTTGAGACAGCTCACTTAACCCAATGACAAAGAAGTGATCAAATTCTGACTTGCACTAAAACCAAATATTAAATAGATTACTACACGGAAATTTATTTCAAAGAACTATAGTGCTCTAGTACAGAAATTATAACTAAATAATAAAGCTTAAATGTGTTTTCTTAAAAACAGAAAATAAGTTGATTACTTAAAATTGTTAATATAATTATGAACTTGTATGCCTGATATACTGATACATAAGAGGGTTCGAATAATATCATCTTATTTAATGCAATAATTGATATTTCTAAAATTACCTGCTTATCTAAATTGCATACTGGTCTCCATACAGTTTTATAAAGTATACGAAGAACTCCTACATAGTCAACAGTCACTAATGAGCCTTCGTCAGTATAACCAATCCACCTTAAAGAAGAGCCGAACGATAACGGAAGGGGTTTAGGAGAGGAACTTTTCAATAACCTTCTCAGCGGATCTATTTTGAACTCTATGTAAAACAATGACTGGTCTCCATGTAATCCTGAAATAAATAAGACCGGAAGTGTAATATTGCAATAGAGAGAGAAAAAAAAAGAAATCGTCTATTATTATCACTAATTTCTTACCTATTCCACAATTTGTAATGACGCATAAATTTTCCTTATGGCCAGCTATGCTGACAGGCCTTCCAGGTAAAGAAACCAGATCTGTCTGAGTACCATCAGCTGAAAAAAGGTGAAGAGTTGAAATATCAGTTGCAACAGCTACCCAACCATCGCCAGCCGAAATAAGTACAATTTCTTCTTCACCAAATGAGCAGTCCCATTCTTTTTGTCCATCCCATGCTTTAAGAAGTATACAAACTAATTTACTAAAAATAAAAAAATATAAAATCTATAAAAAATTATAATTTAATTATCACTCAGAAAGCTTAATGTTAAAATTGATTTACAGAATATTACATCAGGTAGAGGGAGATTTAATCTTTCAATGTAATAATATAGTCCATTTTTTAAAATTGAATTAAATTTTTATAAAGAAATCTAGATATAGAAAATTAAAGAACTTTATATTGAAATACAGCCAATTCTTACCTTGGACCATCTTCTGTCTTGGGAGATCCAAAAACAGCTAACTTCTCAGTAAGGGTAGCAATGGTATGGCCGAAAAGGTTATTCATGCGTACTCCATGATGAAGAGTAGTATCGTGAAATTCAATATCGATATCATTCATATCTTCCATATTAAATTGTCTTATTATCCCAATATTATTCCATACCTGGTTTATATAAATATGAAACAGATTTACAAAAGCTACAGAAATTATCAGTTTAAGATAATTTTTACTAATTACACTATACTTTTCAACTAAGTCTTTTAATGTAAAATTAATAAAGAGAGAAGTAAAAGTGAAAACAAATGTTCTGGGATATAAAATTCTTCAAAACAAATACAGAATCTAACTTTATAATCTGTGATAAATGAGTCATAAATACTAGTAAAATAAAATAAAAATTTAAAAAACTACCATATATCTTTGCTGGAGATGTACAGGTGTCGAAGAGGGCTGGAATGCTCTTTGTGGTTCAGTTATGTTCACTTTCGATCTGATAACACTTTCTACTACACTCGTCCTTTCATCAGCTTCATCTGATACATCACAAATAATTAGGGTACAAGATAGAATCAACTTAATGTATTAAACTGACTTTTTTTTGTCTTAAAACTATTAATTTAATTATTCAATGTTTACTGAAATCATTTGAGGAAAAAAAAAAATTGATTACCGGTAGGAGAAACTGATCTAAATATTTCTCCATTTTCCCTAAATCCAGTTTCAGCTTTGATTTTCCCTAGAGAAATAACATTATCATCATCGTCATCATCATCATCAACTAATTCTGGTTCACCGAGAGGAATATTGCCAGGATCATTAATTTCTTCTTTCTAAAGCAATAGCAACTAAATAAATTAATATAAGTTATAAGGATTAATTTTTAAATTTTTATTTAATGCATAAAACCACTAAGCAAGCTATGGCATTTAGCGCATTAAAAATTATGTTAAATTTACACTAATATAATCAAATACCAGTTGACATTAAATTGATAACATATTACCATAATCTGGATTGATTGATATAGTGTTATTTCTTAAGAGAAATAAAGGATTTTATTAATGTACTGAGAGCTTGATAAAGTACTAATCTTAAATTTTAATCATTATAGACAATATTTAAATTGTATTAAAAGAAAAAAAAATTATAAATACATGTCAAGGTGGCAATGACATATTTATTCATTAACAAACGTAAAGGTTGTTCTCCAAAATCACAAGTCCGTAACAGGTACACCAAGGATCATGAAGCTTTGTTGTTTAAGCGACATGTAGATCTGAAGAAATTTTGATTCAAAGGGGTCATATATTGGCTTTTCATTATTTTTGTCTAGAAGAACCATAACATAATATCTAGTTAAGTGGAGAATTTAAACTCTTCTTTAAAATAGGCTATAACTATTTTTTATAGAATGTAATGTTAAGACATTAATGGCAAAATACAAAACATTAGGCAACTTTATTTCTAAATTTTAAATGCTCCTTGATTACACGGCAAGATTTAACAAACCTATTTGTAAATGCTATAGACTGATCCAGATTATGAGAATCAGTAGCATTGTATTTGTCCTTTGAGTAAATGGGTCATTGATTCCTATACTATCTCTTTCCTAAAATGTTTAATATATCCAAATTTAATTCTCGAAGATATCTAAGGAAAGATAACTTACATCCGTTTCATTTTCTTCTTCATTAGATAACTTTAGAGAACTAAGCTGACCATTGGCATTTACAAAAGCTATACTTTTAGAATCACACCATGCAATGCCACAGATTGCTTGACGACTATTGTTATCTTCCTCAATAATGTTTGAAGTGATTAATGACCAAATCAAAACTTTTCCACAAGTAGAACCACCAGCGATGAATTTTCCACAGGGAGAAAATTTAACGATATTAATAACCTGTAATAAAGAAAACATTGGCATTTTTAAGTAAGAAAAATGTTATTAGATTTTGAGAATAAAATCTTTCAAAAAACAGCCCCGGCAAATAAGAGGTTAAGTATAATTTTCTCCAAAATGAGTTTCTTGTACATAAGTAAGCGGAATCGAGTTACATTTATAGTGAAGAAGGGGCTAAGTAAGGCATTGGCTTGAAAAGGAGTTATTGTTTATATTACAACTCCATTTAAAGCCAAAAACAATGAGAATGATACAATTTATAGGCTTATGTCCCCAGATTCTGATTTCTGAAACTATTTACTCTAAATCCATTCAAAAAGACTTCTTAGAACTTCCACACTGAATAAGTTAATTCAATAACATAAAACTTCTTCAATAATGGAATTATTGAATTTTTTCAAGTGTTAATGTTGTCTTGTTTAACAGAATGCTAAGATGGAATTGAATCATAATCATAATTTGGTCATTTAGATTACAAATTCATTTAATATAGTTTAGGTATTAAAGCAATATCAACGATAACTGGATTTAAAAAAAAAAAAAAAATTGATCAGTAGACTACAACTTCTAAGAAAACGAAATCAGTCCTTTTATGAGACACCATATTAAAACTAATTTTGAACAGCAATGGTATAATAACAAGAGGGTAATTATAACATGATAATGATCGTTAGAAGATAACTTAATTAAACAAAAATTAGATACTGAAGTACTTACATTATTGCCTGAGCTAGATAAAGTCATAGCATGAACCCATGTTTCTCTTCTGTAAAGTTTGACAGTTTCACCAACAGGTATCGCTACATTTCGTCCTTCAGGATCAAAATGTAGTCTACAAAGAACTGAGGAAGTTTCAAAAGCATTGCTCTTAGGAACTACTTCCCACTGCTTAACTATATCACCAGAACTCAAAGACCAAATTCTAACAGTTCCGTCACAACTGGAAGATGCCTGAAATTGAAATGAACATCAAGAGGTATAAGTAATATTAAATCCAATGATAAGGGAAAACAACTCAAAGTACTTGCAGAATATTATAGCCTAATGTGGAGTTGTTACTTATCACCAAAGATATACAAAATATTAATTTAAATATCCATATGATAATTGAATCTGGCATTGTATTTATTTTTAAATTACCCTGATAGGTAAGTACTTGATTTTCTTAAAATTCTTGCAACAGGTTTTAAACTGCCCAAGAATATCCTACTTTTTATAAAACATTTTGTGGTCGGTAGAAATAAATTTATTTTTGTAGATTAAACAAATTCAGTTCATCGAGACTATTCTTTAGGTCTCAATGCACACGGGCTATATTATTTCAATTTACCTTAATTTATCAACCTGCAGTAAACATATAAGATATATTTTTAAAACCCACTTGTTGTAACTCTAGAGGAAATTAAATTGAATCTAGAAATTTGAATCAGTTCAAATACAGTGTTAGTCCCAATATGAAAACAAAGCTTTTAAAAAATGGCACATAGGATTTTCTCTCCTGATGATATAAAATTTATTCTAGAGAATGCACAATAGAATATAGCGTCTTTGACTTTACAATATGGCTCTTACAGATCTTTATTGCATGGGTGAAAATGATCAGCCTACTGCAGCTTTATTTTTCCATGATCCATCACCAATAATATGCAAATGTATATGTCATAAGTGTTTATGTTTTCCATGATTTTAATCACATATTGTTAATCAACATGAAAAATGAATGCAAAATAAGCGAACACGGTACATATTAAATAGTATATATCACTGACTTTAAATTCACCTCCTTACTTCTGACCGACCTTCTTCTTTTAAAGTTTTTGACTTCTTACAAAAGCATATTATGATTAAGAATGATAGGTAAAATCCGAATATTATACTTACAAGAAACTCAAGTTTCGGATCCAGCGAAACACTCAATACTGGAGCTCGGTGCCCAGTAAACTTCTTACATTCCAAAGAGTTTAAATCAACAATATGTATATTCATATCACTGGAAAAAAAAAATGAAATCCACAATCACATGTTACATTGCTTCAGCTGATCTATTCTGGATAAGAATAATACATACCATGATGATGCAGCTAATTTACTTCCATCGGGGGCAACATCAATCTGTGTGGCAGGTGAGGTGAACCTAGTAATAATACCATCAGGTTCAAGGTCTGGAAATGTGTAAGCTTGGATAATATTAGTATCAGTTGCCACATAAAGATTAATCCCCTAAAAATTAAATCAATTTCAAAATTCTGACACAAGATAGATGATATGGTTGTATAAATTTCTAAATAAAACATGGAAAAATGAAAAAAATAAGCAATCAACTTTAGTAAAAACTTATCTAGAACACTGATAGATGAATCAAAAGATTGATCGAAGTCCTAAGATATAAAGTTTTAAGCAATGATTGAATATTTTAAGTGGAGAGAGTGCTAGTAAATAACAAGATACCACGACACTTCAAACATAAGATCACTAAATAAATAAAATATTTATTCATCCACTTTACAAAAGTTCTTATGGTTCAATGTCTCAGAAAAAATGTACAAACCTTTTGAAAAACCGACCAAGCTTTATCCCCAACACAAACATCCTTTTGGTCAGCATCATCCACTCCTGCCCATATACGTACATCTCCTTCGCTTCCACAAGTTATAATATAACTGTAATCAGATCAATTATTAAAAATCTGATGAAAATCAGAAATCTCAAAAGATAAACTTAAAATATTAATACTTAGAATCTTCAGAATAGCATATGTCGGTGTGTCCTTCACTGTGTGCATATCTTAAAGACATAGTATATTTTTAAAATAACAATAAAAATTTAGACTAATAACTCTGACACAGAAGTGTCCGAATAATAACAAAAGTGAAGGCCGTCGATCGAAGTTCCCGCTAGAATGTCAGGTTGTAAAACACAACTAATCTGATACCGTTCTTAAAATATAAAATACATTTCAATTTGTAAGAACATATTTACTAAATAAATTAGAATTAATAAAGAGAAACCATAAAAATACACACACACATATATATATAACTTATTAAAAAATAATGACAAATGAAAATTCATATTTCCAGGTATTAGATTTATTCTTCTTGGAAGAAAATTGGAGAAGGGTAAATAGGTAATAGTTTCCAGAAAGAGAAAAGCTGTGTTAGTTCCCCAAGGGCGGATTTAGGGGGGTGTTTGTTTAGGGTTTTTGTGTATTGTGGAGAATCCATTACAGTACATACTTATAAGCAAATGGCATGATCATAGTTGTTAAAATATATGAATAAAATAACAGAAAGAACATGAGTGAAACTATTGTTTAGATATTTTAAAAAACCTTTGAAACCTTTCTATAAATACTACAAGTTTATTTCTAAGCTATTGTTGATATTTTTGCCCGTCTGCCCGTTGTGCCCCCCAGAAAAAAATCCTGGATCCGCCCTTGTAGTTCCCTAAGAACTAGGGTGTGGGCAAACCCTGTAGCGTTAGATGATTACAAGCGATTTCCGGTATCTTGAAGGTTTTTTTCGGTATCTGTTCCGCAGGTTATCGCTGCGAGTTGAGTTACAACAGGGTTGAGCTGTTTATTTTAATATTTTCCAAAAATACCAGTTATCGTGAGTATTAGTATGGATATGTACTTATGGGTAATTAGTAGATTTCGGTAATCATTTCATCAATAAATATAAGTTTCAACTAACATTTTGAAGTATAGATGATATATGTTTGCTGAAACGTTTATTTCTAAATGAAATAATTACCGAAGTATACGCATTTTCCATAATTTTATTCTCCTTTCCATATTAAAGCTCATTATAACTTTTATTTTTGGAAAATATTAAGCGGGGAACAAATGAAAAGTTAAAAAACTAGAGACTCGACTCGAAGTTACAACCTGAGGAATAATTACCTTAAATTTATACATATCAATTAAACATTAAAAAAAGGTTATTGGACGTAGGTATGTCTGTGTCAAGACTGCTTGCAAGCAGAAGGAAGAGACAAATAAAAGCTCCAATCTGTTCTCACTCTCAGAGGCAACAACTCAGTGGCGGATTATCCGTAAGGCAAACTAGGCACGTGCCTAGGGGCGCGTAGTTACAAGGGGCGCGCGAGCTCAGAATTTTTAAATAAATAAAAAAAATAACATATCGACAAAGAAAGAAAGAACTAAATGCTGATCTATAATATAATACAAGCATGATGCTATGATGCTGACAATCAGTTAAAATTAAGATGGCCATTTATGGCCGGTACAGGGGCGCCGATAAAGTTATTGCCTAGGGCGCTCTGGACCTTTAATCCGCCACTGCACCAACTATATTAAATTTTTTCAAT
Source organism: Troilus luridus (assembly GCA_964056705.1). NCBI lineage: Eukaryota > Metazoa > Arthropoda > Insecta > Hemiptera > Pentatomidae > Troilus > Troilus luridus. The sequence continues at coordinate 23,069,792 of OZ057415.1, read as the reverse complement.
GTCTTGATCAATTGCCGGCCAATAAATGAGAGAGCGAGCTATCCTTTCATTTTAACCACTCCTATGTGAGCAAGATGGAGTTCCTCTAAGAGCTTTCGACGAAACTCTGGTGGGACAACAACTCTGTGGCCAAGCATGAGACATCCATCGGTGGTGGTGTATTCAGTTTCTCTTCCCTTGCAACCAAGCAATTTGAGAATTTGAGTCTTCATTGCCAGTCGATCTCACAGCTCTATAAAGGAAGTCAGCGTTGCAGTTCTAGTTACTGGTCTTGTACTTTATATCGTAATTGAAATTAGCCAAGTAAATCGCATAATTGTTACAACGAGAGAGGGTGAACTGGGGTAGCTGAGCGTTAAGGCCGAAAATGTGAGAAATGGGTTTGTTGTCGGTATATGGTAAATTTATGAGGATAAAGATATTGAAAAAACTTTTTAACACCCCAAACAATAGCAAGTGCCTCATGATCTACTTGTGGGTAGCATTTCTCTGTGGCATTGAGAGCTTTGCTAGCATAAGCAATCGGGTGTTCTGAGCCATCAGTAATGTCTCGTGATATTGACTTTTATTCCAGTGAATGGCGTATTTCCAATCACAAGATTCTTCTATATCACAAATTTAGTTTAAAAGGGACGGTTTCGTTTGTTTTCATAGAGACTGTACCATCCTAATATAGATTCCTAACTTATTTTCGGTTTGACTGTTTCAGTAGCACTTAAAACTTAATGTTAATGATGTCGAAGATAATTTTGTGTAAGTAAAGATAAAACATGAAAAAATGCGCAAGATGAATTTAGTTTTTATGACTATTATTTAAAGTATAATAAGGACTACTGTAGGAATTGGAAAGGTTTGTGTTTCTCGTTCGAGATTTAGATGCTTTTCCAATTAGCTATTTCCCGGTAGTAGCTTGCATACATTTATCCACTCACAAAGATTAGCTCTTTGATCATTCCAAAGGATTCCCGCTATGTTTCTACTTCTATGAAATAGTATGGTGTTTACCTCACGGTTACAATTTTGATTAATAGTTATTGTTCATTATTAATAAAGAAAACCAATTTAAAACGAAATGATATGCTACCATAATGAATTTTATGTCTCAAACGAGTTCGAACATATCGCAGCGTAGTTCATTGAGTACAGCTAAATTAAAGTCAAAGCAGGGAACTATTACTGAATTGTTTAGTCGTCAGTTGGCAAATACCGAATCGTAAGTATTTTTCTAATATATTATTTTGTCCTTGTTACATTTTTTCCTAATATTTGAAATATATAAATTACAGACGAAATGAAGTAGCACAGACACCTGGCAATGATGTTCCCAAAAATAGCAGCAGTGATCCTGGCAAAGGGAACCCAAATGAAGGTGATTTAAAAGTGTTTTTTTTCTATTTGTTCTTATCATTCCTAATTGAAAGAATTATATTGATTAGTGTGACAAGGAAGGAATCTTTTTGCTATTGACAATAAAATGAAGTCATTTTATTTACTTGCTATTAAGAGGATTTTCTGTTTCAAACTGTTTATTATGTTGTATCTAATAACTCCTGCTTCTCAAATATGTCTTGTATTCACCACTAGCCTGTTTTTTGTATATTTTATGCCAAGTGAAATATTTAGATGCTGATTATCTAAAGACCTTATGATTTACATTTCGTTCTATACTTTGTTTTTTAAGTGCTAGTCTAAGTTGGTCTGGCAAAACATGATTATTGAGGTAAGTTCTTGACAATCCCTGATGTGGGACTAATACATTGAGTTTAAACTTAATCCTACAATCATTCTTGGCTGGTTGCAACGTTGGACTAGCTTATTAAAGGAAAACTTCTTTATTTAAATACATTCAATTTAGTTTCACTCGACGCACATTTGTTACCGTCACTAAAGGTTTACAAGGTGAATCTAAGATGAGGTTTAAATTTAATCAGTAAGTTCACTATAAATATGGAACAGAAACAAACTACTTTGCGCTTGCCACCCAACCGCTACTGCTTGAACAATGGATCTACCAAATACCTTGTAGATGCACTAATGCCTTAAGGGATGAAAGTGTGCACTAAGCATTAGCATAAGGATCTTTGTAGCATTACCAGCTTAGGTAGGGTAAAGGTATCCTCAAGTTCTTGAACCCTGATAGACTTGTAACTGTCGTCCACATAACTCAGTCTGCCTATTTCTTTTTGGTTAATGAGCATTCTCCACCACTTTTATTGTAGTAGCTCCTCTCTCACCCTGGCTGTGTGATAAACCTGATCTGGGTAGATATTAATGTCATCTTACTTTAATAAATTAATGATTAGCGCCCCTAAAGTGGTGTAATTATTTTAAATAATTTTTTGAGTCCTGCTTATTTTGGCCATTTTTGTGTGATTATAACTTGCCTGTCATATTTGATTATTCCGAAGCCCTTATTTTGTTCTTAGACAATTATAACCCCTTTAAAAAAAATTAAAAATCATTTATCCATTAGTATTTAACAAAGGGTTTAGAGATAAAGTAATTATATAATTATTTTACATTGATGGTGACAATAGTTTAGACTTGTGGGTCCAGCTGTTGCTGATTCCAGAAAGTTGATCTGATTTTGGCCTAATATTGTCTTGGAGATAAGACTGAAATAAAATATTTTATATGCCTTGAAGTAGTAAGCTTCATTTATAAAATCTTACTTCGGAAATACAAGTTCGTTCAATCAGGATTAGCCTGGCTAACAGCATTTCTATCTCAATATGAATTGAATTATAATAACTTATTTATGTTTCTTTTTCCTTTAGTATTGCTTATATCCACTATAACTTACTTGTATAATATAAATAAAAAAAGATAATATTATTATTGTTATAAATAAATAGAAAAATATATGAACTAATTTGTAGTAGAGATTGAGTAGGAAAAAATATATGTTATGCAATTTAAAGGAAACAATCTTATTCAATCAACTCCATATGTCTCTAACGCTTTATGAATTTTCTATTTTATCTCTTTGTTTTTGTTATCTAGGTCAAAATGAATCAGAAGATGAAATAATTTATTCTTCTCAAGAATCTCCGAGTGTAATTTATTTTAATTATCTTTCGTTGAAGTATTTATATTGTTATTCAACATTAATAGTGTAATAATTTTTTTTTCTTCTAACTTATAGAAATCCTCTCAAGATGTGACAATAGTTGACTCATCTCCTGGTAGCTCTCCGGAGAAAACTTTAAACTGTAGTAGAGATTTGGAGAGAACCAGGCCAGATGTTATTGATATATCTTCCACTGTTGAAACACCTGATGAGGCGGGGAAGAAATTGCAGAATGCTTCTTCCTCAGATTCATCAAATAATAAACTACAAACGAAGAAGAAGAGGCTTGTAATACTTTCAAGTGATGAAAGTTCTCATGATGAAAGTGCTTCGCCTAAGAAGGAAGTTAAAAAGACATTTGTTTTGAAGAAGCCAAGTTGCTTAATTTCATCTGATCCTTCTTCCAAGCCTAGCCCGTTTGCTATACCTCAAAAAAATGTTGTTAGGAATATCATCGCCGATTCTCCAAAAAAGAAGATCAATACTGATTTTCCACAAAAAAAGGTCAATACTGATCCTCCACAAAACAAGATCAATACTGATTCTCCCCCCAAAAAAATCAATACTGAATCTCCAAAAAAAATCCAAAGTATTAAAACTAGTTCTGTCTCAAAGACAATTGAGAATGAGCCAAAAAAGACTGTTGAAAATGGTTTAAATAAAACTGTCCCAAAAAAATCAAGATGTATCAGAAGTAAAACTGTGAATGAAATATCGAAGGAAGATACAAATGATAATGAGGAATCTGTTGGTAATTTGTTCATTGCATTTTTGTTTTTAAATATTTTTAATTATTATGAGTTAGGGCCCTAACTCTAATTTAAATGATTACTGTTGCATTTAAAATAATACTAAATCAAAGCTATAATAATTTTAGTAATTCCAATGAATATGTTTTATTCGTTTCAATTATTCAATAAATTAGTTGTATTAATAGCATTAGTGGTAAGAATTGATATCACTAGTAAGGAGGCTATAATTATGTTTTTTTATTAGAATTTTTTTTTTGCTCTCTTTATATTTTTATCTACACCTGTCAAATACAAAACAGTGACAATTAGCAGATGGTCTGACACTAAAAACATGATACAATGACTTGAAAGGCATGAAGAAGAACAGTAGCCAGCGGTAGCTCTCCCTTGGCTTGATTCAATTTCCTATGATAACAAATCCCTCATCCACGTTCTTTTTAATCTCCTCCTAGTGTTCTCTGGCATGAGAGTAGAGGCCATTCATTCTATTAACAGGTTTGGATGTCCGCGTAGTTTTTCTTGAAAGCGTTTGTAGTATGTTCGTATGTGTTCCTCAACCGTTAGTATTTTTAAGTCAGTATGCAGAGTTTTGTTATTGACGTACCAGGGTGCTTTGGTGATAAGTCTTAGTACTTTTGATTGAAAAGTCTGCAGTCTTTTTCTGTGAGTCTGTTTAGCGATCCCGTAAATTTGTAATGCATATGTCCAAACTGGTTTTAGTAAGTAAGTGTACGGGTTTAGTTTCTTTCTTATATCTAATTTGGAGGTTTTCCTGCTCCTATCAAACGTTAGTCCAAGGTATTGTACTTGTATGTACTCATCTGTCTGCGGGATAGATGAGTTGTTAAGGTAAATGGGAGGGCATGTTTCGCCTCTAAGAGTAAAAGTGATGTGTTGTGACTTTTTGTGGTTCAGTCTTATTTTCCAAAATGGCACCACTCATTCAACTTTTGTAAGTTATGTTGTAAATTTAGTGAGGCTTGCGTCGCGTCTTGATGTTTGGTGATTATGGCAGTGTCGTCAGCGTAGGTTGCTGTCAGTATGTCAGTACTTTGTGGAATATCGTGTGTATATGTTATGTACAACAGCGGTGCCAGTATTGATCCCTAAGGCACACTGGCTAAGATCGGTCTTATTGAAGATAACTCTGAACCCTGTCGGACTGAGAAAAATCTGTCTGCAAGGAATGAGTGAAGAATTATATAATAAGTGTGTGGTAGTACAGTCTTGAGTTTAAAGAGAAAGCCCCTGGTGCCAGACATTGTCGAATGCTTGGTCGACATCCAGAAACACTCCAGTTGCATATAACTTCTGCTGTAGTGCTGTCGATATGTAGTTATTAGAATTTGAACAGTTTTACTGATGTTTTGACTATGATTAGATATCCTAAATTGAAACAAGAAATGGTTGTAAGTTTTTATTTTCATGAAATATGTCTTCATAAAAAGTTCTTAACAAAATATTAATTACTTATTTTGTATTTTCACAATTATGATTGCCTGAAATATAATTTTTATATTTCATGTTTATTATAACATTAAGTTCTTCAGTTTACTTTTTTAATATATTTAATATATTTATTTATTTATGAATGTATTTTAATATATTTTCTATCATACCTCCTTTTATTTAAAATTTCATAAAAGTTAATAAGTTTTTGTTATTTCAGATGATTGTTTGTCTACTTGGCTGGAGAGTATGTCTTCTCATCCAGCAGTTTTGAGTAAACTTTCAACTAATGTAATTTATTTATTTGTTTATCTGTATTTATTTTCCTTTTTTAATAATTAAATAAAGTTATTTTCTAGTTTTCTCTAATTTATTTTTTAGTGTATTAATAATTACATCTGTACAGTTTCAATATGGATCTTTGTTAGGTGCCATTTATCATATTTGTCCCATTTGCTGGGGTGATATTTTAATATAATATAATATTATAGGATACAATAATAATATTTATTAGTATATATTAGTGATTAGAAAAACATTAAAGTTGGAGTTTGATGAGAGACCATCCCTCCTTGATTAACTAAATTACTTATTTTGACTTAGGGTGTACAAAACCACCAACGCTTAAAAATTGGAATTCTTGCATACCCATTAGAGTAATTAGCTACTAATCACCTATTTTCATGGCATAGTACTCTTCTAAAAACTTTTCTTTTAAAATGTAATGCATTAGAAAATACCTTCTAGGACTTTGTTTATATTCTTATTCAGAGCTTTTATATTGTTGAATAAATCAATTTCAAAAAATTAACATTACTACTTCTACATCAAAATGTTGAAAGATGAAAGTTACTCAGGAAAAACCTAAATTTTTTACTATTTCCAGATTTTTTCTAAATCATTTCAAGACATTTAAAGTATATATTTTCGTTTAGAGAATCGTTTCATTGTTTAGAAATAATACCTGTACCTGTACCACTACAACTCGTGAACGGGTCTGGGGTTCAGTACATGGTAGAGACGGTACTGTATCATGGACAACGGTTCTTCAAGAAGGTGACGCCCTAGGTCACGCTCAACTGCCAGATTTTTCCCTCTTATTTTGGGTACCCTATTTTTATAATATTTTATTAAGGCTGGGTGGGCCCCCAGGAGGGTCCTAGATCCTATATGATCCATCTCCCACTGCAAACAGTCTAAATAAAAGTCATGGCCTGCAGCGGGATTTGAACCAGGATTTTCGGCATGGCAACACAGTGCTCTACAACTGAGTCACTCCGCTCCCCGTTTAGAAATAATAAATTTCAGTATTTTTGGAATCACCTTAAGTTTATATAGCGTTGTAGGTTTGAGAAACCTGGAATCCACACTACTGAGTACCTGTTGAAAGATTATTAGCTTTATATTGATCCATGTTAAATTACCTGGTGACAGAATTTAAGCAGTTAAATGGATTAATATTTATAACCCCTCAAAGAAAACAATAATATACATTTCATTTAATAAAATTAAATAGAAATATATTAGCTGCTTAATTTGGTTAATCTTAGTATCTTACCAACAGTTTAATCCAAATGATTGGGGTAGTGGTCCTAAGGTAACACTCTGGATGTGAATGATTTTCACAAGTTTTCAAGAGTATTTTTAAGATATCTTAAGGTTTTTTAATCTTATCATTAGATTTGCAGATTACTGGGAACTTGAACAAAGATTATTTAATGTATTTGTTACAGGCTAGTGAAAAAGATCTGCATGACATTTATAAGGACCTTGAGGATTGTGAATACAAAATAATGGATAAAGCTTTCTCAACTCTCGTTAATCTCCCATCTTTCGTATCAGAATTAATCCCTAGCCTAAAAGGGGATAGTACGCTTTTAAAAAAGCTTCAAGTATTTCGACAGATGATGAAGGCTAAAATGAAGCGAACCAGATTACTTTTAAGAAGCAAAACCAAAACTCAGAAAGTTCCTTGTGGCAGTTCCAGTGATTTGAATACATCAGTTGAAAGTGACTGCTTACCTGACTTTAAGAAGGGCTCTATTAATTTTTCAGACAAAAACACTTTTAGTGAAACTCCTCCATCACATCATTTTAGCGGCAGTAATGGCTTAAAAAGTGAATTTTCTAGTTCACCAATAAATATTGATTCAGATTTTTCTTTAAGGAAGAGCAATAATGCTTCTGAAAACATATTCAATATGTCTGGTAATAGTAGTGTCTTGGAATTGTCTTGCAGTGAACAAACTCCTGAAACTTTCAGTCAGGAAAGTTTCAGGTTACCTTGTAATTCAATAGGTCCAAGTAGTAGTAATCTAATGAATTGCAGTGTTTCTGACGATAAGCTAAGGACAATAATTTCAGAGAATAATGACAAATCAACGAAATCACCCTCCAATTCCCGGTTTAAATTAAAACAGCCTTCAATGCTACTAAAGAGTTTAAGCCCGTCTGTTTTTAATGATGCGAGTCCATCTATGAGTAAACCACCTCCATTCACTAACGAAAATTCTTTTGTGAAATCTTCTAATTATAATAATTCTGAAAAAACATTATGTGCATCTAATTTTAATAAAAATCTTCCTGTTAAAGAAAATTTCGAAACTTATAAGCCCACAAACTCAGTTAGTGTAAGTGCTGTGAAAAACAATTACGGCTTTCTAAATAACTTATCAGATAGTATGATTGCTTCTACACCTAAATCATCGACCATTAGCGATTGTGAGCCTAGTACTCAATATACTCCTGTGTTTTCCAAGACTCCTAAACCAGTAAACATCTCTCAGACAACACTAGGTAAGAATATTTGTAAATTGCTTGGTGAACATTTTTTTATTGAAAGCTTTCATTATTGACCTTTATACTTTTATGTTTATTTTAATCCTGTTAATTGATAAAGTAATTTTCTTTAACACATTTATTATTGTAGGCCATGATGAAAGTCTAAAAGATTTTGATTCCAGCTTTGGAAATGTTAATATCAGTAGTACTAAAGAATTCTCCTCAACTAATTATTCTCATTCTGCAGAAATGATGAAGGTATGAACAAACGGTTATTCATTTTTATTAAATGTAATTTAAAAAAAATAAATTTCAAAATTAAATGGATCTATTTTAATATATCTTATCTATATGTTTGTTATCTATTTATTTATTATGTATATGTGCATAATAAGAGCTTCAATAAAGGTCTCTAACATTTTTATTTTATTCTTTTATTGTAACTTATGACAAAACTAAAATCGATAAAACCGTAGTTTTATTTGCATACCAAAGGCTCAATTGTATGTATTATTTAAGCATTTGTTCTATAGCTACATGCTTTATTACTCATATAGGAATCATGCTTGATGAAAATAATTTGAAATAGAAAAAAACTCAAATTTTCATTAGCTAAGCCATAGGCTCAATATGGCATTAATTTAGAATTTGTCATCATATTTACTTCTCTTATAAAAATCATACCTGCTGAAAGCATTGTTTTACTTATGCCTGTCTATCTTTTTATAAGTATTGTTAGTAACAAAATTGAAAACTGTAACTAGATAATAATTACAGACTCAAGACTTAACTTAGATTGAAATTTATAAACATTTTTTTCTAGTTTAAGATCAAATAAATCTACATAACTGTTAATGTAAATGTATATAAAAAGTAATTTCGTTTTCTTTACAAGACCTAGAACTAATAATGGAAGGCTATGTTTGTGGCCACAACTTCAATACATGCCTTAACCTTTTTTATTTTTCAATTTTCAAGTTCAACTCAAAAACATTTCTGGTTTTTGTTTATCTAAAAACTGAAAACTATACATTTATATTTAATGAATTAATTATATTTAATGAATTTGATTTGTTTAGCTGATTCGCCACATATTAAACTAATGTGTGAATTATAAAATCTACTCATATTTTGGCTTACTTTAGAAAATCTTTATATTACAAAGAATTTTATACTGATTTATTTACTATTTTATGTTCTAGGTATTCCGTACAAAATTTGGACTTCATAAATTTCGACCGAACCAGATGGAAGCCATTAATGCTGCTATGCTAAATTATGACTGCTTTGTGCTGATGCCAACCGGCGGAGGGAAATCGCTTTGCTATCAACTCCCTGCTGTTTTAAGTAAAGGCACAACCATTGTCATATCTCCTCTCAAGTCACTCATTTTCGATCAAACTGAAAAATTGAAATCTCTTGATGTAATGTACTTTTTTGGTGAATACCTATTATTTTTATAGTTGGATGATTTAAAATATTTTATGCTATGTCTGAAAAGTGCTATTTATTACTTGCAATTATTGGTAATTTGTTGTATTGCATTTTTTAAATATTTGAATGTAATCCTTTGTTAATTTTGTTGACTAAGTTAATAAAAATAAATTAATTTTAGTGAATAATAGTTGTTTCAAATGATAATTTTCATAAATTTCCAGATTAGTGCAGCTTGTCTTACAGGCGAGGCAAGTCTTACCGAAGCTAACAGAATATACCACAGTTTATGTGTTAATAAAAATCAGACAGGTATGGAGTTTTGACATTTTTAAACAACTGTAAGTTAAACATTTCTCCATTGAATCCTCAGTTTGTTTAATAAATAATTTTTTTTTTCTTGCATTTAGATATAAAGTTGCTTTTTGTTACTCCAGAGAAGATTTCAAATAGTGATAGATTAAACAGTGTATTCGAAACCATGTACAATAATGGCGTTCTTTCTAGATTTGTTATCGATGAAGCTCACTGTGTTTCACAATGGGGGCATGATTTCAGGTAATATTGACTTTTTAAAATCTTCTTTACATTTATTTATTTTATTTTATTTTTTATTCTTCTTGGCCTTGTTTTATGAACACCTCCTTCCTTAAAACAAAAAAACACCTCTTGAAGTTTACACAAGCAATTTAAACGACGATACGATTGGAGCTTAGTTTGGGAGGTTATTCTAAATATCTACCAATTTGATTTTTTTACCCTCTGGTATTTGTTTTTCATTTTTTCGGCCTTATGGTCTATTTTATAACTTTATTTTAATTTTTATTAATTTAAATAATATGAATTAATTTTGTTTTTATCAAGAAGGTATAAAGAACTGGTTATTAATATTTTTAAATCCATCATTTTTCAAAGTAAGAAAGTTTTTGAAGGAAAAAATTATTTTTGAGAAATAGAATTACAGCTTATAAAAAGTTTTTATTTTAAATTTACAATAAAATTGTCCTCATCAGTCCAGTTATATTTTTTGGTACTTCTGATTTTTTTAATATTTGATCACCTTGTCTGTCTCATCATGACAAAGTCCACCCTGTTTAAATAACCTAGTTCTATTTTTCCTTTATGTATGTTCTCAGTTCCACAAATTTTCTGATTCAACAGTTGGAATTATCACATCTAAAAGTTAATTTATTTGTTATATCTTATCTGTTTTTAGGCCTGATTATAAACGGCTCTCATTGCTAAGAACTAAATACCCTAATGTTCCCATAATGGCTCTTACAGCGACCGCTACCCCTCGAGTTAGAAAAGACATACTTCATCAACTTTCCTTGAAGGAGCCTAAGTGGTAAGCCTAATACATTAAATGTATTATGTTTTGAATATATATATATTTTTTATTTAACTGAATTAATTACTGACAAATTCTAACTAAACGTATTATTATTTATCAACTGAAAACAATTCAGAATTTAAAAATAACCAAAATTTAATTCTCCTTTATAGGTTTTTATCAAGTTTTGACAGACCTAATTTAAAATATGAAGTGAGAAACTTGAGTGGTAAGGCTGTTCTTTTAGAAGTCTTAGGTCTTCTTAAAACAAGGTAATCTTTTTTAATTTTCTTACAATTTTAATCTATGTAAGCCAACAATTAATGCATTGATTTAAATTTAAATTAGATTCGCAAAGGATTGCGGTATAATATATTGTCTCTCTCGAAATGACTGTGATTCGCTTGCTCATAACTTGAAGCTTAATCAGATCAAAGCTGCAGCCTACCACGCAGGGCTTAGTGATGAACAGCGCTGCACCGTACAAACGAAGTGGATCACGGATAAAATACAGGTGTTTTTCTTATTTACTTTAAATTATTTGATTGTATTGCCTTGTTTCCTTGTTGGTATCATTTTTTCAAGTGTTTCTTCCAGTGTTGCTGTTTTATTACTATAACTAAAAGCTTATACCTGTCCTAAAGACTGTTTTACTATTCTCACTTAGATTTACTAAAAAAATTGTTATAACTTTTGATTCTTGTGTATTTTAAATTGCCTAAAAAAAATTTAAATGTGACAGTTTTGATATTCAATTGAACATTTTAATCATGTTCTTATTATCCTAGTTAAATTTTGCAGTGAAATTTGTAACAGTGACATTTTATTAATCCCCCTACTAGTGTAAGAAGTTTGGTGGAGAGAAATCAGCTGTGGAGATTACACAATTTAAAGTAATCATAGACGTTTAACATAGGTAATTTGTCAATCCCCACCTGTTACATTGTTATTAGTTTACTAGGTAACTTGCATTGTTATTGATATACTTTAGGTTGCTAATACTACTATTCACTTGCTTAGCCAGCTGTTTATTTTGCCGTTATATTTCCACTCTGGTTAACATAAATATAAAAACATCGCTAAACAGTACAAAATGGAAGACAAATTAAACGAAATAATAAAGAAATTAGAAAAACTAGATGTCCTAAAAAATAAAATAGACCAAGCCAATGAAACAAATAGTAGAGAAATAGAAAACATACAAATTAAAGTTAATAAAATAGAAAAAATACTTTCCCAAGAACGAAAACTATATCTTTTATTCTTTTAACTGAAAGCAGAAAATTATTAAGAAAAAATAATAGAAATTAATAAGATTTTAAATAATTTAAATATCGAGAGAGGAAAATATAATATAATACAAATATGAACTATCAGAAATTCTCAAATAACAGTTGTAAAATTTTCATCTATTTTACTCAAAATTGATATTCTTAAAGCAAAAAAACAACTTGGAAAACATGAATCTTTCCAAAATATCGTGATAAAAGAAGACTTCCCTAAGGAAATACGCCAGATTAGAGCCGAACTGCTTCCTTTCCTACTGCAAAAAAAGAAAGAGTGCAAAAAAGTGATAATGAAATACGACAAGCTACTCATCGATGGCCAGTTGTTGTCCCTTCAGGATCTTAAATCTGAAAACGAGGAAAAAATAACAAAAAGGCAAAGAAGTGAAGAAGAAAATTCACCCAATAATTCGAAACCGAAAAAAAGGTCAGGGCACGCTACATCTAGACCAGTCAGTTTAGATCGTTATTTTTCAAACAAGCAAAAACGACAAATGGAAATAAATGCCGATGAAACCACTGGAATAAATGAAAAAAATGCCAATAAAACCGTAGACAAAAACAAGCAGAGCACAAGTAAATGTTCGGTTATGGCAAATGAAGAATCGAAACATTCGGTCAAAGGAAATAACGGAGCAAGGTAGCAAATAAGAAATAACCGGGCAGTTTTAAAAATAGGCACATTAAATACTAGAACGCTAAAGGTAAAAGAAAGGTTGTTAGAATTGGAAGAAGCTCTTTTGGATATAGAATGGCATGTGATTGGACTATCCGAAATCAGAAGAAACAATGAAAGCATCGCAGAAACAGAAAAAGGAAATATTATGTTAAATAGTGCAGCTATCAAGAGCAACTATGGTACCGGGTTTCTTGTTAACCGAAAACTAAAACATTTCATAATGGGCTTCAACCCTATTAAACACAGAATGGCAAAACTTGTATTAAAAATGGGAAATAGTCATACTACCTTTATACAGGTACATGCACCTACTTCAATGAGCACTGAAGAAGAGTTGAGTGAATTCTATGACTTGTTAAATATACATTTGGAAAAAGAACAAATTAACAACTACTTCGTTCTCTTTGGGGACTTTAATGCTAAAGTGGGAGCAAAAGAAAAAGAAGATATGAACGCTGTTGGAAGGTATGGAAGAGGCAAGAGGAATACCAGAGGCAAAATTTTGGTGGAATTCGCGCTTAAAAATCAGTTAAAAATTGTAAACACATATGAAAATCTACATGCTGATAAAAAATCGACTTGGAAAGCGCCTGGTGGGAAACTCATGAAATAGACTATATACTAGGAAAAAGTGAAAAAAATATCAACAATGTATACCCAAAAGAAATTTTCAAATTGATTCAGATCATAGACTAGTATTTGGTTCTCTAAACATACCTAGAAGAAGATTCTTCATAAAACAGAAACCAGCCCACAGCAAATTAATTCAATCTAACTACTCTTTAAGGGTTTCAAAGAAACTAAAAAAATCAAACTTTGATAGCCAACCAACCGTTCAAAGCGCATATACAAAACTGTCCATAAGTATTAAAGAAGCTTGCAAAACAAAAGGAGAAGAGAAAAAGGTAAATAAGAAGGAATACTATAGAAGTAAAAAACTGACAATAGAAACCAGAGAGCTAATAGAAAGGAGAGAGGAACTAAATCGCATCCCAAACAAAACAGCTGACCAAAAGTCCGCACATGCAGATATTAGAAAACTGGCCCCGGAAGAGAATCAAACAAGACGTTCACAACTATGAAGAAGGTATTATTAATGAATGTATATCTAAAACAGGTTCAATAAAAGAAATTCGAAAAGAAACTAACTATTTTAGGAAAAAAATCATGAATAAACTTACAACTCCACTTGACACAATAACCAATAGGCAGAAAATAATTAAAGAAATCTCTAAATACTATGAAAAGCTGTATGACCAAAATGAAATTGTACACAAAGAAAATATTAATAGAGAACACGAAACCTACTTCTCCAATTTAAGCATTTTGAAAGCAGAAGTAGAAAATGAAATAAACAAATTAAAAAGGAAGAAGGCCCCTGGAAGCGATGGCATTTCAAATGAACTCATCATTGAAGCCAAAGAAGTAATCACGAAACCACTATGTAAAATTTTCAATATGGTATTAGAAGAAATGAAAGTGCCGGAGGAATGGAAAGAAAGCAAAATCATAATTTTACATAAAAAAGGAGCGAAAGACAAAATAGAAAACTACCGACCTATCTCACTGACACAAACCACATATAAAATATTTTGTAGCATCATAAAAAATAGGATCACTAACAAGATCTATGAATATCATGACATAGAGCAAGCCGGTTTCCGCCCATCATTCAGCACAATAGACAATCTACAATGCATCAATCAAATTATTGAAAAATCCACTGAATACAACATACCGCTGTATATTTACTTTATCGATTTCATGAAAGGATTTGACTATCAATCAGCAGTATATATGGGAAGCTTTAGCAGAAGCAGGAATTGATATCTAATATATAGAAATAATTAAAGAAATATACAGAACGGAGAAGGCTTTTGTAGCTTTTGATAGAGATGGCAAAAAGTTCAGCATTAAAAGAGGAGTGAAACAAGGATGTCCCCTATCACCGATTCTCTTCAATTGCCTCATTAATAAACTCTTTAAGGAATTCGAATGGGAAGGAAGAGGCATTCAAATGAATGACAGGTGCTTGAACAATTTAAGGTTTGCAGACGACATATGTTTAATAGCTCCTAACAAAACTGACTTGCTTAAAATGGTCAATGATCTGATTGATAAAAGTAAAAAATATGGGTTACAAATAAATTACCAAAAATCGAAAATAATTACAAATACAAAAGAACAGTATATCACAATTGGAGAACATATAACAGAATGCTCAAATAAATTCATATATTTAGGGCAGGAAATTTCTTTAGAAAAAGAAAACAGTGAAGAGCTGGACAGAAGAATAAAAATAGGGTGGCACAAATATTGGTCCTTGAAAAATATCTTTAAGGGTAACTTCACAATTGAATTAAAAGCAAAAGTCCTACTGTCTTGTATCTACCCCTCAATCCTGTATGGTGCTCAGACTTGGGTATTAACAAAAAAGGAACAGGCGAAACTGGACTCCATGGAAATGAAACTTTTAAGGAGTATGATGGGAATCCGAAGAATTGAAAAAATTAAGAACCGAGATATCCCACCTCGTGTAAAAGTTAAAGGTCTCAGCAGGGAGACCCGAAAACTGAAATGGAGGTGGGCTGGACACCTAGCCAGAGTCAAGGACGAGAGATGGTCGAAAAGCAGCACCAAGTGGACTCCGATCGGCCAAACGAGAAGCAGGGGAAGACAGTACAAGAGGTGGAGGGATGAAATTACCCGAAGAGTGGGAGCTAACTGGATAAAAGTGGCCAGGGACAGAGACTGTTGGTCTAGAATTGTGAAGAGTCTATAAAAGGGAAAAAGTTTTGTTTTGTTTTTGTAGTTTATAGTGATCGTTGTTTCATCGTGAAAGTGGTAGTAATATAGTTTTATTATTTATTTATAATTGTTTTTAAAATAATGTTTTTGTTTTGTTTTTTATAGTAATGAATAATGAATGATGATTATTTTATTTTATAACTACTTATTTAAATTTGCTCTAAAAGAGTGTTTTTGTTTTTTGTAATCTGTGACGAGTATTGGTTATTTTATTTTATATTGTCACAAAAAATTATATTTATAGAATAGAATAGAATAGAATAGAAAACAAACTTTATTCTGGGACCAGGTCCCTTTAGAATAACAATAATGAACAAATAAAATAAACATAATATTCATCTGGCCAGAAGGCTACATAATAATACAAATCATGAAGTAATCAAGATTGACAAAACATAAAAAAATTACAAATTTTTTTATTTTGGAGCTGAGCTCCATTTTACCTCCTAAGGGAGAGGCTTTTGTCAAAATTTGATGTCAATAAAGCTTTATTATTATATTATTATTATTATTATATATTTGCAGTTCTTTGTGTTTCCGAGCCCCTAAATCCAAAAATAACTTTTTGTTTCTTTATTGTTTATTCATTTAACGTTACTTATGTTACTTAAGCTGCTATGGCTCATCAGACGATGCTTGATTTGAATTAGGATAAGGGTTTTTGGCAAGTACTTGGCATCACACATTCTCAGGACCCCCATTTTATGTCCCTTTAGAAAAACATCATAATAAAGGATTTTTAACCCCCTTTAAAAAATCCTAGAATCAACTGCTGGTCCACGGACCCGCAATCTTGGGCATTGAAGGTTTTTATGCTAATCACTATACCACAGGTGGTTCTAACTTAACTTAAATAACTTTCTTCACCCTGGTTTGTCTGTCTCAACTATTTCTTACTGAGGCCAAATTCTATTTTGAACATCTTATTAATTTGATTATCAATTATCACTTATATATAAATAATGTTTTCTTAGATTTTGTGTTTTTTTGCAGGTGGTATGCGCTACAATTGCATTTGGAATGGGAATTGATAAACCAGACGTGCGTTATGTCATTCACTATTCGTTACCAAAATCATTAGAAGGCTATTATCAGGAAGCCGGGAGGGCTGGTAGGGACGGAGAGCGCGCTAATTGCCTACTCTATTATAGCTACAAGGACATGCACCGCATTAGGAAGATCATTGAAAGTAGCTATTAATTATTACCGCATTTATATTCAATAATTTTCTTCAGCAATGTATCATGTTTTATTTATTATCAATTGATTGAATTTCAGTGGACCGTGATGGGACTGAAGCATCGAAAAAAACGCATTTAGACAATTTGTGGAAAATGGTTAGGTTCTGTGAAAACAGAACGGAGTGTAGAAGAGTCATGCAGCTTAATTATTTCGGCGAAAAGTTCAGCAGAGATCAATGTAGATCACGTCCGAGTACAGCATGTGACAATTGTCTTAGCAAGGTTGTGTGTTTATCTATCAGGCTTAGTACTGTGTAAATTAGGCTTATTAATTAGTACAAAAATTATGAAAATATTTCTTCTTGTCATAATTAGGCATTTTAGTAGTAAGGTAGATTTAAATCCCAATATTTATGTGGAAGTGGTTGACTGGAGTGTTCTTAGAAGAGTGTAAAATGGTCAGGGGTTGCATTCAATAAATTACATAAAATAAGTTGGATTTATTTTATTTGTTTCTATGTTACAACCTTATTTTTAGGCCACCTTCAGGGTTGAGAATAATAGAATATTAACTCTGATTACCTTTTTAGTGGTATACATAAGAACCTTCTTGATTGTATGATATATTATCTGCAGAACCGAATAAGTGCCTGAATGACAGTTTAGAACGATCCTAGGAGCTACCTGTTACCATATTTTCTGTGAGGGAGTGAAGTAAAAACCTCTGGATCTATGGTTTTAATTTTATTTCTTTTTATTTACTTAAAAAATAATGAGGTTTATTTTTTAATGGAATCCTTTTGTAAAAATTGACTAAATCAGTTAGTGAATGTAACAATGAATCAACTGTAGATAAAATACAAATTTTTAATTTTATCTAGGGGGTCCGACAAGGCAAGAGGGTGAAAAAACGATTGTTTTCAATTTTTTATTTAGTACTTGAAAGTCTATTTTGGAGATAAAAATATACCCTCCTTAGTAGAAAAAAAAAGATTTGAATAGTTCCTATTTTTTTCCGATAACTGACACTCATGCTAAGAATTTAAAAATGGAGGATATGTATCATCAGATGACAACCCATTTATTAATTATTGAATGTTTCATTGTCTGCACTTCTTATTTTTCACAATTAATATCTTCTTTTTTTAAGGATGAGTACGATGTGGAAGATGTAACTTCCATTGGAAAAGAATTAGTATCTGCTGTTAAAGAAATTTGTGGTGATGTTAGAAACAGTTCATGGGCGACTAATTATACCTATCTTCATATCATAGATATTTTTAAAGGAAGTGCTTCTAAAAAAGTAATCCAGTGTGGTTAGTAATCTCATTAAATATTACAATCTATACATATTTTGCAAAAGTTTTTATTATCTTATTAATGAAGTTCTGTTTCAAAACTAATATGATTTTATTGAAATGTGGCTAATAAAACATTGGCTGACTAAATATATTTTAGGAGTGAGTGCTCAACTTCTAGTTAGCCGAGGGTTTCATCATTAAGTTTCTTGAATGATTTTGATGAAACTTATCTTAAGTTTCTTATTATCTCATGAAATTTCTGTAGAAAAATATCGATTCATACTATTGATTAGAATGGAGGGTGTTTTCAAGATGATTCAAATGAATTTGGTTGATGTTCATGTTTATCTTGATATTGCTTCATTCTAATCTTTATAAATTCTTTTTGAAACTAATTAGAAATTAAGTTTATTATCAATTGAATAGGTCACAACAAATTGCGACTTCATGGTCTCGGTAAATCATGGAATAGACTTGACAGTGAGAGATTGATTCATAAGTTGACCCTGGATGGCTATTTAGGCGAGATTCATGTTGCATCGAAGGATGGGATTGTAAATGCCTACGTCAAGGTCGGTCCTAAAGCAGATCTCCTGTTACAAGGTAAAGCTAAGGTATGTCTGTTTTAAATGCTACTATATTTAGAAATAAAATACATTATATATTTAAAAGAAACATTATAAGCAATAGATTTAAAAATATTTTTGTTCTTAGCAATTTTTGTTCTCAATATTTTTTCTGAATTTAATATTTTAAGATTGAAATATCCTTGACTTGTTAACTGAACTTCAACTATATCAAAAACTTATTGCCAGTTTTTTGGCCTGTGATTCATTTTCTAAACTCTCAGATTTTTTATTTTTATTCTTGTTTTATTATTCCGCAACACCCTAACTTTTGCTTTTTATAGCCGTTTAATTAATGACAATAGTAATAGGAATAGTACGGTTTAGCGAACCCGAAGGCACGATGCTGACACCACCAATCTCTGATTACAAACTTCTATTATGATTATAAACCAAAAGCCGCCAGATCACTCTTAACTCAATCCTCCTCGTACGGTTCAGTCTACCCCTCAGATGATTCCCAGTCAGCACAGTGCTTGTTAACATCTTAGGTATTTGTTCGTTACTAAGCCCAGCAACTTTACAGGCCCATCTCAATCTTCGTGATGCTATTACTTGAATAATATTTAGTGGATGCATGCTTCGCAATTCCACGTTATGTAATCTCCTATATTCTCCTGTGGTCTCATCCTTTTTTGGACTGAATATTCTGCATAACACCTTATTTTCAAATAAGAGTTGTTCATCCTTCTGTGTTAGCGGCCAAGTTTCACATTCGTAAAGAAAAGTTGGAAGAATGATGATTTTATATATTCTGATCTTTAGATTTCGGGACAAAAGACACAAGCTTAGTAATGTCGAGACCGAGTAATAACAAGCATTTCCAGCCTTTAATCGTGCCTTTATTACCTCTTGAATTTCAATTAATGACAATATAATAGTTAATACTTGAATAAGGTTATGAATATTATTGCAATGAAATAATCCACAAAAAATTAAATTATTTAGGAGTGGATTGAGTTGGTCTGGGCTTCATTTGCTGAATGATCTTCTGATATTAATATTAATATTAATAAATAATATCTGAATGATATTATTTCACAAATAATAATAATAACAACAGCTTAATATTTTAATTTAAAATATTCATTCCATTTGCAGGTAGAGCTAGCTATGAAGAAAGAAAGCGGGAATGGAAAGGGTAAGGGAGCTGTGGCCTCAACAAGTTCTAGTAAAGACACAGAAACAGATAATGCGGAGATCAAGAAAATACAAGACGAGTGCTATGCTGCTCTGAGGGAAAAAGTTAGGGAGATAGCTCTACAATTGCATGTTTCTACCAATTCTGTTATGACATCAGAGGTAAGCCAACGTCTTTATTGTTAGCAGTAAGAATATACTAATCAAATATAGTTTTGAATATTTCATTAATATATATATTTGCAGGCATTGAAAACGATGTCACAATCGTTACCTGAGACTGAAGAAGAAATGCTTACAGTTGTTGGAGTAACAAAAGCCAATTTTGATAAATATGGACAACAGCTGTTAGAAATTATCTCGGAATATTCTTTTGCTAGAGATGGTAAGATTTTTTATTTAGATGCAGAATTGAAATACCAAGGGCTGCTTAGCAGGTCAAAGGTCATTGTAATCTGTAATTTAAACTAACCTCATCTACTATAAAATTTAATAATTATGATGTTGAAATTGATTATTTGTGATTTCCACTAGGCTTTGCTGTAAACTAGTTTACAAAGATTAGTTTAGTCCAATACTGGATAGTGTTTGTTTATTGTAGAACCAAGCGTGATTCCTGACAAATGGTTTTAAGTGTTGATTGACTCTTATATAATTTTTATTTGAATAGTTTTTACTAATTTTTTAGTTTTATGATAGCGATTGAGTATAATCTGTTTTGAATTGAAGATTGAGTATGAAAGTTATTGTGTTAATACGGCAATGTCTTCTTCTAATTTTAGGAATTTCAGGGCCTAATTCTTAGCTTACCTTGTATTCTTAAAATATTAATTATAATGATAATAACATATAGGCTTAGATCAACGTGTTGTTCAAAATTAGCATTGCTATTTTGAAGCTTTTCATCAGTTAAATGAACATTTCTTTTTATTTTATGTTTTGATTCCTTTTTATCTGGTTTGGAAGAATTTTAATTTTTTTTGGAGTGTACTTTGACATAAAAAATTGAGGTTTGAGTGACAAAAAACAAAACAACAAAGTTAATCAATATATACATAAAATAAATTACATATTCTTAATAAATGTTTGTTATTTTCCCCATTGGGTTTGAAAATAATTATTTTTTGTTTGTAATTGAAGCAGGATCTCAGGCTACATGCCTCTAATCATTGACGATTTGTTTAATGTTAAATTTTATGACGTTTTGAATTTTGCTTTCATACTAAGATACTAATCGTAGTATTTTAGCCTTTCAGTGAACAGTAATACATTTCATGCTAATTGTCCCTCCTCCCAGTGATTATATCCTTTTGTATTATAAATGTATTGATTTATCTTAGTGAGTGAGACCAATCTTCATAGTGGACATTTCCTGTTTTCTAATTTTTTTCTTTGTTTATAGTTTTGCTTTGTGAAAGGGCAAGTAAAAAAACAGAAGAAGCAGGTCCATCAGGAGAATCATGGGAAAGCTCACCGTATTTCGAATCTCCCGTCTCTATTCAAATTGGAACCAAAAGGAAAGCAAGATTCCGGGGCCGAGGAAGAGCTAAAAGACCCAGAGGAAGGTAATATCATCTATTGGCTGTTATTTATATTGTTTAAAAATACACTGACCCATTTACTGTCTATTTATAAGTTTCTTTGATTTAAGTTTATTAAAAATAATAAAAGTTATGAATTCTTCTTAAATTTTGCTATAACAGTGATATTTTTTCTGATGATGTTTTTGAACTATTATAGATGGCTTAAAGATTCTTATAATCTTGTTTTATTTATTTATATCCTCTTTTACTTTTTAAACAAATATTTTACTTAAAGTAAAATCATAATCTAAAGACAGAATGTATATTTTTTTTTATTGTAACTTCTCTAATTATTACTGATAACTTATTAAGATTATTTGATTTTTTTATTCCAGGAGTACTTCTACTGCTTCTTCAGCTAGGTATGTTATATTATTAAGTAACTGATTAATGACAGAATAAGTTGTTTTCAAATTTTCTCTTCTACTATCTACTTTTATTTTTTAGGGGAGGAACTCGTAGAAATTTTAAAGGGTAATTTTGCATGATTGTTCTACATTATATTAACATTAATATTATTATATTTATTTATTGGTATATTTATATTTTAGGGCTAAGAAAAAGCAATCTCCAAAAAAGAAGACTGCTGGTAGCGGTGGTAGAGGAGTATACATTCCTCTACCTAAGTTCTGAAATGTTTACCAATTTAATTTGGTCGTCTTCCTATTTTCCTCGCCAACTTAATAATGAGCTTACCTTACCCATGTCTTATTGTAAATATATATGTTTTATAGACTGGTTTATGAAATTTTTAATAATGAAATAAGCAGTAGTCATTATCAAAAATTATATCATAATTTATGAAGTGTATAGTTTAACTTTTGTAATTAAATTATTCTTGTTAAGACATTTTTCTTCTTAAAAGTGTAAATAAGTTTTATAACCGATTACCTCTACAATGTAAATTATTATGAAAATAGTTTTTTTATTTTTATATCATTTTAAATTACAGTTATTACATTACATACAATTTTGTGATTTCATCCCTACAAATTTGTTCTATCTATCAATATCAAACTCAAGTATTTTATGTGTATATTTACTTGTATACTTTCTTATGAAACTTCAAATTTGTTAATACAAAATATTTCCATCCTTCTTCATTCATAATATTATCCAAAAAAAAATATTTATTTATAATTGATAAAAAATAATGTTTGATTTTAGAAAAACAGAAAGTTAAAAAAAAAAAAATATATATATATATATATTTTTTTTATCACTTTTCAAGTTGTTAATCTTTTGGCTGCTTGTTAATACCAACTTTATAAAAACTATCAAATTGGTTGATCTTAAATTGTGATCCTTTGTTAAAAAAATATATATAATTGAAAAAAATAAAGGAAAAACCAATAAGTTTTGAAGTTAATACAATTAAATTTATATTTAATATCAATTCAATTTTTTATAACATTTTCCTGGTTGTAGACTCCCAATAAAAAATAAAAAAGACATGAGATTTTAACTATTTGTATAGTGTTCTGACAATGCGTCTAATTTATTTTTATGAAGTAATATTTATGTTTTTGTAAGTTCCTTATTTTCTGTTCACGTATATTTTTGAAGAGGATATAGTTATTTCTTAATTGGGTAGTTTTTGTGTTATATATTCTATCTCAAGGAAAATACATGGACATTCTATCTTTGCTCCCAAAATTGTGTGCTAGGACAACATATATTTGAAGTTGCCTTAAGAAATAATAGGCAGCATTTATATAAGCTTATAATGGAAAAAGCTCAGATTTGTTTTAATGGGTATTGGCAATTTTAACGAAACATATTTAAATACTAATAATAAATACTTTTACATATTTTCATGTTGAAAATGTGAAATTTTCATATTTTGTACCACCTGCAGTTATTAAACATTTAGAAATTTTCTAACTATCCTGATTGTGTCCAAGAGAACTGCTTGTCCAGCCTCCCTTAAAACATCGAACGGAAGTTCCTGACGCCAGTGCCCTCTACTGCGGTTTTAGGGATTAGTCAATGTGTGGATATTATAATTGGTGTTACCACCAATCTTTCTATACAGTAGAGTTCTAAGTTCTAAGTTCAGCTGCTAGTTTCTGATATCTCCTTCATTTCTCTCTAACAGTTGAGTTGATACTATTTTCCTCAAGGATCACAATATCAATAATGTTTGCTATCCTCCCTATAAACTTTATAAGGAGTATATCAAGTCTATTGAGATACACCGCATGATCACTGTTTATTGATTCATCCCAGAGATAATTATTAAATTATAAATTACATTATTGCTTTCAGATTTCAAAATGCTATTCTTTGAAGTATAACCAAGTTAGAAAAGGTTTCTGTCAATATAGAAATATTACAAATAATAATTTATTGGAATGATAGCCGTGAAGGTTGATTCATTTATTTCTAAAAAGTTTTGTCATGTATTTTCTTAAAGTTTGTTTCTTTTAGATAAATTATTGTTATAATTTTTTAACAAAAGGTGATTTTATGACAAAAATGTACTATGTCAGCGTTTAGTTTATTCCACTGATTACTAGTCAAAGAAAGTCCCCATATTTTTTTTAATGTATGTTGACTTTATATAGAATATTAGAAAAAATCGATTAAAGTATGGTTTAAGGAGTATAAAAATTGCCTTATTTATTAAATAAACTATCATACGTTTTAAATTAGATATTGGCTGTAATTTTATTTACAAATTTGAATCTATACTGTAGGTGGAGCCCCACACCAGCAATTTTAACTACATCGTTATTGACCGGCCTTTCACTTTTATAATTGATAGTTGTCCTAAGCCTGGCAACACTGACTCTTCCCGCCTAATGTGTTCCCTCTATTTCAACTTTAGTTAACAATTAATCACCTAAGTAGCGTAGTAGAAAAGTGATTTGTGGTGTGCAAGTTCATCTTCTCGGTTTCTTCGTAGTCACACATCATATTATAAGTATGTTTCATATAATTATTTGTTTCTAATTGATAATCTAGATGTCTTACAACAGATTACTATTAAAGAGCTTTGGTTGTATTCCATTATCAACTTTTAGTTTAATGATCAGCTACTTAACCAAATGAGTTGGATTTTCTATTTTGAGCAGTATTTTATAATTTTAATTTAAATCGTTTAAGTTGGAGATTCTTTATTGAATGGAGTTAAAACCCCCCTTTGGTAGATCTATACTAACTACCCTTGTAGGCACTTGCTTAATAGTAACTCAGTCGAAATTTTGACTTTCAGATATGATTATTTGTTTTCCTACTCATGTTAAGGTTTCTGTCATCTTGAAAAAACAGAACAATTTAAACGATTTTTCAAAACAATTAATTTTTCATTATTACCCGGTCCTTCGCTTTCAGTAGTACATTTTAGGGAAAATATCACCAATTTTAAAGAGCATTAAATGCCTTGCAAGTTTTATTTTAAAAGCTGGTATGGTAATCGCGATCATATCAATTCTCAGATTTTACGGAGATTTCCTTTCATTAACACCTGGGTCCAAAATTCGTCACACATATTTAAAAAAAAGGCCCAGCTGGAGGAAGTTGAAACTTTGTATTTTGGATATAATTTAAGATCTAGAATGCACACTTTCCACGGTGCCATTATATCTGCAGCCCCATGAATAAGTGTTTAAATAGAATGAATGATACCTAAAGGCATGTAGGGAAACTATCCACAGGTAGAACTCAAATAACAAATTCCACTTAAAAGGTTACGAGGTCATCTCCTTTTCAGACGTCTAGGAGGATTATCGGGAACTGACGAGGTTGCTAGGTTTGAAACTAGTGTTAGGATTAGGTGCTTCGCTTGAGTGGGCCAAATCAGCAACAAATGGAACACTAAGGTCATTATAGATGAATTTATTCGTAAAAATGTATGGAATATTGAGGATTTTTAAGAAGAATTTTTGATTATAAGGATTGGATACGAGAGGAATTGGATGGCCTAGTGTCCAAATAGGTCTTATAATAGTCATGTATATGAATACTTTGCAATTAATTGGGAGTTTAGAGCTTTTGTCTAGTAAGTGTTGATATAACCTGAAACGGCAGTTTCTTGTCGTTTCAGTCTAGTAACACATTAAATAGGTTATTGGAAATAAACCGTAATGGTATTAGGGGAGGTATAAGCCGTTTTGAGTTGTGCTTATGGCCACGTCTAAAACTCGTCAAAACGAATTCTTCTGGGATAGTCAAACTAGGAAGGGGTGGTTACAAGAAGTTAATAAGGAAGTGAAAATCTCCAAGCCTTTTTAGTCAACCGAGTGTCGCATTTGAGATACTGCTATTTTCAGAATCTAGTTACAAAACAGTGACTTAGAATCCCTTTTTGAGTCACCGAAGTGTAGTTTAAATGGCGAACAAAGAATAATGTCCAGGTAAGTTATTTTTAGCCACCTCTACTGGACCATAGGAGGCCTTACTTATCTTGAAAGTATTTATTTTACAAATAACCACCCTACCAATAAACAAATAACTTTAAGGTATTATTTTACGCAGTATTCATTGAGTTACTCAATTCCTTTAAATCATTAATGTCTTATTTAATTAAAAACATAAAAATCAAAAACTTTTGTGAATGAAATCCGTAGTTAAACTTCTGCTATTAAACCAAATAAGAAATTTCCCCAACAAACAAAAGTGTAATCTTTTTGAACCAGTAGAAAATGAAAATAAAAACATGAAAGACTTAATGTTTGAATATTATGTTTAAACATGACTTAAGGTGTTAATATTAAGATTCAATTATTTTGTCTTGTGTCTATTTTAATGTGGAGCGGAGTGGCTGAGTTGCCTTGCCGAAGGTCCCCTAGTCCAAATCCCGCTGCTGGCAGACTTTTAATTAACCTGCGAGCAACTGGAGATAGATCATATGGGAACTAGGACCCAAATAAAATTTTATTTATTGAAAATTACAACTGTATTAAAATAATACAATTAAATAGTATGAATGATACCTACATGTAGAGAAACTATCCACTGGTAGAACTCAAATAACAAATCCCCTTAAAAGGCTACGAGGCCATCTCCTTTTCAGACGTCCGAGCCTCTTGACCTCACCCAGCCTCTATAAAGTGGGTACCGAAAATAGAGAGAAAATTTGCCTATTTGTTTTGATCTGAATCCCTACCACGTATTGAACCCGTGACTTCACGGTTGTAGAGGTACAGGTCTTTTAAATGTTTATTTTAAAGTTTTTGAAAACCTTTAGTGTACCGTATTTAACTTTTGCTTATAACCAAAGCGATTTTCTTGTCAATAGCTTCTGTAATTTTTTCTTTACTTTTTTTTTCAATACAATATTTTATTATCTGTATATATAAAAATGAATGTATGTGTTTGTTTGTTTGTCCGTTATGCACTACTACACCAATCTTCCGATCATCATGAAACTTTAGAAAGTTGTTCAGTACACTCTAGGGAAGGTTTCTATCTGCCATTTTTTTTTTTTTTTTTTTTTTTGAAAAATATTCAAAAATTTCTAGAAAAAAAAATTATTTGTCGCAAATCAAGTTATTTCTTTCGTAATCGAGTCAATAATAAAGGGAGAGTAGGAACAAATTTTAATCTCAATTATACTTATTAGATATAGGTCGCCTATCTATATATATAAAAATGAATGTATGTGTGTGTTTGTTTGTCCGTTATGCGCTACTACACCAATCTTCCGATCATCATGAAACTTTGGGAAGTTGTTCAGTACACTCTAGGGAAGGTTTCTACCTGCCATTTTTTTTTTTTTTTTTTTTGATTTGAAATAAAAATTTAAAAATTTCTTGAAAAAAATAAGTATTTGTCTCAAATCAAGTTTCTTCAAATCGAGTCAATCGTAAAGGGAGAGTAGGAACAAATTTCGATCTTATTTGCCATAAAAAGTAATGAAGATTCCCAAATTTTTAACTCCAAATATTAAAATTCACCCTAAAAAAATAAAATAAAATAAAACTTAAAAAATCGTTTTTTCTTCATAACTTTGCCTGTTATTATGGTAGATTCCTTTTTTTCTTTTTTTTTTATTAAAAGGTTTTCTTCACTTTACAACTGAATATTTTTTTAAACATTTTAGGCGCCAATTTCAAATGAATGGGAAACGTTTACAATTTTAAAAATGCAATAAAAAAAATTCCTTTCCTCGACAAAAAAATATAAGTTGAGGGAATGATAGAACAATTACTATGAATTATTTCAGATTTTTTAATTTAGTGCAACACTGTTAAAAATTTCCTATCGCAGCAACGCGCGACGGGTCAGCTAGTAAATTGATAAAAAATAGTTTAATGAGGAAATCCAAGAATTGTTTTTTTATTAAAAGTTCTTATCATAAATTACTATAAAAATATTAGTTTGTCTGTATTTTCAAATTTATTGTTATATCCATTATAAACAATTATTGTTATATCCATCATAAGCATTCGAAGCCTTTATTATGTTCAATAAGATTTGCACGTAGCTTTAGACATTTTTTTAAACACGTGATATGAAATGATTTGAATAAAAAACAAACAAAACAACTGAATCAGTAACATTTTATGTACTAAAATCACAACAATAAAAATTAAGTAGCAAATGAAAATAAACTTTATGAAAATAAACTTTTCTAAATCATTAGGTCGTTTGTGATGCAGTGCGGAAGGTTTTACCTTGGTTATAGCGTGCTTTTCTCCTTGTTTAAATGTAAATTGTTAGATTGCATGAATACACACACGTGCGTGTCCTTCTCACAATTATATTTTGAACGCCTAAATTTTATCGTTAAGACACATACTAGTCTAAGTATCCAGGTTAAATGACGTTACCCCTTTCTAGCATTTTTTATTTCTGCCCTATTTTGTAAAGATATTGGTGGATTATAAAACACGGCTAATAGTAAAAGGTTTTTCACACTCTATTCTGACAAGAGTCTGGAATGCTTTAAATTTTAGTATGCAATAATATGGTTTTCCTGTATAAATATTGTGAAACTGGCTAATTTATGGTATTTTATTTATTTGTACCATACTCATTGACCATATCTGCTGATATATCTTATGACCATAATCACTTTTACCCTCCTCTATGGTTTTGAAATAAACCTATCTATTTAATAAAATATTACTTTTAAATTATACGGAAATTGGCATATTGATCACGAAACTCTTATCAGACACATTTTAATTATTAACAATATGAAACATAAAACGAATTATCATTATAACACAAAACTACATCCTATTCAACAATTCTTTATTCCCTAATATTTTATTACTTCAACGTCAGATTTATTGCTATAGGCTTCAGAGTATTCCTTCGTCATCAATAGGCATATTTTTGTTATTATTTTTTTAAATTTATATTTTACTTCTTTATCTCTTTTTAAAATCGATTTCAATTACCAAATTTATCTTTTTTAAGATCTTCTTAAATTTCTCGTTTATAAGAGTTGACATTTCTCTGAGGTTACCTACTTAAATACTTTTGCTGTAATGCTAATTTTGCTAGGTTAACTACTTACGGTGCTAAGGCTAATCGGACGATGCTACAGTGGGAGTCCTAATGTTTTCCTATCCAGGTATAATTAGGATAGGTACCTTTAACGAGTACCTGACATGGCACAGGCTCCGTACCCCCATTTTACGCCCCTTCCGAAGGACGGCATAACCTAGGATTTTTTACATCGTGAATAATAAGGTAGCATGTTTTCATTTTGAAACATTTCAGTCATATCCTCCATATAAGACATCTTCAAATATACCAAATTAAAACCAGTGAAGGGTCTTTTCAAATTATCCAAAATGAGATAATAGCTAAGTCTATACCAGCATTAGGCCATGGAACCATTACCAATCTCATTGATTTCTGTCATTTATTACCCACCATTCCAATTTAGTGGACAACCCCATTAATCAATCAAAACTATATATAACATATATTTAATAGCTAATTGATTTATTGTAATTATTTAATAATTGTTATTATTTATATCTAATTAATATGCCGGCAGGTGGCTCTAGGATGTTTTAAAGGAATTAAAAAATCCTTGGTTATGCTATCCTATGAAAGGGGGGTTAAACAGGAGCCTCGAGACTGTACGATGTCAGGTACTCGTTATAAATCCCGATCCTAGTTAAACCTGGATAGGCAAAATTTAGAGCTCCTACTCTAAAAAGAGACGTTAAACAAACAAACAGATATTTAATGAATACCGACCTCGAGGAATAGATTTAAAAAAAATCTAAACCTACGTTAGCATTATGAATTTTAAATTATTCTCTTATATATTGTATAAATAAATAATATAAACTTTGTATTATATACATTATATCAATAATAGAACGAAGGTGACAACAATACCTGTACGTGTGACGGAGAAATCGATGAGAAATAGGCCACCTTAGATAGCATTGTTCACTCCTGGCCCAGTCCCTACCTCTGTCCACTAGAACTCTCATCATATTTTTAAGGGCGCATCAAACTATGATAACATTAAGTATCTGTATCATTTTATGGCTAATAATATCGGATAGACATAAATAATGATATTGTTTATCAAAAAGTTTAATAGTAATAAGTTTCTCACAAATAAATATGAATTAAAAGGGTAAATTAAAGAAGTGATAATAATGAATTATATTCAACTGTTTTTTTTCTGACTAAATCGATATTGATTTTCCAAGGTTATCTCGATAGGGATTATTAATAATATTTATTTTGCATATTGATATATGTATTGTTCTATACGAAATGAAGCCTAGATCCAAATAAAGGCCAAAATTATTATTAGGTTAGCCGTTACTCGCATGGATTTTTTAGCCTACATATAAAATTTATGTTACTAATTACTTAGAGTGCAACATCGAAAAGTTGATTGGCTAATGTTGTTATCCAAGAATATGAATCGATAGGACGTTCTAGCCTAAAATTCGGAGATAGTTTGGCTGGTTATTAGTAAACTTTGACTTTAAGGTTTTAATTTGAGTTTTCTAATATAATCTAGTCGTTACATTCGTTTGATTTTTCTTAATAACAGAGTTAAATGATAGAAATAGATTAGACTGCTAATTTTGGCCAAGTTCTACTTCTCTCAATACCATGTATTATCATCAATTTCGTCTCCAATTCCAAAATCGATTTGAAATGTTTCTTTTTTAAAGTACACTGGTGAAATGAAAAGAACCCTTTAGTACTTTGTTTGTATTATTTTAAAACTCATAGCTCATGGTTGAAAGCTCATAATTATATTTCTGAATAGCGTAAACTACTCTTAGCACTAAAAATTAACTCATCGCTCCTTCAAAAGAACAAAGACTTAACTCCAAAATTGACATTAGCAACCGTATAGGTTGAAGATTTTTAATTCAGGAACGATGGTATTCCATTTCTGTAATATGATATTATGACTTTTTTTTAATAGTCCTATTTTCTGTTGTACCATGTTTGAACTTGAAGTTTTATGGAAATAATGATTAAAAAAAGTTTTAAGCTTTTAACAAATTTCTAATGATTAATAAAATAATTTCAATCCTACCACTCCAATAGGTAATGCTTAGCTTTACCAATATCCAAAATTTTTTTTTAATTCATTCCATGTCTTGATTTGGATAAGACATGGAACCTTCAAATACCTCTATTGAAAAATTAGGTTTTTTTGAGCTACGAAATCGTTCTTTTGAAGGAGCGACATGTTAACAACACTGCTTTGAGCTGGACATTAAGCTTGCGAAGAAGGCTAATAAATTTCATTGATGAAGAAATTTATAAATAAGTCCATTTAAAAATTTCCCTAACTCAATTTTTATTTTAATGAAAGATGTTAATAAATGTTTTATGAGATTTGGATTACAGAAATTCAATCTTATATTATAAAACTTCCTCATTCCACTTTTGATCTGATTGTTTAAATGTATATTAAGGATGTTAAAAAATAACGAAATATATTCAATGGTGTCATTTTTAGGAAAATGTATTAATTCGAGTTAAAGAAATGAAGGAAAAGAGGAGTTAGGTTGGAAAGTTTGTTTATACAATATCGACCGTTAAAAGGATCGATATCCGTTTGCGTGACTGGCTTTCTATCTCTATGGCAACTTCCGTTATACTTCACGTTTTCCTTTTTAGAGATAGATCTTAACACACTGTTGAGTGTATCACTCCATTTAAAATGGATTAAAAAAACGAAAAGAGTTATGGAATAGCGATAATATTAGGCAAAGTTAACAATTACAAATAATATCATGGCAATGACATTTATGCATAAACAGATGAGAGAAGTTGACAAAAGTATAAATATTAGAACATACTTAGCGTGCCTTTATAGGTTAGGTAAAGGTGGATTTAGAAGGCAAAGCCTCGAGGAACACTGACAGTTGTGCAGAGGATTTAAGGCACAAGGGTCGTTAACCCCTCATGAGTGGGAAGATTACTCCATCTGATCTACTCTGCAGTAGTCAATTCTCTTTTCGGTATCAGTTCCGCAGGCTGTCGCTTCGAGTTGAGTTACAGCAAGTTTTAACTGTTTATTCGTTTCTACTAGCATTTCGAAGTATAGATGCTACATATTTGTTGAATTTTTTTTTCTTGATTAAATGATTACCGAAATATACACATTTCCCATAATTGTATTTTTTTTCCAAAGTAAAGCTGATGATAATTTTTATTTTTGGAGAATATTAAAAAGGAAACGAATGATTAGTTAAAACTTGTAATTTAACTCGAAATGACAACCTGCGGAACTGATAACCTTTTTCTATATTTACGCTTCTTTCTTTAATTATTGTCATTAACAATGACTATTATCGATTGAGTCGAGGGAATAGGTTATCCGTTCCATAAACACTTGCCCGTTTTCTTACTTTTTAATCCCTCCCATTAGAAGTTCTGATCTGATATCCTGATTTATTTTTAATTTTTAGCAACCTTAGATATGCTTTTGGTCTAAAATATTGAGTTACCAAGAGCTTTCTTCAGCTATTTCATCTCTGTAGCTCTTTTTACCTTAATGTTGGGCCAGTTTATAACTGCATCTAGATAAATATTTGCTTATTAACTTCGCCTCCACTCCCTCTTTTCCGATTATGCCATTGTGGTGTTGTTATTACTCATCATTATTATTATTATTTTTTTCATGCGCTGTATTATTTCGGAGTCCAACCTGCGACTCATCAGTATTGATGTATCCAGATCTGTTTCAAAGCTAACCTAAACTGATCACTGTTTTTTTGTTCTCTTGCACAAGATTTCGGACACAATCATATCATGAAGAGTTTAGGATTAAAACCGAATAACTCCAAAATTTCAAAAATTGACTTTTCACATTTATTTGAAAGTTTATTCAAACAACTTTGTCTAACATGACACTTTGCTGCCGTATTTCTCATGGTTTTCGTCCGGAACTTGAAGTTTCAGTAGCATAAAGCATTGCTTGACTGAACTAACGAAAAATGTGGAAAAGCCAATTTTTTTTTTTAATTTGGAGTTATCCGATTTGATTCTGCACGCCTCACAGCATTTGTATTGATTTTTTCAGAGTATTATAATTTAATATATTTATTTTAAGAAATATTCAAAAGTACTTTAAAGAGATCTAGTCTTTCAAGGATCAAAGTTTGGTTTTAATGTAATATTATCTTGACCATGGAGGGTAGATGATCCCCTAGTGATTTATAATTTAAAAAAAAAATGAATGTGACTTTGAGGTATCTATTCTTAATTTATTACTAGTTATTTTGGACACTTTATTATATTTATTAAATTATGTATTTTAGTATAGTTATTATTATTTTTCCACAGAAGTTTTAGACTCTTAACTGTTGTAAAGTTATGTAAATGATTGGTACTGATGCAGAAAACTAAATGTAAAAGATTAAAAATGACAGAGTGTTGTCGAAACGTCTCAAATGATCAATAAGGATTAAGAATATATAATGACTACAAAATGGTTTTCTCTTTCCCAATATAAATTCCTAAAGCAATAAGGGGCTAAATCTGTTCCCTTGATTTACTTATGTTCACATGAAGTCTAGCTATAAATCGTAAGAACATTTTTTTGATAAAGAATGCTAGAGTACTCTTTAAATAGGAACTCTTTAGCCATCTTGTATGGGTTTGAAGTTCACCCAAGGAACTTTATTAAACGATCCAGGTAGATGTAGGGAATAAATATTTTTGTTCAATAAACTTATCGATTATACATCGAAATGTAATTTTTTTTTGTGGATTTGTTGTTCAGATTTAATTGATGTTTGTTCTTTTCAAACTTTTATTCTACTATTCCTCTTAGCCATTTTTTGTTGTATTAAGGGTTATTCAGTAATTATTATTATTATTGAGAAGCGAGGGGATGGTTGACTGGAAGATAGACGTAAGGAAGAAAATAGTTGGGGTGCAGTCAAATAAAAACAATAAATAAGTGGTTACTTATTTAATTATGTGCCGACGTTTTGTGGGTCATCTTCAGGGCTAAGAAAGAAAAACAGACAAAATAACAGAACTAAAAAAATACATTGCAGACTAAGTATATGATAAATGAGAAAAATATATATGTTGAGAGGTAGATATTTAGAACAAAAGTGAGGGATATATATGAATAAAAAATTACAGAGAAAATGTACAGAACGGTGGTGATGCCAAAAAGATTTTTTTACAAAGATAAAAGAAGGAAATAAACAGAAAGTTAATTAAAAAAAGAAAAAGTATAAACATCAGAGGTGAGAAGTAAAATTATGGAAAAGGTAGTAGAATATATATAAACTATAAAGTGTAAGATAATAGACTCCTAGGGAGTTTACATACGTAAAATGAAAGAAGGTATAGCCAAAATGATGTTAAAGAGTAAATAAAGGAAAATAACAGTAGAAAGACAAGATATAAATATAGAGTATAATAGTTTTAAAAAAAGCATACATATAGTATGAAGTGGTATAAATATATGACATAAATATACAAGGAACGTATAGAAATATAAGTAACAATATGGTATGAGCATGGAAATAGAATAAAATATGATGAAAAAGTGATGTTAAATGCCGATGAAGTCTTAAAAAAGGGAGTGTGCAAAATGGAGAAGGAAACGGGTGAGGAGAAGATATGAGTATTAAAAAGGTACATACCTATAGGCGCAGGAGGCTGGAGCACAAATGGCGCGGTCTAACTGACAAAAAAATACGTTATGAATACATATATTACATATATTATTATTATTCATCAGGTTATTATTATTCAGTAAATTAAGGTTTATGGATGACATTCACAGGGTTCTAACATTTTCTTTTCCTACCATCAACTTTTCTTATGGATTGTAATAAACGAGCATGTGAATCACAATAAAACCTCGTTAAAGATATTGAGTAATTAAATTCGAGCTTTGTATTCGCCATATGATTCCATCAACGCCAGCTTCTTGTTGATGATTACAGCTTAGACCATTGGTGCTTCCAATCCTCGATACGACCAACATCTTCAATAGCTTCTATACGAAGGTTTTTTCCTTTAGCTTCGTTAAAGATCTAGAGCGATTATTCCAGAACATTCCAGCTCATTAGTTACGGAACTTTCTTTAGCCGTAAATACAAAGGGACAAAAATTATGGTCGGAGAGATGGTGCAGTGGGAGTCTTAAATTTTGTTAATCTAGGTATAATGAGATAGGGATCTTCAGGGAGTATCTGACAAAGCATAGGCTCGGGACTTCCATTTTACGTCCCTTCCGATGTATAGATGTCGAATGTTTTACTTTAATAAATAACAAGGTAGCTCGTTTTCATCTTGAAACGTTATATGAAGAGGTTGTTTGTATACGGAAAGTGCAGCTGTAGATAGTTATGCTATCGTGAATTGAGTATTTTAGTTTATTTACAGTTGTTAATTGAACTTTTGATTATAAATAATTTTCAGTTTTAAAAAAAATCCGAGAACAAATTTAGACGCTTCAATATATTTTGGATATTAATTAACGTGTATATTCTTTATGTTAATCTAATTCTATCTCTTTGGATGCACTTTACTAGTCAAGGAGCGTAGTACCTAATTTATTCATCAGTGAAGAATTGAACGAGTCACATTTCGATTTTTTTCCTAGGATTTTAATATTAACTTACATTACGTTGAATAAAAAACAAAAACAAAGCATATTGATATCGATATTTATCGGTATTATCTTTGAGAGATCGTAGTATTACCGATCTATGGGTTTTTGATTCGCGGTGCTACGTTAAAACCAGTCATTTTCCACTTGTATATAGAAAGCTTGAACCATTTAACAAGTCAATAAAAGTTCGCCTTCTTCGTAAAGAAATATTAGCTCAGGTCGCAAAGGTACTAAGAGCCTCCAAGAAATGCAGAAGAAGAAGGAAACCATACAAATCAAAACAAACAACCCGTGAAGAAAAGAGACGGCCAATCCGATTCGAGAACTAGGTGATTACATAAATGGAACGACTACTTAAAAGGATTTTGTTTGTATAATGTAATATGATACTCGAAAATGCCAATGTCTTAATGATTATCTGCTGTTTGACGTATGCAACTGTTTTTGTACTTTTGTATGATTCAAATAAAAATTTAATGAATGTAAACAATTCTATGCATCAACGCTGGAAATTTTGTAATAATTTTAAAATTGGAATTTGCGTTTCTGGTGTATTCAATATTTTACTTAATCTACTCAAAGTTTTTGTTGCAAAAGTATAAAACAAATATCCAAATAAATTATAAGGAATCACGCTTCATCAATTATCAACCTTCTAAGAAATTTTCAACAGTATTCTCCATTTTATACTATTACACGTGTACGTAAGTCAGATATAAAAATAGATGAAACCAGGTCTTGTTAATATATTAATTATATCATATCGTCGATACAAATGCACAGTATCCAATG
Organism: Troilus luridus; assembly: GCA_964056705.1. Lineage (NCBI taxonomy): Eukaryota > Metazoa > Arthropoda > Insecta > Hemiptera > Pentatomidae > Troilus > Troilus luridus. The sequence goes on along the minus strand of OZ057415.1, from coordinate 23,033,537 downwards.
TGAAAAAACACGTTAAGCACGTTGCTTCAGAGCATGGTGAATGTTAAAGCAAATTTCTGAATCTGAATTCACTTTGCAAAGAGAAATAAAGTCGAATTTCCCAAATATCTTGATGGTGTTCTAATGCAAATTAACGAATTAAATTTCGCTATTCTGCATTCGTTACTTTGAACATTGTTTTTGAACTGGGAGTTTCAAAGTCTCTGTACTACACTGTTTGATTTGATTCGAATAGTAACAAAAACAAATTCCTTCTATGCAAGGGCGGATCCAGGATATTTTTCTGAGGGGGGGGCAACGGGCACACGGGAATAAAAATCAACAATAACTTAGAAATAAACTTGTAGTATCTATAGAAATATTTAAAAGGTTTACTAAAATATCAAAACAATAGTTTCACTCATGTTCCTTCTGTTATTTTAACAACCATGGTCATGTCAATTGCCTATAATTATGTACTAAAATGGATTCTCCATAGTACACAAAAAACTGTCTAGGGGGTCACGTGCCCCTGTGCTACCCCCTGAATCCGTCCTTGCTTCAATGGAAAAGTGTATTGAGTATGCCATGTTCATATATCTGGCCAGAGAAACTGAGCTGTTCACATCGTTCTCTCGTAATCCCACTTGAAGTTTTTGTTTTTTGGATTGCAATTCTCATTTTTGTTTATAGGTTAAATTCCTTGATTATCATGTATACTGTATTAAATCGATATACTCTACCTACCGGTGTATTCTTTAAGTGAATAATAGTAGTCATCAGTGAGTTTTTTAATCAACATTAGAAGTCAGCATTTCACGTGAGTCACAATCTTCACTAATCCCCGAAGCATAGATGATTATAGCCTACCGACATCTAAATACAACGCAAACAGTTCTCTGTAAGTTATTTTTTATTCAACGTCGTTATAAAACAATCGCAATGGCCTTCTGCTCAATCTGTAAAGAAAAAAATAATTTATCATGCGAAAAATGCCGCCTCATTTATCACGCCCGCTGTTGTGATATTAATGGGAAAGAATTAGAAGTAGTCAAAATTGGGTCTGCCAAAATTGTGGCCAATCTAAAAATCCAAGACCCTCCCAGGGGAAAAAAACCAGCCCCACTAGGAGTCTAGAAAATAAAGTAGCGGATCCGTCCTCGAGTGATATACTAGAGGCGGTCAATAAAATGTATGCCGGTCTGAACAGCGAGATCACATCATTAATAACGTCCCTGGAGAAATATGGGGAGCTCACCTTCGAGCTGAAAGATCGGCTGACCAAAATAGAGAGCCACCTTGAAGGACAGACCAAGTTCATTGATGAACTTAGTTCTAAATATCAGGCCTCAAATCAAAGGTGGGTGTCCTGGAGGTCCGCCTTAATAAGGCAGAACAAGGCCTACTTCACAGGTCTCTGGAGATTAGGGGCATTCCGGTTGGACCAGGCGAAACCCCAGCAGCTTTACAGATGAGTGTAGGGGCCAGTCTCGGGGTTAAGATCTGTGTAGAGGACCTCGACCTAGTAGAGCGCCGCAGTCCGAGGAAAGAAGTCCCACGACCACCTCCAGTTATAGCCAGATTTGTCAGACAGTCGTTACGAGATGACCTCATACAGAGAAGGAAAGTAAAACGAAACTTTTCAACCAGCGATATAGACTGGCAGGAAAATGATTTCCACAGGGTGTACCTCGGTGAAGAGATGACTCCTGCCTACAGACGTCTATACTGGTTGGCCAGACAGAAGAGAGCAGAAGGGAAGCTGAAGTACGTCTGGTTCGCCGGTGGCAGAGTGCGGTGCCGGAAGGATGACGGCCATCCTGTCATTTATATCGACCAACCATCCGACTTAGATGTGTTCTGCTGACCCTGCGGCACCCTTTCGCTGTTCATTGGCTTCATGTTGGAACTTTCAATGGTCTTCAGTAACAAATTTCCTTTTTTTTGCGTCAATGTCTACTAATATTTTTTTTAAGTTCCTGCTAACCTTTTTCCTTATAGTGTCTTAAATTTTACAACACAATCGGCTAACCTTGGACTTATTGTAATTTTAAAGGCCCATATTGGAATTTTTAATTTTTACATCAGTTCATCCATTAAACTACTCTTTTCTTTCAGCATCTTCCCTTTCCATTCTGATAATTCCGCGCTTGCCAATCCCAGATGTCTAATCTCCTGATCTCTTGTCAAGTTAATTCCCAATCCTTACCTACCCATTTCGATGAATTTCAAGATTATTTCACCCACAACTTTTACCATATTATTGAAGTATCTGAAACTTGGCTTAAACCACATCCTCCATCATCCTACCTGACTATATGCTTCTCCGCCATGACCGGGTAACCGGACCGGAGGAGGGGTTGGTTTTTATGCCCATCAAAGTCTAAAAGCCCGAATCCTTGAATCCTCTCTTCCATCTGAAGTCCCTCATATATGAATTTAATAAAAACTATATTATTATTTGCTATCTGGATAACAATAATAATAAAAACCGATTCGCTTACGATACCAACCAAACTGCCTTGGTATTTCCCTCCATTAAAGAGCGTACAATATTGAAGTGGAACCATTTCGTGACTTTTGAAATGCATAATTGTTGGGTAAAAAATCTCTAAAATGAAACAAGGATGGGTAAGCCGTGAGGTAGGTAGGAGGAGGAGGGGGGGGGGGGGGTTATCTTAACTCTGCCCTTTTTCTGATATGAGCTTTGACGCTCCTTAATGGAGGGAAATACCAAGGCAGTTTTGTTGGTATCGTAAGCGAATCGGTTTTTATTATTATTGTTATCCAGATAGCAAATAATAATATAGTTTTTATTAAATTCATAAATAGATTTGTTACAAAATAATTATTATTATTATTTTGTTTTAGTAATAATTTAAATAATTTGATGATTTCAGCTTTTAAATATTCCATAGAATAATTCTTGTCATGAACAACAGATTGAAGTTTGTTAGAAATTTAATATAAAGAAGAAGTTCGTTTCTGTTTATTGAGTGAAGTTCTCATCAAGCTATTCTCATGTTTACAATTTTTTTAAATGAAAAATACACTTGCATCCAATGTATTATTAACTTCTGATTTCTTTCTGTTTAGAGCAACCAAACCGAAGCCATTTGCCTGATATACTGCGCCAGAAATTATATTTTTGATAGTAATAGAATGATTTGTCAATGTAAGTTTCTAAGCAAAATGTTAATATGTTAGGGCTTGTCCCTTATTCTGGCTATAGATATGATTTCTGCTACATTTTTTCCTAAAGAATCTAGATCTCCGTATTTCAATGTTTTTAACAAAATAAATTTCTATATATGGTCTTCTCCACTCTGTTTCTCGTCCGTCTTTGTCGTTTTGGATTTCTGCCAGTTTAAAAAAATCTTTGTTTGTTGAATAAAAGCTATCCGATAACACGATCCGTTTCTTCAAAGCTATACGTCCGTGGCATATCCTTCCGTGAACCTCTCCTTCCGTTTCTGCACTGCAGTTCCCTTCCGGTTGACTAAAAACTTAAGAATAAGCTTTTTCTCCACTTTTTTTAAAATTTGGTTTCAGTCTGCATAGTGTAATTCCCCCTTTGTCTCTAGCCGATACTGAGAACAGACTAGGTTTTGCTTATTCGTCGCAATACATCGCTTCAATAAAACTTTTGATATTACGGTCCATGTATATGTATTGGTATATCCATATCAGCTGAAATGTTTTTAAGGAGTTGGATAATGCTTATCCCTCCTACTCACCCCATCTATTCTTCTCTTCCTCCCTCAGATCTGATAAAGTAATTATTACCTTATTTTCGACCCACCAAGACAAAACTAATAAAAATAATCTCACAGCCCACACTATTGTGATGTAAGATAAACGCTAAGTTTATTTACTATGATGTAAGTAGTGAGATCATTTTAGACAAAAATAAAAGTAAGTGAGAAGTAAAGAAACAAAACCGTTAATGGAGACCAAGGTGATTTTAAACAATCGTTTCAATGAAATCTATTAACCTTGAACAATGTGTGAAAGCACCACAAAATCAACCCGAGATAAACTGTTCCTTAAAGTTAACATGGATCCAATAAGAATATTTTTTTTTACTCCCTTCTAAAATGATCATTTTAGACAAAAATAAAAGTAAGTGAGAAGTAAAGAAATAAAACCGTTAATGGAGACCAAGGTGATTTCAAACAATCGTTTCAATGAAATCTATTAACCTTGAACAATGTGTGAAAGCACCACAAAATCAACCCGAGATAAACTGTTCCTTAAAGTTAACATGGATCCAATAAGAATATTTTTTTTTTACTGCCTTCAAAAAATCCTAGGCCCAATTCCCGAGCTTCGAACCCGTAATTTTAGGCATAGAAGTTTGTTATGCTAACCATTATACCGCCGGTGACCACTATCATATTTTTTCTTATTGATATCTAATTTTCGATTATTTTAAATATTAGTTTATGTATAGAAATACACTTTTTGGTCTTTTTCAAGGATGATTTTTTAAATATTTTAACGAATTTATGAATATAAATACTTTTATTTAGCAGCAAATAGTTAGCACAATGGAATAATTAAATTATGCTAATGGATGTAGTTGTGGACGATTAAACTCAATTTCTGATGTAATTGGTTACTGGAAGGAGCAGTGAATTGAACTGAAAGAGGAATGGTGTTGGGAGAACATTGTTCCGTTGGCGACCTTCGCCTTTCATCTTCCAGATCGAAAACCCTAGGCACTATATTTACCTCTATTGATCACTAGTTCCCAGTAAACGGCAATGAACATCTCTTTAAAATGTTTTTTTCATCATTCACTATGATTTATCAACGAGTTAACATCGAGAGATTATTCGGTATTATTTTTTTTTAGATATTTTAAAACTGATTTCCCTGCTATTATAAAATAAAATACTGATTGTGTTTTTTTTATACAATTCTAGATAGGTATAAGATGTATACACCCGGAGATATAAATACTATTTCAATTCTTGAATGTAATCTAATATTTTAATTTCGCTATTAAGTTGCTATATTGACTTCACCCCCCAATTCGCCAAAGCAATGATCTCAGGGAAAATTAAGATCTTTTGATCTGAATAAAATTTAAAAAGGATCCCACCCTGAGATTGTTACACTTGAGATACAGGAATTCCATAGCATTAATGAATAAGAAACATATCCCTCTCTTCTCCAATGGTTGATTGACTGCGACGTGTCTAGTAAATGAAGATCCTAATTGAATAACATTACATTTATTGTGTGCTGATAACAGTTACAAGTGATGTTATATATATATATATATATCTAATTACAACAAAGATTTAACGAAGGATCCCTTTCGTTATACGTGACTGCCTACTTCTCGAGTATCTGCTGTTCTCCCCACAACTGCCGCTGTTCTGTATCTTAAGGTACAGATCCTAAGGGACAATTAACCTTAGCTGCTCAGTGACCATTAACCTATTTATTTAGGTATTTCTAACTTTCTAAATAATTTCACATAAAACAAACTTTTCATCTACGATTATTTAATTATGGATTATAAATGTCTTTCATTCACAAAGGATCGTGAGACGATGAAAAAATAAATAATTATGTCGAAATGTAAATAATAGTGTATCATGTCGTCAAGATTCAGAAAAAGGTTCATAATAACAGATTATAAAATGGTGTGTAACATATGAAACTATTGTCACTGATAACTTTTGACTATTTTAGAATAATTAATTTTTGTTGTAAAAGTAAATTTTAGTTATAAACCCCAAGTTTTGAAGCACATATCGTGTAAATTTTAAACCTAATAGCGGTTCTTGAAACTATAGAAATAGGCCTACGACTTAGTTAAATGCTATTTTTAATTATATCATCTTTTTGGTCATGCTTATGATTTGATTCGATTAAATTTTGACGTACTGCTTAATTTAGTTGTAAATCCTTCTTTGTGTGATTTTTCAAGACATGATTTGTAATATTTAACCGGGTTTTAGAGATTTTTAATGTGGATAATATTCTCCATCATCCTTTTTATAGCAACAAAATGGAATAAATAAAAAGTGTTGTTTTTGTTTTTTCCAAATGGATAAATCGGTCTTGGAACCTCTTCCCTCTAGTACAATATAATTGAACAGTAGTTATTATATAATTAATCGTGAATGTAGGTACAAATAAAGTAATGTAGTATTTGGGAATGATGCTGTTCACGAAGACTGATTGGAATTTCTTATATGGGACCTTGATGAGAGTTAATTTCAAGTTCACAATATTCTGGAAAAATTCATTAAGAGTGATTCCATTAACCTTGAGGTGAAAGCCTTGATAATTTCCTCATAAGAGTTATAATTTTTTTCTACGAAATATGTAATAAAACTTATTTGTCGAAATATTGTAAATCCAGATTCCAGATTTCCAGTAAATATGTTTTACTTAAAATTAATATATAGTATTATGAAGAAAATTGATTGATTTATTTTCTTACACCCTCGTGTCAGATTTAATTTAATCCTGAAATGTAAAATATTATTTGTTGTCACTATTGTTCCAATTTTCGTGAGACAGTTCCATTATCTCATATAATACAGAAGTCTATTGTAAGATCTACAAAATCCACTAAAAAAATGGAGGAATAACATTTTTTTCCCGAAATAGTGTCAAATAAAGTATCATTAGGTCGATTAAGGTGGTGGAAATTGTGAATTCGTAAAATTAAAAGGTTAAAATTAAACCTTAAAACACGATTTTCTCAAATACAAATCATAGGCGTCTTCCTTTTATAAATGGTGTATATACTTATTTAATAGTTAAGAATCATTAAAACATTTATTATTTTTAGTATCAGTACTAATGACTTATAAATTGTCATTTATAAGTCGAGGACAATCATTGAAATTACCAAAAAAACAAAAAAAAAACAAGAGATTGACATCAAAACAGGGTCTTTCACATCAAAAGTGGAATCAAAATCTTAAAGAAAAGATTTTTCATTTTTAACATAATTTAATTTTAACATTAATAATTCTTATTGTAGGCAATTCATTTTATTTTGTTACTTAAGTAATAATTATTGATTATTAGGAGCTTAGGTATTAAAAAAAACAGAGTTTCTTTTACTGCCTGTGAATTATTATCCTGAACATGTGAGGCGTTGAACTATTGTATAAAGAATTATTAATTGAATAAGTCAATAAAATAATTTCAACAATTAGGATCAAGCACCCCCTTTTTTTTAACGATAAAATGAGTTTTTTCTTCATAACTCTATTCTTATTTTAAACTTATTGAAAATTATTTTCTACTTTTTAGTTTAGTTTTCTATTAAAGCGTGTTTTTTAAACTATTATTTATTATATAATATAATGACATTCATAAAATAGGTGAATTAATTCATTTTAATCTTCATGACTATATCATGAAAGAACTACCAACAGATTTTAAAAGCTAGGCTGAATAGCTTTAGTATCAGAAGATGATACTGCCATAACATCATGGTATATGCAGTACCAATAATGATCGGTGATCCGTATATACGGTCGTAACCAAAGATACTACATAAATTCATTATTTATTCACTTTAAATTTAGAATATAGCTAGTGAAAAATAAATTCTAGTTACATTGCTAAAGAAAAGCTTACAGTAGATGCAGGCTGGACGGTGGCCAAATCTTTCCGACCTTCGTAGCCCACTATGTCTTGGATTTAGCCAAGTCTCTCCGCTTTTATGGCGCCTCATGATCTGTTTCACCCCTCATCCGATATATGTTATATATTATATGAATAAAAATTATATAAATTAAAAATGGGGTTAAAATACCATTGGCAAAAAATAAACCGAAAAAAGAATAAATCCCTTTAGTAACTTGATTTTCTGAGGAATAGTAATCATTACAGTTTTGTAAACATTACAAGGTTGTATGTTACAAAATAGAAAAATCAGAGATTTTGATATCAAATGGTTCTATATTTTGAAACCTATACATAGATCTTCAAAACCACATTACCGAGGCAACCGACTATCATCCAAAGACGAAAAATACAAAGATGTACGTCGTGATGATTTTAAATCGGGGGGGGGGGGTCACTTAGTCCTAGCGTGCATCTATGAAATCCGTTAATTTTCCGAATGTTTATCCTGAGTACAACCGAAATGAGTAATCCACTAAGAAGAGGGAAAAGGAAAAGATAGAGAAATAAAAAACAAAACAAATACTTTTAATATTTTTTCCTTTTGATTAATAATCGAGTTGAGGAGTGCGAGTCATTCTACACTGGATAACTTGAAATAAGCCTGAAACCCATATATACTTTTCGAAATAGTACGCAAAGAAAACACGAAAAGAAGTATGCAAGAGATAAAGCACTAGATCTGGTGCGACATTACATCAATTTGATTCCGTAAGTTGAGAGTTATTTCGAACTAATACTTAGGGGGAGTTTATTGAATGGGATTTATCTATTTTAAAAATGTATGATCTTCGTGGAACAGGTTTCATTCCTGTCAAATCACATGTTTGTCTTGAAATATTTTGAATTCAGACATTTGAGACATTTTTTCTTTCAATAAACCGCCGAAAGACCTATGTGATTTGTTTGCAGAAGTAGATTTTGAAAAATAAAAAAAAATAAAGTGAAGAAAAGAACAGTATATTAGAGCAGGATCTGATTGCACTGTCGAGCTGGTAATGTTATTGATAGCTTAACAGGCCAAATTTAATCATGGTAATAGAAGATTTTCCCTTATTGCAATATTTGATATAGAGGAGGGATAGCTGTGCTCCTCAAGACTGCAATAGGTTGATGAGCTTTTCCATTGCTCATATTCTACAAATAAGTCCAAATTTGAAAACAATCAGATTGAAAATTTCCGCCCCTAGATACCCAAGAATTTAGGAAATGCAATCGCACGGAGCTTGAGACAATCGAAATATTTCTCTAATTCACTTTTGAGAGTATTAGTGAATACGAAAAAGAATTATAGAACTTCAAATGAGAGACCGAGATTTTCTTGATCTCAACTAGTATTTTTCCAGAATGCCAAATAATTTAGTCCCGCTTTCAAAAGTCAAATCCCTAGAATTCAATAATCATTTCATGTACTTCAAGTATCGACCGCCATCTGAATCTTACTGTTGATCTGAGACAACGAAATCTGAGAAAACACGTAATAACAGAAAGTGAAAGAATACCTCTTTTTAATAAAATTAATGATATAATAGCTGACCTACACCAAAATAAGATAGATAATCAGAAATCCCCACATACTTGTATGCCAGGATTGGATCGACAATTATATAAAAATTATTTTTGTCAAAATATGTAAAGATTTGAAAAAAAAGTAAACTCGTGGACCGTCATAAAACGGTTTTTACAACAAAGTTCTATCTCATTTTATTTCTTCAATAAATATCATCATTCTTTCATTTATAGTTTTTAAGGGACTCTTTTTCTGCGTTTCAATTTAACCCGACTGCAAGGAAATAAAACTACTAACTAACTAAAGTATCGAACTAAATTAAACCAATGTTCCTTCACCTTACAACATGGTCTGAATATTTGAATCATTGTTTTTCTCATTTTCAGATCTTTGTGTCATAGAACTTTGTAATATTAAGGTAGTGATTTGTTTTATAGTCTTTTGTTTTATTTTGTCAATTGTCATATCATTTATTACATTCCAATATTCTAAAGAAAAATCATTAATTCAGTTTATTCAGGGTTTTTTTTTATCGTATTTTTGTGCTAAGTTTTGTTATTTTTTACTGACTTTCTGTTTTGTTTAATCTTTTTTAAGATATTTGAATGTTTAAACCGAGATAACTTCTTATTTGTCAGAATAAGGTATGCCTATATCTGTGTAGAATATAGTATTGCGCGCACCCACACACATCTATATATATAAAAAAATCCTGTCGCGATGTTTGTCAGGGCTAATCTCCGATACTACTGGACCGATTTTAATGAAATTTCGCACAGATATCTAAAATTGCCAAACTTAAATATAGGCTATATTTTATTTCGATTAACGACCGGCATATTTTTATAGCAAAATTGTATTTTTTCTAGCTTGCTGCATTTTTGATATGTTGTAAGGCCATGTCTGAGTAGTGTAAATCCAAGTTTGCATCCGAAAAGACGGATGGGAAAACTTTTGGTGGCCGAAAAACTTCGAAATTTTCGGAGTTATTTCAGTTTTTGGCCCGTATCTCCAAATCGGTGCGTTTTGGGAAAAAGCCTAAATTAAAAGAAGATTAAATTTGCTACAATTCAACCGCAGCTCTGAAGGTCTTATAGATTCTGAGTTCAGTCCCTATCATATAACAAATAACCGGAATCTTACCTATCTATATACATAAAACTCTCCTGTCACGATGTTTGTTCGGGCTAATCTCCGAAACTAATCGACCTATTTTAGTGATATTATTATAATTTAAAATAATATAACTATCCATAATTAAAAACGAACCATTATATACCTCATTCATTAAACTATATATGTTTATATTTTATCAGTTAAGAATTTTGTATATTTTTTATTTATTATATACCGAATAAAATGTAAAATCCAAAATCTATTTAGTTCATTTTTTTCATTCATTCATTATTTCTTTTAAAATCAAATTTCAACGTAATATTTTTTAAAACTATTATAACAGCCACAGCAACGCGTGGCCGGGTAAGCTAGTATATGTATACATATATTTAAACACACACACATATATATAATAACATACTAGCTACAATCCACAGCCTTCCTGTACATATCCTCATCCCTGTCATAGTTGTTTAATAACAACGTCACCGATCGAGAGCCCTTGGATTAGCATTGCAAACAGCATAGGCACCGATTCTACCCTCGCACTATGAACACACTATCAGGTGATGTTGGAGCTTCGTCCTTCAATAGAGGGATAAAGTACTTATATTTTTACTTAAAGGATTTAGTAATAATATTAAAATATATAGTATATTTATTTTCTACTTTATCTGCATTTATCTTTTGTTAGATAATGTACATTAGCTGATTAGGTCTTGTTTAGCTTGTCTCTCCTTGCCGTTAGTAAAAAGGAATAAGTATTACTTTTATTCCCTCTCGAACCCTCCTACGCTAAGCAACAATTTCTTTACGAACTTTTTACTAACACTAAATTAAGAGCAAAAAAATTGAAAATAGTAATATAAGATTTTTTAAACTTTTTAACTTCTATATTTTAGGAGTATTTTTTAACTTTTATATTGGAATGATAAAAAAATGATATCCTTTTTTTAATATCTGAAGTGAAAATGGATACTGTAATATTAAATCCTTCAATCAATTAAATGCAATAAGTTTTAATTTCTTTCAAATACAATATTATGAATTAACGGTATTTATTATACATATTTGTTGAATTTTATTAGTTTAAAAAAAAATCTCTATATTGGATAAAAAAAGTTTATAGTGATTACCAGTTGAGTAGCGGTTGGCATAACCTTCTATGCTGAAGGTTGCTGGTTCGCTGCACCGCAGGTTGCCTTTCGATTGTTTAAATGCAGTTGAAATTCATTGGTTAAACTGTCTTTCTGAGGGGACGTAAAATGGCGATCCCGAGGCTGTGCGGTGTCAGGTACTCGTTAGAGATCCCTATCCTCATTATACCTGGGTAGGCAAAATTTAGGACTGTAGTGTCGTTGGATTAGGCATGGAGGTGTATAATGTGACGATAAGTAAACATAACAGCAAGTTTTTGGTGATGCAATATTTTATCGGAGTTCTCTAGCAACGGATCTGGAAACTATTTGTTATTTTGTCTTTTGCCGTGCTCGATCAATTGAATTATAAATATTATTAAAAATCGCCGAATGGCCTATGGTCACATGGCCCTTGGTCCTCACTTTTCTATTCCGTTACAAAAAATATAACACTGGTTTTTAATTTAAATGGAAAAATTATAATGCATCGATTAAAAAAATAAAATAAGCTACTTATTATTCCAATATTTCAATTTTAGGATTGTCATTTCAATACAGAGGATAGAGTGAAATAAGATTAAGACATTTTTCTGATAAACTGTATATCGTCGCTGTCAAAAAAATACCGCCTATCTACAACTTTTGGTGAAAATTAATTAACGCATTCTACAGGTTGAATTACACACTATTAAAAAAAGTTGTCGAGGTCGAACACAAGGGAGTGCTGTAATTAGCAATTGAAAGATAACCGATATACATAAGATAATATAACATATGGCTCGGTTTTTTTCTCTCCTGTAAAATCACCTAAAGTGTAGATAGGCGGTATTGTTTTGACAGTGACGATGTGTATTTTTTATCTTTAAAACAATCCTAAGATAAAAAAATATTTATTTTGATTAATGCATAATACTCAAGATTTCAAATCAATACTAACATATTTTAATTAACCCGCTAGGGGAATACAAAATATGTTCTTAACTGAACTTCAATTACTGGAATAATATATCGAGGTACCTCTAATTAAACAGTAGTATATGTTGAAAAAAATTGTGTTTTGTTTAATTACCATGGTGATATTTAGCATCGGCAATTTTTTTACCTGTAAAGCTACACCTACATTGGATACGGTGCGATACTATTAGAGGTCGCTAGCAAACCAAAGGACTGAAATATATCGAGAGTTATAACATTTGGTTCTTTAAATTTATAAAATTAAGATTATTTATTAAATAATTAATACATTTATATTTTACTACAATGTATAGTAAAATATGTTTAATGTATACACCCCAGCATCGTATGTGATAGAATCACGTCGCAGCGAATCGGATCCAATGTAGGTGTAGCCTAAGGCAAATAGATACTCATATATTGGTAATTTTGGTCCCATGGGCCATGATAGCATGATTATTCTTACTGCTTACTGCTAATTCAAGAGCGAAAAGAGGCTAAGGTTGGTAATCCCTTCCCCTTCCATAACATACAATCTATTTTTTTTGGTCCTGATATTTTTTTATTGTTTTTATCATCTCTTGACGTTAGTAAATAAAGGAATACATTACAAAAACAATCATCAAAAACTTTTGTAATAATTTTATTTGGCATGATTTTGTTTTAAATTCGAAAAACATATTTTTTCCTCATTCTGAAGTTAAATTATGTTATAGTTAGAAAACACGTGATACACAGAGCAAAAGCAAATTAAAATTAATCATTTGGTGAATTTTTTCAATTTATTTATATATACATATTTTGCTCAAGGATTTATTTATTAATTAATGAATGTAAAGTAAATTATGTGAGACATAGCAACTTTTCGTATCGAATCTTTCTTCCAAAGAATTTTTATTAGGGGATGTAATAAATAATTAATGATTAAAATAACAAATTGATAAAAGAAATAAAATTAAAGCCAAATTTGTTATAAATAATAGGATATTCGATTTTATAAGAACCTATAAATACTTTAACTTCATTATAATTTTATCTATAACCCTTTTTACCTTTTTATTTCATTTGTTTAAATAATAAATGAAATAAAAAATAATATAAATATAAAATAAATAAAAAACATTACTTATTCGGGTAATGTCTTAGGGGATTAATAACAACCACCAGTTTGCCCTTAAAACCAAAGAGTAAAAATAAATTTAACTGTTCATTTAATTAGTAAAATTAAAAAAAGATTTAAAAGTGCATTTAAGAAAAATATAAGTTACTTATAACTACATAGGTGTTACAACAAGTAATAAAATATTAATTACTAAAACAATAAGTTAAAAATAAATTTAACATCGAATCTATAAAAGTTTTATGATATTTAATTTGATTTGAAGCCATTAATATTTTGACTAGAGAGCGGGTTAGCTCAGTGGTAGAGTGCTGAGTTGTCGTGCCGAAGATCACGGGTTCATATCCGGCTGTAACAGATAATTTATTTAATCTGTCAACAGCAGGGGATGGACTCTGTGGGATCTCGAGACCCTCTTGGGGATCGCCCAGCCTCTAGAGAGTCGGTACTCTGAATTGTGGAATCACCTAGTGGTTGAGCATGGTCTAGGACAAATTACCTCTCGGTACAACCATTGTCTAAGAAACAGTACAGTCTCTAACATGTACTGAACCCTAGAATCTTCAGGGCTTTAATGGTACAGGATTTATTAAAAAAAAAAATTGAATTACTTTATATTTTTCTCTACAAATCGTTTTAACTATTCATTTTTTTTTCTTCTAAATAATAAATAAAATAAAGCGAAAAATAAATATACAAAAGAAAAACAATTAATTGTCTAGTTATGAGGGTTTATAATGCAAGGGGATAAAATGGAATATTAATTAATTGTCGTATTAATCATAAATTAATTATGATTAATTGTCTTATATACGCGTGTTATTTAGTGTATATTAGAAAAACAGAAGTGAATTACAACATATTTGGAGCATGAGAAGAATATATTCAAATCAAATTATTTATTATTTTTATTTTTCCCCCACGAATTGGCCAGCAAGGGCCACGCGAATATCACTCAAATCTTCTTCACACTCACCGCCTTCCGTCTACTCCAATACTCTCTCATCTCCCTGGACTGTTCCTCTCGCTCTTCCCTAGTCCATTATCTCCCTCGTCTCGTCTTCCTTCCCGCAAGAATCCCAACTTCTTTTAGTTTTTTCCCGAAAAGCTCTCTGTCCAAGCAGTCTTTATCCTTGATTTTTAGGCTATCCAGCTCATCTTTTATTTGCTTCACATATCCACCTATACCCTTGTAGCTTAATACTTTATCAAAGATTTTTTTGTTCAGTCTCCCATTGTTCATTCTGACCATGTGGCCGTAGAACCTCAGCCCCCTGGTCCTGATGACTGTTTCAAGATCTTCCAAATTTTTGAATATTTCTGCATTGGATTTTCGCCTATACCCCTCTTGTGTTACTTTGGGTCCATAAATCCTCCTCAGAATTTTTCTCTCAATCTTCAGGACCTTCTCCAGACTTGGAAGGCTGCCTGTTTCCATACCATACAATATTACTGGTCTTATTCATTTATTTATATTTATTACATTTATCATTTAAGGCTCTTTGTTTGGAAGTTTTTTACTAATGCCTTACATTGTGTTTTGTGTCTTTTTTGAGCTTTTTCTCTTCCATATTTATGTAAATATAAACATGTTAAAAAACGCATTATTTCTTTGTATATTCCACTGTCTAATTTTTTTCCCCCTCAAATATCATTCACTTGATTAATTTGTATTACCTTCTTTATTACTTATTTGATAATACCCTATTATTATTCCCTCTGTTGTTATATTTATTTAAGGGTCCCAATCTTTATATTTTTATCACTTAC
Organism: Troilus luridus; assembly: GCA_964056705.1. NCBI lineage: Eukaryota > Metazoa > Arthropoda > Insecta > Hemiptera > Pentatomidae > Troilus > Troilus luridus. Next base: position 23,018,284 of record OZ057415.1, on the reverse strand, counting down.
CATATACCATGATGCATATATAAGTATTTATAACATTTACCATGTATAATTTTTACCATGATATTTATGTGTATTTAGCCCTGAAGAAGACCTCCAATGTGGGTCGAAACGTCTTTCCAATGAACATGAAGATTTTTTTTTTCGACCTCCACCCGGACCATTTTCTTCAACGTGTTATCTTCAAAAAATGATAATATATTCATAAGGTATATCGAAAATAATTAACTTTTATATTATTAACTTTTAATGTTAACAATATTGGAGTATAGAGTATGTGAATGAAGAAAAGCTGGAGACTTGGAGGCAGGTAGGAACGGGTATCGAGCGGGCGGGGGCCGTGGTGGGGGGCGGCTGGGCGCAGTCCCACAGCGGACCAGTTCCTCTCCACACCACCTCCTTCAACCTGGGGCCACTCTCACCTCACCAAGGTACCTCTTTAGTACATCTCACGTCAGCAACATTACGCTATAACATCTCTTTTTGTCTAACAATAACAAACCTTTTTTTTTTACTTTTTTTTGTTGATAATTTGGCGGCAAAATCCTATTTCCAGGCCAAGGCATTAAAGCAGAGACAGTTTTACGATGAAAAAGGCTTCTTTATATACTGCTCTTAACATCACAAGAAGAAAGAGCTCGCTTTTTAGGCTATATATAGAGTAATATTACGATTGGTCTGAATTTGAGCCATGTTTGGGCGCCACAAATTTTACTGTTTATTTATTCAAAATTTTTTTTAATCAGTTATATTTCGCATTATCATTAAAAACATTTTAATTCGCTTTATGCTTTATATTTTTACATAATGTTATCAAAATAAGCATATGTAATTTAGGCTTTATAAGAGAGGATATAAGATTTTTCTATTGGCACACTTTTTATCTTTCCCTTTGCAGCGCTTAAATCGATAGCTTTGACTATTTTTCAAATGGCTTTTTCCCGCTTCAATTATAAGAGATCAATTGAGAGCGTAGATGAAGATCTTGAGGAGGTTTTCATAAGTGAGAGGGATAGAGATGGAAATATATACATATATTATTTGAGACTGGGCTTTTTGAACTTTGCAGATAAGGCCCTAGGAGTGGTGACCTCTTGACCCGCTGTTTGACGGCTGTGAAGTGGGTGGGTGGACTCGGCGCATGCGCAAAGGCCCTACTCGCATCTAAACATCTAGGTTTTATATTAATTAGGACACTATAAGAGAGATATTGTTGGACCGAGGGCTCTGCCCCACTGGGCCCCACAGAGATACGGGCCCACTCATGCTCAGTGTGGGCGAGGCGGCGTGGCTCCCGTTCAATACGACTATATCGAACCCGCACTCTTTCTTCCTTCCCATCGCTCCGCTTTGTGCCCGATCCGGAGCCAGGAGTCTCGCTGTCTGCCGCTCAACTAACTCTTCCTTTCAGACCCACTTTCTTTCCCGCTCGTCCTCTGTTTTCCATTCTTCTTCTTGGAGTTCCTCTTGCCCCGAGCTGTCTTCGAATTGATTGAACATGAGCGTGCGTTAATGGAGTAGCTTACGTAATAGGAACCGCGCATATTTCATCGAGCGATTTATTTTTATATCCTTTAAGCTACAGCATCTTTTAACATTTTCGAACATCACGATATTTATAATTTAAACAGTCCTCAACTGAAAAATAAGAAAATCACACCATAATATATACATTTATGTGAATTAATTGATATTTTATATCAATATTGAAATGTAGGCTAAGAAATATTTACACTAATAAATTCATCCATTAATGAAATGAGGAATTAAAAACATAAAGATGGATTATGGAATATTTAGTTCAATTAACTGTACTCTGTCCAGAATTTTTTTTTTACTATTACATGGTGCTTGACATATTTTTTTCAATTCGGGTACTCTTGACTTATATATAACAACACTTAAAAGTACATGTGAAACATTTACAAACCACAAAAAATTACAACAAAAAATATGTAGGTTAATGATAAAATGATGGCTTAGATAAAGTGTCAATGTATCATATTATCATTATTTCTAATTAAACAATGATTCTTAGGGGTAAAGGTCGTCACAATATATGAATATTATAAATAAAATCGGATACTACTAGTAATTCTAGTTGTAATTAAATATACAATAATTGACTAACAGCAAAACCTAAGAAATAGTTACGCAAATTAATTGTTCAATTAATTCAGTTAAGGAATTCAAACTTGAAAATAGATTATAAAAAATTTAGCTTAATATTAGTTATAGGTACACTGTTCATGATTTTTTTAAATATCATATAGTACTTGACAATTTTTTTTTTTATTTGAAAACTCTTGACTTATGTATTAGAACATAAAAAGCAAAATAAAAATACATGTGAAACATTGACAATCCTTAAGTGGTACACCTAATGATTTTATCATTATATAGTACACTATTGCGACACAAAATATGTAGGTTAATGATAAAATAATGACTTTGATAAAGTGTTAAAGTTTCGCATGATCATTATTTCTGACATCTAATTAGACAATGACCCTTAGGGGTAGAGGTAGTCACAATAAATAAACTGTATTGGTAAAATTGGATCTTTCTAGTAATTCTAGTTGTAGTTAAATACACAATTATATTATACTTAATTATATATATATATATATATATATATATATATATATATATATATATATATATATATATATATATACATATATGTATATATAATAATTACATACAATAGTATTTGTAGCTGTAACAAAAATAATGTTGATTAGCTTATTGATTACGGGCTAAAAAAAGACAATGAATGTCAAATATCATCTTTAAATGAACTGACTTTGGCCATTTGAACATTAATGAGGCTCCAGTCACTATTCTTAATTTAATACAAAGACTTTTACATTATAACCTATAATAATAAAGCTTATATACGATTAAAATAAACTGAAACTTAGAGTCAAAAACTTTGGAACAAATATGTAACGTTTATATCAGAATTTGATAAATAAACCCCATAACCTAGTTCAAAAAGTTGCCAATTAAATCGATATATATCTGGAACTTGCTTACTAAATATAGAGATGGGATCTCTATATTGTGCTTAAAAATAAAGAATGGATACGAAGTTCAAAATGTTTAAATCTCATATGAGATCATAATACTCTGTGCAAAACGTACGTTCTGAATAACACTGAGACAAAGAACATAAGCGTCTCATTAGTTATAAAACTAATTTATTACTTATGCATGCCCTATTTATGCATGTGCCGTGTATGATAATTCTGGTCAACTGATAATTATTGTTTGTAATTAATATTGTCGGTTAAAAGGAAAACCAGCCATTCAAATATTTAAGTATCTTACACTAAAGAACAAAAAAGTGATATAATTACTAGGGAATGGGATTGAAGAATTAAGACTTTTCTGAAAGTTCGTAGAGGAAAGAAGTGAATAAGAAAAAGATGGTATAAGGGTGACCTACTTGCTGGTTGGGGAGAAGAGTCATTTGGATAGTAGCCCTGAGGGGAACGCACCTGCCTGATATAACATACGCTCTTGGTTCATGACGATAATAAAAAATGCTGGCCCTCGGTTTACGCAACTCTCTGAATTCTGAAAAAAAAATAATATTTTTCTAATTCAATGATTGATTTAGATGTGATAAGTAATTAAGCCTTTGCTTATGAGGATATGATGATAGGTTTTTGATACCTATATATACAATGAAAGCTCATTGTAATGATTTGGGGTCATGAGAGTTAAAGTTTATTACGGTACTCAAACAAACCAACATTGAAATATTAGACATATTTAAAACATTTACTCATTAAATTTTTTGTATCTAAAAAAAGCCTTAAGTATTTTAGCTATATTTTGTTAACAACTTTTTGCAATAGCTAGCTGAGAGCGCAGAAAATAGAATGAGAAAGTTAACTTGTACTATTTTAAAGAAATAATCTACAGCAGTGGGCAGTGGAGATAGAACCTCAACATTTAAAACTTCAAACTTCCTAAAAATGTTTTAAGTCATTATAATGGGCTTTAGCAAGAGGAGGTTAATACATTTGTTAATACATTGATATTTGTATTGATTAGTTTAGTGAATATAACTCAGCAAAAGTAATATGCTATATTATACTAACATTGAAGATTTTATCATTGTTTTTCAAAAGATAAAAATAAATTAAATTAATATTATTTCTGTATTTCTATATGAGGCTTTGAATAGATTTCAAAGCTCATAATCACTCTTTTTTCAACTATAATTAAAAAGATGATAAAAATAAAATACATGATAGATTCCGTATGACAACTTTTTTTTTAAGGAAAGATTATGTTTATCATGAATAAAATGATTTTTAAGAAAAAGGAATGGTGTTTAAAGGTGCTAATACTAAACATTCTAAAAAGGTAAAAAAATATAAAACAAACATAAATATTTTCGATTAAAGTATCAATATAGTATTTTTTTGGGAATCAATTTTAGTTTGAATCAACAGTATTTATTATAATGATTGTGTTTTACCGTTATTAGAAAGATTCTTTAAACAATTAGTATAAGACCACACTGATGATTATTGACTTAATTAAAATTAATATTGAAGCTGAGGTTATTGTGATAAATAATATTATTAAAATTACTTACGTTGCCAATCAAGGCGTCAATAGCTACCATACCCGTACAACCGATGTGTTCTGCAATCATAGTATCCTAAGCGCCGTGATTTTTTATTTGATAGATACTTACTTGATGGTTAAATTTAATAAATAATTCATTAAATAGATCATGATTTATTATTAATGTTGGACCTATTGATTTATATTACTATCTAGGAGTCCATAGATAGCATATAATATCTTAGTATTGCAACCAGCCAAGTATAGTTAAACATTATATTATTATGTGAGAAAGAAATAGTTGACTGTGGGTACTATAATAGGATGTTGATAGTTGGGGGTGCAGTCAAGAAAACACGCAAAAATAGGTGAAACTATTTTATTTTAAGTGCCGACGTTTCGACCTACTATGTAGGTCATCTTCAGGGCTATGAGAAAACAGACAAAAAACAGAATAGACTGTAAAAATACATAAAATAGAGGTACAGAAAAATTAACAAAAAGTAGAGATATAAAAAAATGATATATAATGAAAGGATATATGAAGGTATATGAATATATATATACATAATATATATATATAATAATGTATATAGGTGTATGAATAAAGATGATTACATGGTAGATGGATAGAAAGGTGATAATGCAAAAAAATACAAAGAGAGCAATGAAGTTAAACAGAAAAAAAAAATAAAATGAAAAAGATATGAATATAATGAGTATGGACAATTTAGTATAATAAAGATAGAAATGTATTGCAAAGGAAACAATAGTATGAAAATGGACTCATAGGGAGTATCATAAGTGCAATGAGAGAACATGAATTAAAAATATGATACCTAATAATACATCGAGAAGAATATATTATAGAACGTAAAGAAAAGGAATCTAAAGTATGACAGGCCGAGAAGTGAGATATAAATAGAATTTTTAAAAATATAAGTATCAGAAGTTATGTAAAGGTATAAATGTTGTATAAGGGTATACACTATACATTATATAACAGATATTGTATCCAGGAATACAGATATTATATAGAGGTATACATTAGGTATGAAGTTATATAAATAAAGATGAAAGAATACAAGGAACAATACATGAGAGATATAAGATATCAGTAAGTGAATAGAGATATATTATAAAAAATAATGATGTTCTGTGAACATGAACTCTTTAATTAAAACTATTTAATAAAAACTATGATGGATGCTAAAAGTGATGATGGGAGAAATAGGTGTGAAGGAAGGAGATGGAGAAAGATGAAGAGAAGATATAAATAATAAGAGACAGTACGAACCCGATACGAATGGCTGCTGGGACAATGAGTAACTGACGCGGAAAAAACCGTTAAACGACGGAAGCGCTGGCCGCGATCTCTGTCGGTCAAAGGTCAAAGTAGCAAAAAAAATTCAAAAAAAATAAAAATATAAAAAGTAGGGAAAGGGCAATATGGGGAAATATGGGGACGCGTAAAAATTGTGAAAAATAAATAAAAAATAAAGTTAAAGAAAAAAAAGAAATAAAATACTAGTTACTACTAGGGAGTAAAGAAATAAAATACTAGAAAAGAAAAAATATACAGAAACGGGCCGTAAAAGGAGAGAAATAAAATATGATTTGAAAATTAAGGAGTTTTTAGAAAATTAAAAATTGGGAATAAATTGAGGATAGGTGATGTGATTATAAAAAATGATTTGAAAATTAAGGAGTTTTTAGTAAATTAAAAATTTGGGAATAAATTGAGGATAGGTGATGTGAATCGGACTTAAGGTTGACGGCGGAAGAATCTAAATTGATGTGGATGGTTTCCGAGAGAATGCGTTTTTCATAGTTGGGAAAGGAAGATAGGATAGACGTGTTATCGAAGTTGAAAATGTGGTTTAAAGATAGGGCATGGTCAGAGAGTTTGGAAGCGGTTGGGTTATTGGATGAAATGGAATATTTATGTTGGGAAATACGATCTTTAAGTAAGTTTTTAGTTTCGCCGATATAGGAAGAGTTGCAATTTGGAGTGGAGCAAGGGATACGGTAGACAACTTGTGAGCGTTGTATAACAGGAATGGGATCTTTAACACGGGTATAGATTTTGGAAAGTTTGTTATGGGATTTGAATGCTAAACGTAAGTTGGGGATAGAGGAACGTAGGGATTTTTGAATATTATTTGAGAGGGAGGGTATATATGGCAAGGATCTGTATACTGGGTTAGAGGGAGGGTGTGGAGACAAGGTGGGGTTGGGGGGTTTTTTATAGTCTTGGATGAGTTTATTAATAATATGGAGAGGAAAATTGTTTTTTAAAAGTATATTTTGGATGCGGTGGATGTTAGTTTTATGGAAGCATGGGTCAGAGAGGGATAGGCCACGGCGGATAATATTTTTGGCGACGTTTATTTTTTGGTGGTGCGGATGTTGGGAGTAATAATTGAGGAGTCTGCCAGAATAGGTGGGTTTGGTATACCAATCTGTGGATAAGGTGTGGTCAGGATTTCTAATGATACGGAGGTCAAGGAATGGTAATGATTTATTGGATTCAAGTTCAACTGTGAAATGGAGGCGGGGATGGTATGAGTTAAAAGATGATAATAATTCAGGAATAATAGTGGGATTTAGGATAAGGAGGAGATCGTCCACATATTTCTTAATGAAGATAACATCGTTAAGGAATTGGGGTAGAATGGAATCCAGAAGATCGTTTAAGACAATATTGGAGAGGTCAGGAGCGAGGGGATTTCCCATGGCAAGTCCAGAAATTTGGTTAAAGAACTGGCCATGGAAGGTAAGGTAGCCTGATTCACAACAGAGGTTTAAGGATTGGAGGTAAGAGGTGCGATTGAGAGAGGTATGGGGTTCTATGAGTGGCCAGTTGTTATCTATAATGAGGAGAGCTTTATCTAAAGGTATGTTAGTGAATAGGCTTTCTACATCAAAGGAGGTGAGAACGTAATGATCAGGTATGGTGAGGGATGTTAATAGATCACGTAGATGAAAAGAGTTTTGGATATCATATGGGTTGTTACGGCTGAGGACTTGTAAGGAAGGAAGTAAGAATTTGCTGAGTTTTGTAGATGGTGAATTGATGTTGGATGTAATAGGCCGGAGGGGGTTGTTAGGTTTGTGGATTTTGGGAAGACCATAAAAACGGGGAGCTATGGAATTGTAAGAAATAAGGTTTCTATAAATAGGGTATGTAATTAATTTGGAATTAACAAGGCTTTTTAGGTGGAGGTTGAATTTTTTTTGGAGAGAAGAGGTAGGATCTCGGGGTGTAGGTTTGTAAGTAGAAGTATCAGAAAGAAGGGAAATCATTTTAAGGTTATATTCGGAAAGATTCATGATTACTGTAGAATTACCTTTATCTGCTTTAGTGACAATCAAGTCGTCATGGGATTTGAGGAAAGAGCGTGTGAGGGAAAGGTCCTTAAAAAACTGTGGGGAGAAATTAGAAGGGGAAGAATGGGTGTGTTGAAGGAAAATGGAGATGATCTATACCCGTGTTAAAGATCCCATTCCTGTTATACAACGCTCACAAGTTGTCTACCGTATCCCTTGCTCCACTCCAAATTGCAACTCTTCCTATATCGGCGAAACTAAAAACTTACTTAAAGATCGTATTTCCCAACATAAATATTCCATTTCATCCAATAACCCAACCGCTTCCAAACTCTCTGACCATGCCCTATCTTTAAACCACATTTTCAACTTCGATAACACGTCTATCCTATCTTCCTTTCCCAACTATGAAAAACGCATTCTCTCGGAAACCATCCACATCAATTTAGATTCTTCCGCCGTCAACCTTAAGTCCGATTCACATCACCTATCCTCAATTTATTCCCAAATTTTTAATTTACTAAAAACTCCTTAATTTTCAAATCATTTTTTATAATCACATCACCTATCCTCAATTTATTCCCAATTTTTAATTTTCTAAAAACTCCTTAATTTTCAAATCATATTTTATTTCTCTCCTTTTACGGCCCGTTTCTGTATATTTTTTCTTTTCTAGTATTTTATTTCTTTACTCCCTAGTAGTAACTAGTATTTTATTTCTTTTTTTTCTTTAACTTTATTTTTTATTTATTTTTCACAATTTTTACGCGTCCCCATATTTCCCCATATTGCCCTTTCCCTACTTTTTATATTTTTATTTTTTTTGAATTTTTTTTGCTACTTTGACCTTTGACCGACAGAGATCGCGGCCAGCGCTTCCGTCGTTTAACGGTTTTTTCCGCGTCAGTTACTCATTGTCCCAGCAGCCATTCGTATCGGGTTCGTACTGTCTCTTATTATTTATATCTTCTCTTCATCTTTCTCCATCTCCTTCCTTCACACCTATTTCTCCCATCATCACTTTTAGCATCCATCATAGTTTTTATTAAATAGTTTTAATTAAAGAGTTCATGTTCACAGAACATCATTATTTTTTATAATATATCTCTATTCACTTACTGATATCTTATATCTCTCATGTATTGTTCCTTGTATTCTTTCATCTTTATTTATATAACTTCATACCTAATGTATACCTCTATATAATATCTGTATTCCTGGATACAATATCTGTTATATAATGTATAGTGTATACCCTTATACAACATTTATACCTTTACATAACTTCTGATACTTATATTTTTAAAAATTCTATTTATATCTCACTTCTCGGCCTGTCATACTTTAGATTCCTTTTCTTTACGTTCTATAATATATTCTTCTCGATGTATTATTAGGTATCATATTTTTAATTCATGTTCTCTCATTGCACTTATGATACTCCCTATGAGTCCATTTTCATACTATTGTTTCCTTTGCAATACATTTCTATCTTTATTATACTAAATTGTCCATACTCATTATATTCATATCTTTTTCATTTTATTTTTTTTTTCTGTTTAACTTCATTGCTCTCTTTGTATTTTTTTGCATTATCACCTTTCTATCCATCTACCATGTAATCATCTTTATTCATACACCTATATACATTATTATATATATATATTATGTATATATATATTCATATACCTTCATATATCCTTTCATTATATATCATTTTTTTATATCTCTACTTTTTGTTAATTTTTCTGTACCTCTATTTTATGTATTTTTACAGTCTATTCTGTTTTTTGTCTGTTTTCTCATAGCCCTGAAGATGACCTACATAGTAGGTCGAAACGTCGGCACTTAAAATAAAATAGTTTCACCTATTTTTGCGTGTTTTCTTGACTGCACCCCCAACTATCAACATCCTATTATATTATTATAGTCAAAAATATATTTTAAAAAATAATTAAATTTATAGAGTACTTATAAAAAGTAATTTTTTTAATAGTGAGTCATTATATTTATTATTATACTTTCCAATAAATTATTACAGCTAACAGGCATAATTAATTTTTATATTATAAATATCAACAATACATATTTTAAAAACTGGTTAAATTTATTAAATGTGGATAAAATGTAATTTTTCAAATCAATATATTTATTATATTATTTCAATTTTCTTGTTTAAGTTATATAAAATGTATTCAACCAATACACACATTCTACTTTATAGATTTCATGAGTTGTTTTAATATTTATTAGGGGGCACGCTGTCTGAATAGCGGCAAATTAACCCCTTTTTTCAATTTTATTATTGCTAAAATCACTGGATCCCCCATTGTCGTATAACTGTTATTTGGTATATTTTTCTGCCCTTTAAAAGTACTAAACAAATTAATTCAAATTTTTCTTCGGTATTAATTCAATTTTTAAATATACGGTGGAATAATAAAAATGTGGTAAACATTTAATTAATTAAGAAAAAAAGTAAAATATTAGATGTTGGTCACGATCGCTAAAAATTTCTTTGTAAAATAGAGGTAAGAAAAATAAAAAAAAAATATGTTTAGTAACAAAAAATTATACATATTGTATAGCTGTATCACAAATAACAAAAATAGAATATATAGTTCATAATAAAGGTACTATCTGAGAAGGAATCTCCATCTTTGATATGGAATACTGCCTCAAGGAATTCCGTTGATGTATCTTCTTAGCCTAGTCAATGGCATGCCTACATAAGCCTTCTTTTCCGGATGAGATTAGGAATTCTCTATCCGTTAAGAATTTTCTAAGTTTAGGGAAACTATAATATCTGTTTGTTAAATTGTATACATCCTAATTTAAAAATAAAAACGTCCATATGGACCATATACTGAATTCCCTAGATTAGATATCGACGAAAATGTTGTGACCAGTATTTTATAAATTTACATATTTTGATATTTATTTGGTCGACATGTATTTATTATCTCTCCTCCTCGTACAATCTTCTTATACTTGATTATATAATTTTTAAATTCAGTAACTTGTTTTCAGTGAAACCTTTATTTATTTGATTGTTTCAAAAATTTAGATAATATCAAGGGTGGCTTGCAGGCTTTCTTTACAGACCATTTTAAAATATCGAATTAAAATTAGATCTTTTCTCTCTATTCGATAATACATTTTTTTCCCCTTAAATACAGATATCTTTGATGTTTATTGTATTCCCGCTCCCTAACAGTGGTTAACAGAGATTTACAATTACCCATTTAATTATTGTTACAAATACAATTTGTGTAAAAAATCTTGGAGCTACTTATCTAAGTTTCAATGAATGAGACTTATCTAAGTCCTTTATGAATGTATGCCCCACTTAACACTATTTATTTTAATTTCCATTGAATATTTAAAGTACCCGGTTTGGAATATTGAATGAAATTTTAACATAACAAAAAAAATTATATCATGGCGTGGGGACTTAATTGATTGTTTATCTTCCTGTATTAACTTACCGCTTACAGTAAAATTAGAAGATCACTCATCCAGCTCCTTTTTAGTTTTCTTTTTCAGATTATTTTCTATGGGAAAGATAGTATGTCAATCTAAGTTATTATAATAACTCTATATAGTATGTATGTGGACCTAAATTAATTCGCACATACCCGTAAAGTAATGCTGCTAACTCATCTAATTGAAATATGTATCACCTCACATTTTTCATAGTTTTTTTTCTCATTCTTGACATTTAAACCCCTGTCATTTAGTGCTCAGATTTAGATTTATTTTTTGTTTAATTTTTAAGGTTATCTATTAAAATATATGTATTATAATAGATAACCTAAAAAACAGTGTTATCTTTTAAAGTACCTATGTATCTATAAAATGAAAATTTATTAACATACTGAAATCATTTTTAATTTTATCTGTTTTCCTTATTTTATAAAAAGTTTATTCAGAAACAATTACTTTTGTATATACAAAAACATTAAGATTTTTTTAAATATAAATAAATATACTGAAGTAAATAGTCCATGGTACATGTGCTTCTTACTACTCCGAGGTACTGTCCGGCATCTATGCTGTATGCGCATTTCGCATATACAAAATAATTTTTAAATGTTTATAATCTAAAAGATTTTTTATATTATATTATTATTATAAATATACGAAAAAGGGGATATGGCGTGAACCTAGAGAGCGATGCCGGAGCGAAGAGAAGCAGACAGCACGGAGCCCGGGGAATCGATAGAGTTGGCTCCGCGCGTCTTCGACCGACGTCTCCTATTTTAGCCAACTCTGAGAATAGTTCTCCCCAGCATCTATTCTTCAGTCCATCTCGCCTCTCTCTCCTGATTCAAGGCAATCGATCGCCATCTTGTTTTGATTAGTTTCCATGATTTCTTCTTGCTGGTATGAATGGTGATAATATGTCTCGTGGATAAAATTGAAAAAAAATGGTTTATTTTGAAATTTCTGTTGCTTTGTTCAAATTTTAGTTAATTTTTTTAATTCACTAAACTCCACTTAATGGTACTATGACTAATCGGGGGATGATACAGTGGGAGTCGTTACATTTTCCTATCCAGGTATAACTAGAATAGGGATCTCACACTCTACAGGCTGGAGACCCCCATTTTACCCGTCCCTTGGTATAGTACACGAAGGTTGGTATAGCCAAAGATTTTTACTAACTTAAAAAATTTTATTTTGTAATATAATATATTAACTTTTTTTGTATCATTTAGTATTTTTAAAGAGTATTTCTGCTATATAATATATAAATCGATAGATATGATTATGATAGAACAAAGATTTATCTTCCTCCATCAAAAACATTTATTTGTCTTCTTCTTTTTTTTTTTCATTTTGGTTTCTTCTGCAAAGCTCTTGTTACATATAGAATCCTGAGACTACTTACCCTTTAACAATTTCCCTATACAATCGTTTACTTTTGTACAACACACTTTCCTCTAAAGTGTTAAAATAGTCCAAAATTATCCACTTCCTTAAACCATTCGTTCCCGGTACTTTGAAAGTATTTTGAAAAATCCTTTTTTAAACCTATACTACCGAAAAGCGAATCTCGGAGCATTCCATGACTATAATCTCAAAGAATTCTTCGTATGACATTCTACTGTGGTCTCTACAGTGTGGTACTTACGAATATGCAAAAATGCTGTTATCATATTGGCCACTTCTAAACACTAGTTGTGAAACGAATGTTGGTATGGTCTTGAATCATTAATCCTCAATAGCTGATTTCTTTGGGTTTTGGAGGTTAAAAAAATCTCAAAATCTAGAGCGTTTCAAAAATTAAAAATAATATTTTAAAATGTTTGTTAGTCTGGCAGGATAGGAACATTATATCCTATGAAATCAATAGATATTGCACCAACGACTTAATGAGTGCAAGGCAAGCTTTCACCTGGTTGCTGCAGGGTTGCTATTCAAGATCATAATCCATTATGCCACTTCTTAAGCCCTTGATATTTTCTGTCTAACCGCTCCTTTATAGTTGACTGGAACAGAACGTACCTATGTTCTACGAATCCCAGTGTATAATATATTAAATAATATTTGCTAATGAAAAGGTTACCCTGTCTTATTTTTCAGATCCTAAACTGGTATCCTCAAATATACAATGACACTTATTCCGTAATTAGACGCTTGGTAACGGTTAACATATTATAGGAGAACCCATGGAAATGGCCAGTAGGAGAATGAGAAAACTAAAGTGATAAGCTTATAGATAATACAATAATTGTGTGATAATTGGTATTGTCATAACCCGTGTTGCCGTAAGGCAAGGAAGGGTGTTTAAATAAATAAATAAATAAAGTTAACATATTAGTGTCAAAATAAAAATGTAAAAAGTGTTTTTACCATCACCTTTAATCTTCGACGTAGAATAATATTCTGAAGTCGTCAGTGGGTTCTTATAAAACCCTCAAGGATAAGATTATTGTATCTATTCCGTTCTTCCAACTTATGGAAGAAGGCTTCGCTCGCGTGGAATTTGGCCTGCCACATAAAGTTTCGTGACAGATTATTATTAATAAATAATTTAATTTTTTTAAACTATAAGTTACTCGTACATCCAACATTTCAGATGTCTAACTCCAAAACTGACGGATTCCATATAATCTTTGAAACCCTATTATATTAAGGGTGGGGTGGAATTATCCAAATTCCTTTCTTAGTGCTCAATTAAGCTATACAAAGAACCTATCTGCAAATTTCAAGATGCTAAGTTCAGTGGTTTCTGCTGTGCGTTGACGGCTGGGTGTGTTTGTCAATCAGGTTATAGTTTTATATAAACTTCTCCTATGTGGTGTTGATAAAAAGTAGCCTATAACCTTCCCATGGCTTGAGATTATCCACATCAAATTTCATCACAAACCGATTAGCACAGCCGTGAAACATACATTGACACTGATTGACAAACGGGACGGATAGAAGTTACTTTCGTTTACTGCTGTTCGTGTCAGTAAAGGATTAGTATGTAATGTTATTGAATTTATTGAAAAGGATTACTCAGTATGACGGTTTCACTTTTCGTACGGCAGGAGCGGGGAATTAAAACTGAAAGGATTAGAATAATGTACATATGTAGGTAATTTATCGATGTGTTGTAATTTAGCGCTCCTACTTACCTACTGCAATATACTCCTGTAAACTATGTTACTCTATTTTTTTTTTCTTAGCCCCTTGGCTTTTATTAATTTTTGACAATAACATATTAATATGATACATGACAACTCTTGTACTGCACGTGTTTCATTTTAAGAGAGGATTGTGCATTCAATTATCTTGAGATTAATTAGATGGTAGGAGTGGGGGTGGTCTAGTTGTTAATTGATATGTATATTGTAGTATTTGATTTATGAAAATATGTAGATTTTACGAGTAAGAAATTCGTGAGCAAGCTACTCAGAGGGCAGAATTTTATCCGACTTCCTTGATATTTATCGTTATATTATGACCAAATTACACAAAATCGTTATAAATTGTTATTCTGATTTAAAACCTATATTACCGTAAAGTTTTATCCAAATTCGTACAGTAGTTTTTGCGTGAAAGAGTAACAAACATTCGTATTTATAATATTACTAGGATACTATGCTTGCTACTTTTTTATTTTACAAATATTATTTTTCACCTATTGTTCTATTTTATTCTCTTTTTTTCGTGCATTTTATGACCAGTTTTGCATTTATTTCTCTCAGATTACATCAATCAATGGTTTTATTGCCAACAGTAACTGTTTTGTTTTTCGGAGAAGAAAAAGGCCCGAAAGGAGGTCAAAATAACTTCTCAAATAGTAATAAACATTTTTGTGCAACCAAAGTTTCCACTGGCATTGTAGCTCTACACCAGTGATGAATAGTCCTCAAGAGAGACCCCACACCTTACTCTCAACAAAACTTGTATCAATTAAGCCCTGATAAATGATATTAAGAACTGCCATGTGGGTGGAAACGTAGGTTTCTGATAAATAGTTTCATACTATTCGAAAGATCATTTTGACCACCGCGCAGTCCATTTTCTCCTCCATATAATTTTACGTCCTACCATTAATTATTTAATTTTACTTTTTTCTTTCTTTCTCTATTTCCCATTGTTCTGTATTATTTACATTTACAACTCAGCTGTGTGGAGCGTCTTAGGGGAAAGATGCTGTATCTATTTGATGAGTCTGTTTGGAGTGTTGGTGTGATATATGCTGTACTTAGTCTTCTTTGGCGT
Organism: Troilus luridus; assembly: GCA_964056705.1. NCBI lineage: Eukaryota > Metazoa > Arthropoda > Insecta > Hemiptera > Pentatomidae > Troilus > Troilus luridus. The sequence continues at coordinate 23,002,648 of OZ057415.1, read as the reverse complement.
GTGCCCTGATGATGGCTGAATAGGCGTCAGCTGGCTGGTTTTGCTCTAGTATTTTAGAGACCTTAAGGCGTTTTTTTGATTTTTCCTATTAAATTCTTGATGTTTTTCTTTATAACTTATTTTTTAACATATTGATGATGATAATTTTTGAGACAGCGTGCACCTTTGTGAGACTGTGCTGCTGATAAAAGATTATATATTAAATCTGATATTGCCGTGGTTTCTAGAGAATATATTACATTTCACCAAACCTTCATTATGTTTCCACCCTTAATTGGAGGAATCGCCTGGAGGTTGAACTTAATCCCAGCTTCCCAACATAGTAACAATACAGAATTTACGATGTTATTGATACCGTGGAATGGTTTACTGTGGTGTTGTTATGAAATAGGTTTTTACAATCAATAATCTCACAGTGAAGCTATTTTTTAAATTTTTGTTATTCACCTTTAATTATATATTTTTATCTGTTCTAATCCATTACCATTTTAGGATATCAAAACCACATATTGCAATACTAATTACATTGTAAAGTTTTAATTATATGCAGTAATAATAAATTTCTGGAAGTATGCTTTATTAATTTTTTTCTCGGAGAGTGATGGAAAATTGAGTTATTAAGATTTTAAATGCTCTTAAAGTTTAAAATTATAATCGGATTTAATTTTCAGCCACTTCAACAACTTTATTGATCCCTTATCCAATTTAATTAAATATATAGAATTCATTATTATCGTGCATCATATAGAATTAATTTCAGGAAGTTGGAAATTAAATTATCTTGTATTAGACAATGGATATGAGCACAATATAAGGCTATTTCTCACTCAATCTCTTTAGTTTTTTTTTCCAGTTTCTAATTGATAACTAATGTCCTTAAGGTCTCGCTAAATTAAAAGAATAGTACATGGGCTCAGCTCTCTTCCTAATTTCTTCAAGTTTGAGAACACGTCTGGCTATTCATAGCGCAATTCGAATTATGTTTCGCTATCTTAATGGCGGAGTGAGGTTTCAGAGGGATACCTAGTTAGCTATGAATACTTTACATCTTTTAAGACTCTAAAATTTCGTTTATTGACCAAAAATAAAAAATTGATGAGTCATTCTGTACTCATGAGATATCTACAGCTTCATGTAGAGGAAGGACATCTAGTCGACTGTGGACATTACTTTTCGTTAACCTGCTGAATATTTACAAAATTCCATTCTTAGCAAATTTGGCTAATAGAAATTTGCAAAAATGTATTTTCCAGACACATTATGAAATAAGATTCTTGAAATAAATCGTAAAAAATAATCTTATTTTTTTTTTACTTAGCTTTTAAAATTACTGAATAGAGGGGGAATAGAAAAAAAAATTATGTTAAAATGACAGATAGGTAAAATATTTTGAAATTGGTATAGAATCCTGCTATGTTGAAAGCTTTAAGTTGAGATTTATTTCAATAAACTAGAGCCAAAACTCAAAATGAAACATTAAATTTTATTATAATGCAAATGGAAAAAACCACAAGCAGAGCCTTATGTTTCAAATCTGGTGTAAAATACAAACACTTATATAAACAGTCGACGTTTCGCCTATTCAGGCATTATCAAGACACAATAAAAAGTAAGTTCAATCACATCTCCAAAACAGAAGTGCAATACATCCCAACGAATAATCACTCAAAAAGGCTCATAATCCGGGACCGCACCTCCACCCCAAGACGTTCAACCAAAAACTCTTTTTTTTTTCTTTTTTTTAAACTTTTTTAAGTGTTTGTATTTTACATCAGATTTGAAACATAAGGCTCTGCTTGTGGTTTTTTCCATTTGCATTATAATTGAGATTTATTTATTTATTAAATTAATTAAACGTAACCCGTAATAGTTATATGTAATATTTTGTCCGACTTAGAATTATAAATAAAGCTTATAGTATACTATGGAACTTTGTTGGAGTTTGGTTTTAGAATAGACTGTTGGATGAAAAAAAATAAGTTTTTTTTTTTTTCTAATTCTTAATAATTTGTTAAAAGCTTTATTTATCAGGTGCTTATACAGTAACTTAAGAAAAATATAGATGTTTTTGTATATAAAGCTTACTTTATTTACACTGGCTGTTTATATGTTTAAAAATTTTGGATACAAAATCAAAACACTAATATATTTAAAATATAGGCAGACACAACAGATATGCCTTGCAATGCGGCATACTCTGCATACAAAAAAAAAGATTGGCTTGTTTTTAGAGTATCTGCAAGTATATATAGGAAAACCATATAATATAAACATATGTAACTGACTGTTTTATTTATTGATCTTTATATATATATATATAAATATCAATATATGTATATCAATATGTATGGTTAAATATATATTATTATAGCACTTCAATATTTGGCAACTCTCTAGTATTTACTTCATTTTTTAGTATTTACTACCAGTGATTTTAAATTCATTTATAATGTTATTAATATGATTAATTTATTTAAATAACTAGTATTTACTGATTTCAGGTTTAGAAATATTTCTCATAAAGAAACGGGAACTATTTCAGAATAAGAAAACGTCGTGTGAGTGTTTTCACAAAATTAATTTTTTTTCCCTATTCATTTCATGTTTGTTTGATTTATACTAGCACAATTATAAGCCAAAATATTTGCATACGCTTTATAATTTTACTACATAGCCTTCATTTATTTTATTACTATTGATGTGAAAAACATGACAATTTTATATTAATGAATTATTTAAAAAAATATATATTTTAAGCGCATTTCTGACTTCTGTATTACGTTGGCACTTGATGTATTATTTAAAAATATTGCGTAGAAGTATTAGAAGTGTTTACACTTGCTATTTCATTGTAGCATCTCACTTGCATGGCTTGGTGCCGGTTGAACTACAAGAAAAAAAAAATTAAAAAAAGGCTTTAATGATATTTTTTTTTTTTTGTTAATCTCACAAAAACAATTTTTTAAAAAATCTGTATTTTATAATTTAAAGACCAAAATTATTATTTATTTGGATTTTTTGACGACTGAAAATCGATTATCTTCATTGGAGAGAATAGTTCAGTTTTGGTTTTCTTAGACTTTTCGGTCATAAGATTTGACTTATTTCTGAGAATTCATTTTAATAATTTAAAAAAAGGAAACTATATCGGTTCTCTATAACTACATCTCTTATAACATTTTTACATCACTGTAAACTTTAATAACAGTAACATTGAGATTACCAATAGATAAATCAAGATATTTCAGTAAGCGTAGTGTTGTCACTAATCTCCTGAGACAACAGATTCGTTGTGGTTATTATCTAATTCACACTAAAGTTCACTTGGACCACCAGTTAGTTAACTGTTAACTATTTTGGAAATTTGTGGAATCGATCATTAAATAAATATATTTGCTATTACGGTGTTGCCCCCAGCAAAACGTGATAGGGGAGTACACACCATTCGCACTTCTCCCAAAAACAGATCTCTGAACTTACCCATGATATATTTTGAAACGAAACATTAAAAAAAAAATTAACGATAAGATTTTAAAAAAAATTGCCATGAAGTGCTTATAAAAACTAAAGTAGCTCTGTAGCAGAAGACGAAAGACCCTAATTAATACTCAGGTTATAGTTGATAGATATCTTTACCGTAATCAAGTACGGTAGCTGATATATGACATATTGATGTTTGGACTTGTTATCAAAAGGAGTAGTTACCAGTTCCAGATTTGAATTTGACGAGGCGATTGAGCACATACATCGTAAACATATTTTCATTTTTTTGTTATAATAATTTCGACCAATTCAAACTGTGTACAATGTGACCAAACAAACTGTGTGTCGATATTTTGGAAATCTTGCAAAATGATTGAGACAGTTTTCTATACTCCTATATTTACTCACTGCCATATTTTTTTTTATTTTTTCTTTATTTTATTGAAATTTTTTTTTTACACTTTATTGAAATATGACAATCTGTCACCTCCAGGCAATAATTAATAGTGCTAAGTAGCTATACAAGCATAAAATAAAAGAGAAAATATCACAATCATACAACAAAAAAAAATATAATAAAATGTAAACAAGCGGATGATAAAAAAATAACTTGCGAAAATGATAATAAAAAAGATAGTCTAAAAATAAAATGATTGCTCACATTCATACCATTATTACGATATTTACAATCACAGCCATCTGGAATAAATGTTTATATCAATCGTGTAAAGTTAATATGGTTAATTGTTCCTAACTTGAGATAAGAGAATTTATATTAAAAAAAATTATATATGTATACATATAAAGATGGCCTTTACGTGATGTGGTATATTTGTGCGGCTGACTAGAAGTGGTATTAATCATTAGAAAAGTCCATAATAATATCAGGATATTTGAGTAAGCTGTATTCGGTTACTGCATTCCTTTAATCGTATCTATCTCTATGCCAACTAATTCAATCTGACAAATTTTCGATGTAGGAAGAAAGAACAATGGGGAGGCACACGCTAAAAATTCTCATTTTATAATCTCTCAAGCAAGAATGGGACTCAGAGTGACCAGTGTGAAGATTAAGTATTTGACTACATCCAACCTCCAAGAAAACCAAGAAGGAATTATCGAAATAGTTAGTCAGTAATTCCGGAAGGTACGAAAATTTGTGTACCTTGGAGCCCAAGTTATTTCTCAAAATAAGATGGAAGAAGAACTGATGCATAAACAGGTGTTTCTCCAAAAACAGTCAAAACATTTACAAAGATCAACTATTTAAATTTATGAATTGCAAAATTTTCACTGTGTGTATAAATGGTTCAATAAAGAAAAAAAATACGAAACCGCTTATCTCATTAATTCAATCACTCATTTCAGTTTTATTATAATTTATTTATTTCATTTTTTTATTAATTGTTATAATTTTTAAATATTTTTATTCGAAAAGAAATGATATGTCAAGGCCGGGATTCGAACCCGGGTCTCCCATGTTTCTGTATGGTACTCTGGAATCCCGGCCTTGGGCATATATTTTCTTTTCAAATAAAAATATTTAAGTTTTATATGTCTTGGAATACTATATAATACTACAACTTTTTAAATTAATCCGACTGTTGATATTTAACTGGTGGACTGAAACTTAATATTATCACATAGTACTTCTATGGAAACTAAATATTGTAGAAAGGTCTATAATTTATTTAATGTAAAATGGTAAACGAAAGTTGAGTGATTTAGCACCAAATTCGTTTTATTGCCTAGTTTCATTGATATTCTTTCTCTAGAAATATATTTTAATAATTTGGTGAGGGAATAACGCCGACTATAAATTATGGAGAATGAAGTTTGTTACCCCGTTGGCCCATTATCGGATCGATATTGCCGTCTCCTCTCATCGATTGGAATAAGAAATCGTGAGCCCGGCTTTCTCCGAATTGGCATGCTAAACTCCAATATCTCCTTAATAATTCTTAACGCAATAAGAATTTAATCTCAATAGAAAAACTCTGTGCCTAAAATTGTCTGTCATAAAAACTATTATATTCTATACGTACAGGCTAACAGCGAACGAAAAAAGGACCAACAAAATGCTCAGAATAACTAATACATACATAGAACGAAAAGAAGCTGGTTGACGGACCCCTTAGATTAATAATTAAATTGAAATGATGCAAGAGGGTCGTGCCAGAAAGCAGTCAACTTTACTAGGTTTATTGACACAGAATTTTAAAATATTATGTTCCTCAACTTGGAATTTTAATATTATAACCAGAACTGGCCTGGCTTAGAGCCTTGTATCGCTTATTATTATTATTCGTTTTTGATTTCACGCGTATTGCGGGTTCAAAACAGAGACGTGGCACTAGTTCTACCATCTGCAGTTATTATTTTTTGTTTTTAATTTTTCTTCTTTAAACGTTCAGAAATTTCCTGTGTCTAGCAGAACTGGCTGTTGAGCCTCCTTGAGAACTTCAATCGGAAGTCCCAGCTTCTCAATGCCCTCCACCGTGGATTTAGGAACCAATCCATTCGTGGAGATTATAATAAGTGTTAGCACCACGCTCTCCATATTGTATAGCTACGCTAGTTCTTGATACTTCGAAGTTTCTCTCCAACAGTTGAATTTAGATTATTGTCGTTAGGGATCACAATATCAATTATACTTGCTTTCCTCTCACTTGACTTATAAGGAGGATATCTGGTCTATTATGATGCACAGTATGGTCTGTTATAATGGATTCATCCCAATATAGCTTAAGGGGACCTTTTTGTAGAAGTCTATTGGGATGATACTTATAATATGGTGCCTTTACATTATTATTATCACCTATATTTTCTTCTCAAATTCGGTTCAAAACAGAGATGGGGGACAAGTCCAACCATCTGCAGTTATTATTTTTGGTTTTTATATTTTTCATCTCTAAATATTCAGAAATTTTCTAATGATCCTGGCTGTGTCTAGAAGAACTGCCTGTTGAGACTCCTTTAAAACCTCGACCGCAATTCCCAGTTTCTCAATACCCTCTACCGTGGATTTAGGTACCAATCCATTCGTGGAGATTATAATAGGTGTTACTACCACGCTTTCCATATCGTATAGCTCTTTAAGTTCAACCGCAAGTTCTTGATACTTCCGAAGTTTCTCTCCAATAGTAGAGTTCACATTATTGTCGTTAGGGATCGCAATATCAATTATACTTGCTTTCCTCTCACTCGACTTTATAAGGAGGATATCTGGCCTATTATGATGCACAGTGTGGTCCGTTATAATGGACTCATCCCAATACAGCTTAAGGGGACCTTTTTGTAGTAGTCTATTGAGTTGATACTTATAATATGGTGCCTTTACATCTAGAAGGTTGTATTTCACCGCCAGGGCTTGATGCAAAATTTTGGCCACATTGTTATGCCTCTGAAGATATTCCGTGCCAGCCAACACTCCACATCCACCAGTGATTATTATTATCACCTATATTTTCTTCTCGCATTTGCGGGTTCAAAACAGAGATGGGGAACAAGTCCAACCATCTGCAGTTATTATTTTTGGTTTTTATATTTTCCATCTCTAAACATTCAGAAATTTTCTAACGATCCTGGCTGTGTCTAGGAGAACTGCCTGTTGAGCCTCCTTTAAAACCTCGACCGGAATTCCCAGCTTCTCAATGCCCTCCACCGTGGATTTAGGAACCAATCCATTCGTGGAGATTACAATAGGTGTTACCACCACGCTTTCCATATCATATAGCTCCTTAAGCTCAGCCGCAAGTTCTTGACACTTCCTAAGTTTCTCTCCAATAGTTGAGTTTACATTATTGTCTTTAGGGATCGCAATATCAATTTTGGCGATTATTATTATTATTATTACACGAAAATGTACTATATTGATAGTATTTCACTCGCTGAAGATAAATATACAAGTTAAAATTCATAGTTAGCTCTTATTGTTCATTTGTGCCATATTTAATATAATAGCGGGTAGCGCGATAGATTTATCACATTAATGATGATAATTCCAAATATTTAGGAATTACTCGCGGATTTTATTATTTCTTATTTGTTTGTTTCGTTTAACCCTTACTGTGTTTTGTATACCAGTTAAAATGTGAAATTGTAGTCTTTTTTTTTACATTTTAAGTTAAACATCATGTCGTTTCAGCATAAGGTTTCATTATGTCGCGTAAATGTGTTAGTAGTACAGACAATTTTTGCTACATATATGGTAAGGTGACGCATATTAACCAAAGATACTCAATAACTCAACGTTTAGAACTGCTTACTTCCATTATTTTGGAATTAAAATTAAAAACCAAGACAAATCGTGGGTACCACAACTTGCTCAACAAATGTGATTAAATGGCTGAACAAAAAGAAACGTTCATTGCCTTTTGGTGTTCCAATGATGTGGAGGGAACCTACCAATGACTGTTACTTTTGCATGACTTTACCCATCCAGCACGGTATATCAAGAAAAAAGAAACGAAGCTTGGCATACCCAGACGTAGCCTCTGTATCGCGACCTGTACCACACGGAACCGATTTACCTGAGCCTCGACCTCCCTAGGAGTACCAGCAAGATTCTGAAGAGATTAATTTAATGAAAGTTGACTACAATGAGCCTAAATCCTCACAATATTGTTTGTGAAGATCCTCATAGAATTTCGCAAGATGAACTCAGTGACCTTATACAGAAATCTTCAGAAGAACTTGTTACCCTATTTCAAATCCGAAAATCAGCTTGCATTTTGTAATAACTTAAATGGCTTGAAGGCTTTGAACATTGAATACCATTCACAGGAATGGGGACTGTTTATAGACTCCTTAAATTTGAGTTTAAAAGCTGTTCTTCGCCATAATAGTAACACACAAACATCTATTCCGTTATGTCACGCTGTGCATACTAAAGAAACATATGGAAATAAGAAATTACTTTTAGATGCTATATCATAATCAGAGCACGAATGGAAGATTTGTGGTGATCTAAAAGTCACAGCAATGGTGTTGTTTCTACAAATGGGCTATACCAAGTTAGAGCAGTCGCTCATGGTTTTTTGGACAATGAGAGAAACGAAAATTATGTTAAACTTGTGAACAATGTCCTTCAAAAGTATCAACAGGGTTGCTATATGTCCCTAAAAATTCATATTCTTCATTCTCATCTTGATTTTTTCCTTTCTAACTGCGGTGATGTAAGTGACGAACATGGTGAACGATTCCACCAAGATATCTTGACAATGGAAAAGAGATACCAGGGTCGATGGAATGCGTCAATGTTAGCGGACTACTGCTGGAATTTGAGAAGAGATACCCCAGAAAGCAATTACAATAGGCAAACGAAAAATAAGAGAAAATTTTAATTAAACAGGGTTAAATATTTTGTTACTATTTCAAAATTCCCAATTTTCTATAAAAAGTAAAAAATAATAATAAATAAATATATATTTTTTAAATAAATTGTTTTGTACTTTAACATGTTACTAAAAGTCAAATTTTGTATATTAGGTATATTTTAAAAACAAGAGCTAATTAAAAAAAATATATTCGTGTTTACGTATTCAGTAACCTCAAAGCTGTATAAAATATAGTATTCAATTGAAAGGCTCACAAAAAGTTAAATTTTGTAGACCAGTGTTATTATTATTATGCTGGCGTTACAACCCGCAAGCGAGTCCTGGCCTCCTCTAAGACCAATCGCCATGCTGTTCTGAGGCTTGCTGTTTCTGTCCATCTGCTTTCTAGACATCATCTGCTGCGCAATCTGACCATCTTAGTCTATGCCTAGCAATCGATCGACGCCCCTGTAACTGTTCTGTCATTAGTACCCTTGAAGTGGCATTCATTTCCAATCTGACGGCATGACCTCCCCACCGAAGACGATTTAACTTTATTACTTCAGTGATATTTTATCGAAATCCTTAACTTATTCCCAAGCGGAAATAAAAATGTATGGATAAAAAATCTAAGGAGCTTGGTGTGCCTTAAAATTACCGATTTCCCCAGTGAAACAATAATACTAACTAGATTTTTTATTTGTTTGTTCATTTAACGTCATTTTATGCTGCCATGGCTAACCGGATGACGCCACAGTGGGAGCTCTAAATTTTGCCTATTCAGGTTTAATTAGGATTGGGATTTTTAACAAGTACCTGACATCGCTCAGGCTTGGAACCGACCGTTTAGCGCCTCTTCTCATAACCCATAACCCATAACCCATAACCCATAACCCATAACCCAACTCATAAGAGCATAACCAAGGATATTTTACTCCTTTTTAAAAAATCCTAGGGCGACCTGTCGGGTCTTGGGCTTAGTAGTTTACTCTAACAACTAGGCCATCGGTCGCAAGAAATTTTTTTTATGGTTTATTGTTGTTGAAGTATAATATACGAGTACTGCACCTAATACGAGTAGACATGAGTGCTAGATATGATTTATACACTTTTCCTATTTATGTAACACATCATATAACACCTAAAACACGAGTTATTTTGTACCATCTTAACACGCGTTAAAGCAAGAGTCTGCTATGTTAATTTTAAAAGCATTCTGCCTACACTGGCTATACACAGACTGCATGACATAGCTCCGGCATCTTCCTAGATGTAAAAGAATGTTTGGGAGTGGAATATTAGAACAATTTTGTTGTAGGTAGTTGTAAGTAAAGGGCTTTAAGGGAAGTTTCTGATGCTCAAACCGATCTAACGTTGGAGCCAGTTTGAGCACTGAACTAGTCTCAAATCTTAGTTCTAGTGAGAAGTATACTAGGAGATGGAGATATTAACGACGTGTTAAGACATGCTGGCGGTTTAGCAGGGCATAAGGGAAATATATTTCATATTATGGCTGTTATAGAAGTTATTTTGCTATTTCGTAAAGAGTATGTTCAAATCTTCTGGCCTCTGCCAGTCATTTTTAACACAGTTTTAAAAATCAAGTAATAACAACTTAAGCCGCTGTCACAAAAAATATATAAACTCTTGGTGTATAAGCATATTCGTAATACCATTATATAATACCATAAAGTTATAATTAAAGAATACAATGGTAAAATTGTGGAAATTATTATGTATGAACGACTTTTACTGACTTTTCTTGTTATCTATTTCAATCATTATTCAATAGACGATAATTGTAAACCTTAATACATCATTAAAGCATACAGCTTTAAATAGATATTACAGATTTATAAATCTAGTGACACTATTAGAAGTAATAACAATAAAAATCAGCAAATTAATGACTACGTTTGAATTTTTAGGTACGTGGAAGATCGTTTCCACCAGGAAATATCTTACAGACCTTGGTAACGGTTATACAATATACGTTATAACGTAATCTAACGGTTACGTAATTTACAAAAGCAAAACTCCAAGCAGCTCGTTTTGAGCTATCTTCTGAAATTAATGATTTTATCATTTTGTATTGAATCACTACTATAGATCATATGACAGTATCTCTATGTCCGTGAATGTTTGTGTAGCAGAGAAGACAAAACGTATGCAAGAGTATAAATCTATGTTTAATGGACTCATTCCATATGTAGAGTTCTGCTATTTAAGTACATCAGAGGTCTGTTATTGGCAATGTCATAATTTAAAAATAGAACTACACTTTAATTTTATCCTTTTTTTTCAAGTTATGAATTTGTTCTAGTGTGTAAACACCAAGTCATCTTTCGTTCGTTCGAATTCAGTCTTAACGGCTCTGGACTGTTGAATGGATATCAATATCTGGTCTCAATGTAAATAATATAATATGAGTTAATACTACGATTGTTTGCGATCAGTACTAGTATTAAATGCACTTTCAGTAGCGATTACATCTACAAATTTAGTGATATCGTACAGGAATACCAACGTTAAAGTTGTATCGTCAGGGAAAATGTCATTATATAGTTAATGGAAACTATATAGATATCCTTGCCTGGCTGTCTATATATATGGCTATCAGAGTGGTCAAACCCACATTCAAATTAGGCCACATTTCCATTTCGTTTCGACTTAAAATATAATAGAATTATTTGAATAGGCCGTGCTAATATACTCGTATATAACGGCACATTTAAATATTAGGTTTTGCAACGATATCCAAAACTATTTTTTAGTTGTAGCTGGTTTGTGAAAAACAAGAAGTTATTATTAAGAGTTAATTATAGTTGAAGAGCATTATTTATTTTAACAAAGGGTTCGTACTAAATTGTTAAATATTATAAATAAAATAAATAAGTAAAATAATTTCACTAATGAACTCATCTTGTTCATCATAAAAGTTCTATGAGTATTTTTACAAAAATAAAATATCACAGTTGATGTAGAAATTTTGAGGTGTCTCTTTCAGAATAGATAAATTAATTCTCCCTTATCTTTAAAACAATTTAAATTAATGGCATGTTGTGGTATTGAAGGTTGGACAGCTTTATGCTTGTTTTTTTTTAAATTTTTTAAATAATTGATTATTTGTAAATATGGAAAACATAATATAAAACATTATTTTCTACATGTTAGTCCCTAATCGTAGGACCAATTACTGAAATTTAAGTGTGTCAAAACAAAAACAAACAAAAAATCAGCAGAATTTAATCACACTAATATTTAGACGATTTCCACTTATATTGAACCGAATTTGATGAGGCATTCTTGAAATTTGTTGAAGTATGTTTGCCTATGTATAAGCGAAAGTAATTATAAAATTGCCCAAATTCAATACTTTATTATCGTTTTACTATTTACCAACTTTCGTCTAACTCTGGTCTAAACCTGTGGATTGGTTTTTGATTATTTTTGTTTTGTTGAATATAAGTCTGAGCACCGGTATGCACAACTGCATGATGTAATTTGATAAAATTTGTATGGGGCCACCAAGGTTTCATCATGTTGAAATTACAGAAAATTAAAAAAACTTTGGGAAAACAGAAATAGGTGTGGTGCTTGTCTGATATCTATGTTTAGAATTAGCGGTAGTTTGATAGATTGCAGCAAAGAAATAAAAAATTAATTAGATTTAAAAAATCTGCCTGCGTCTTAATAGTTTCTAATATTTTATTAGGAGTCCTTCATTAATAGTTCTAAAAAATAAAAGAATTAAATCTCCAGTAAGAAAGTATACATTTTTCGTAATGTGTGGTATTGATTGTTTTAATTATTCTTATTCGGGATATTATTTACAAAGAAACAAAACAAATTCCTTAACTTGTTTTAGTAATTTTTTGATTATATATTTAGGAAAATCACCCAGTGGAAAAATAGATGTCTATAATAATTATATATTTTTAAAAAATATAAAAATATTGAATTTGGTAGCTCCCTAAGAAGTGTTTTATTTCAAAATTAAAGTAGTGAAATATTTTGGGTAATTCTATTTATTTATAGTGAAAACAATATGATTTTCCGATATGTTGAAAAAATAGTTTTTCCCTACCTCTTGGATTAACGATACGGCGTTAAAACAACAGTACCGCAGGGCATATCTGTTGTGCGGGTTTAGTAGAGTTTTGCCCCTGAAATGATGGTCTGTACCAAAGATGGTAAATTCATTAATTTAGCATACTAACTGTTTAAAACGTGCCGTGCAGTTATCAAATTGATATAATGAAAAGTTATTAAGAGCAAAAAGTTACTTTTGCCACTGAATATTAGCTGGTATAAATTATAAGTTTTTGATCGCAAAAGAAAGAAGATTGAAAATTTACAAATGTCTTTAACTGTTAATAGTTCAATAATGTCAATAATAAAATGTTTGTTTGCCATAATGTTGTGATCCATAGAAATCCCATTGACAATTACAATACGAGAAAAAAATAAGAAAACCGATATTTAGCAATTAATAAAAAACATTTTTTTTTTCCAAATCGTAAGTTACTATATTAGCAATTTAAAGCCGGGTGTTTTGTTGTTTCCGACTAATTTTTAGTAACTTTCCGAATACCACTTTTATGTACTATAGAATACCAAACATCTAGTGTAAACGTTTTATGGGCATCACGGATTTTAAAGTTTTACTTTATGACAAACAATTTAAAGTCATTATTTATACTATATTAATTATCTCATTATTAAAAGTCATGTATAATTTAAATTAAATAATTAAAAATCGTCATATTATATGTAAAGTTACGTTTATTTATTATTTAAATATTAATCTTTTCTCAGGACAAATCTTTTCTCTTAAAAATAAAAATATTTAAAAATGATCATCATCAAAAGGATAATAAATAAAAAAAATTGAAATAATATTATTTATTAAAAGTCATCATTATTAATTTTTTTTAGTTTTTGACATTTCACTTGTTTTTTTTTGATAATTTGTAAATCATGTGTCAGGGGTAATCTGTACTGGGCTTCACATTTTTAAATTTAAGTTTTGTATTATGTTGTTAAAAAAGGTTTAGGTTCATTCCAAAGATTTGCTGTATGGAAGTACATTAGGTTATTAAATGTGCTAGCGCGACCAATAAGACAGAACGTACTCCAAGAGTGGCAGGCCTTTTGGGGCAATAGTCCTCCAAATAAATTGAAACATATAAAAACTGATGTTAGATCATGGAGCAGCTCCTGTCCTAACATCCGAAGAGAGGAAGTGGTCCTTACACGACTTAGGATAGAGCAACAAGACTTCCCCAAGCTCACCTAATTACTAAAGAACATCCGCCAGCATGCGTGAAGTGCAACGAAAGCTTAAAAATACCCCATATTTTCGAAGGCTGTGCCTTTTACAAAAGAGCGATGCCTAAAATAGAACTAGCTGCCAATGTATCCATGGAATTAGGAAATGCAGAAAAGTACGTTAATAAGGTCATCGCCTTTCTATCAAAAGAAGGATTAATTAAGAATATATAATACAGCTATCTCCTACTTTTTATTTTGGTTTATATATAAATTTTTTCATTTATTTGTATTAAATTTTTTTATATCCGGTTTTATAAAAATTGTTACTAAAACGATTTTAAATAATATATATACTAAATTAAACTAAGGCGTTGATAACCAATCGGTGTTACACCTCAAATTTGGAATAACCAACCAACCTTATCAAATCAGTGATTTATATTTCTCTACTTCACTTCTGACACGAGAATGCTCGTGGTGAGGTTAGTGTCGTGTTGGAACGACTCGACAAGGCCTCGAAATTTATTTCTAAATTTTGATGGATACGTTGAGAAAATCATACATTGCGCTCTTTGAAACTTTAATTGTTGAAGGCTAAGAATTAGCTTGAAAGTTATAATATATTTAATAAGCTTGAGCTATAATGGAATAGGTAATATTGTTGAGGAAAGGGCTATTATTGATTCAGCTGACCAGTCCACAACAAGTCGTCGTCATGGCAACCTCTTCGCTATTAGTTTAGGCTTTTCCCTTCTTACCAATTCATTATAATCATAATGTTAGGGTTGGTCACTGATACTTGTACCTTCAGCTCGTAATGGTCTGTAATTTTTATGAAACTGGAAAATTTTAGGCTAGGGCAGGTATCCGAACCTGAGTAATCGATTCCAGATAAGTGAATATCATATACATGTATGTGTGTATTACTATTTAAGAGTTACCCAAAGAAAGAAAATGATAGAAAAAAAAATCTACAAGGTCTGTTTCTTATGTTTGATAAACGTATAACCAGTAGTAAGTCAATTTAGAAGTTTTTTCTTCTTTATTTCCTTATTTATATTTTGGACAAAGAAAATAATTTATTCAGCATTTCTTCTTCTTCTTCCTTGATCCTCCTTTACATGACTATATCAGTCAACATTTTTTATGTTAAATGTTTTTCTATAAATCTGAGTAATAAATAATGTCTAATTTGACTTCTATAAGGGGTTTAGTAATTACGTTCCTCCGTATTTTTATTTGTTTTTAAGCAAAATAATTATATCTGATTTATTACAACTTTGTTTAAATATATGGCACTAGTATTTTTAAAGTGGCACAATTCAAAAATCGGTATTTTTCCGGTAGTGAGTTGAGAAATGAGGAAATATCTCATTATTACTCATCAAAACTGGATCAACAAACCTTCAGAAGTTGTCTGCCAGATGTTATATAAGTCACTTTTAGTATCCTAATGTTATCCCAAGCTCACTAACAGTTTTTCCGTTTTTCCAAATATGTTGGATATTTTCTTGTTATACTCCCAAGTCTATCTCCGCCTTCCCTTGGGTATTTTTCCGATTAGTTTAGCCTCCGTAGCTTTCTTCGCTGAGCGGCAATCCTCCATCCTCCAATACATGACCGAACTATTGAAGCAACCAACAGATATTTAGGTATTTTTACTCGAGTATGTAAGGAAATAGTTTGTTTTATTTTGTTAATTTAGTCTGTGATGTGGAAGAATATTCTTATTATCAATTTGACTGATAGGGAAATGAGTTCAACAACATTAAGACTTTCCAAAAACTAACGTTGAGGGAGTTATTTATAACATTTTTTTTTTTCAATGTTCGCCAAGTAAGGTTAACTTTCAGTTCACTAATTTAAGTCGTTCAGTTCACTCAATTAATAATTACATCTCATGCAGAAAGATTGAATGAATGTTTTTAAATTAGGTCTACAGTATCTTTAGCTCATTGAATTTTATTTACGATATGTTGTATATTATGTTATCGCTGATCCCAATTGAAATGTCTCCGAAAGTTTGTACTTACCTCATCGCAGTTACTCTTACCTTCTTCAGGAACTATCTCGTGTCTCGTTCACTGAATAGCTAACTAGCTCCTGTACCCTGTAACTAGTTCCTGTTGCCTGTAACTAGTTCCTTTAACCTGTACTACTTCCTGTTGTCTGTAACTAGTTCATGTAACCTGTAACTAGTTCCTGTAACCTGCTACTAGTTCCCAAACAGTCACATGTAGGTCAGTGGGGGCCAGAGATTGTAGTTATCGATTTGGATATATAATAGAGACTTCATAATTACTACTAAAACATATTTTCATATTACTATTTGATATAAACAAAGTTTATTATATATCAATAATGAGAATAAACTTGTTTGTATGGATAATTAATTATTACTAAGACATATTTAATCTATTGTATTATTTCAAATGCCTATATAAATTGAATAGGGCTTCAGCGCGATTCAGAAAATTCAATAGTGAACACTTGAAAGGTTTTTCACCAATAATTTTTTTTTAAATTTCCTTTTATTCCTTTCAGTTAGAGTTTTTTTTTTTCCAAGTAGCAAAACTTTTACAATCACGATACATTTTTAAGGCTTCCAGAAAGAAGTGCCCAGGTTGAATGGAATACTGGAGTCGTCACTATATGAGGCTTACATCATCTTCAGTAGATTTTTAGACCAATTCCAATTATTTTTTTATTTATGGTAAAAGGGTATCGATAGATTTGTTGTTAATGTCCCATTATTAAATAGAATCTGAATTTCGATTTTTCGCCCCTTAAACTGTTTTCAATAAATTACATCAAAACAATATATATAATTTTAAAACCATAAGTAACATTATTGCATAACTTACTAACTGTATATACTGAACTCTCATTTTGATATATATATATATATATATATATATATATATATATATATATATATAGACATTAAACAGATTTTTTTTTTTATTTTAATAAAATATGCTATAAAATAAATTATTAAATTGAGGAGTTCAAGTTATAAAGTGGATAACTCCAAATTTCAAAATTTACATTTTCTCATTTTTCGCTTGTTTGGGTCAAGCAATGGTTCATGCTCTCGAAACTCCAGGTTCAGATCCGGAATAAAACCTTGAGAAACAAGGGGTGAAAATGTCCCGTTGCTTAACAAAATTGCTTGACTAAACTAAAAAAAATTATAATACGTGAGTTTTTTAATCCGTAGTTATCCGGTTTTGATCCTGAGCTCACAACTTATTAAGATTTTATTAGTTTAATTAAATCTCTTAGATGCTTTTGTTTCAATTCTATTGATCTTTGTTCGGATCTGTCACTGTAGAGTCACAAATATGGTATGTTAGATGTTAGGAAGGGTATTGGAAAAACAGTAGCTATTTGAATTATTGACTCTTCTGAGGGATAAAGATCGCTCATCCGTCTACTTTTTAAGCCTTATCCTGATGGTTATATAAACCATAGCCGTATCATATATTATATATTTATATCCTTTAAATTTATATATAAACAGGAGCCTCGGTAAGGTAGGGCCGTACTTAGGCCTACCTGGAGGTGTGCCGACCTTCTAGCGTCCTGGCGGAAGAACCATATTAGTCATAGGTCAACGAGTTCACTCACAGGCTTACCCAAAGATAGCTCAATGCCAACGGATAACTGGGACATTTTGTGGGATAGTGGGACATGCAGTGGGATAGTGGGACAAGTAGAGATATAATAATAAGGGTTTATTTGAGGAATGTTATACATATACCATTTGGCAAATAAACTAGCTAGATATAAATAAAAAAATAATTGGACTCTACTGCATGCATGGGGGCCCCTTTTGCTTGGCTGGCCAGCCTTAACGAAGTACTATCGATATAGGGTAAGCCAAACATCCTAGAATATCGACATTTCGGATAGTATGGAAAGAGTTTTCATCAAAGTTTCTTAAAACCAAAAAAAAATCACAAAAGCACTACAACCCATGAGGAGTCTTGGTTCAGTACAAAGTAGAGTTGGTTCTGTTTAAGACAAGGGTTGTGCTACGAGGTGATTTGTCTATCATCACGTTTATCTCCAAGCTTTTTGTCTCCGGAAAAAGGGTACCAATTTTATAGATGCTGGCTGAGCCCTAAGAGGTTATCCAGATCACACAGGGTCCATCCGTGCCTGTCAACAGTGTAAATAATTTATAAATACATTTTTTATACCTAAGGTAGGAATATCTCGTTGTGATATTTTATTTCCTTAAAAGATTATTTTTCACGATGTTCAAATTTAAATTATTGTACTTAACGAACTTAGAAGATAAAGGATAGCAAGTTGCCATAGAATAATCGATGAGCAAATATATGCAGCTCCGGTGGATTAGTGAATAAGTCGAATTTTTTCCGGAGATAGTGCATTAGTATTGAGGGATGCGGAATCGAACCATCATAGTTTTTGTCTTGAAATGGAGCTGTAATAAAAGCAATAACTCCAATTTAACGCAATACCTCTTAAAATAATCTTAGCCTCTTATTCACTACGAGATTGACACAGTTCCGTTGGCCTAACTACAAGAAACTCACTTGAGGCAAGTTAGGAAGGACAAAATCATTTATTCAGCGGGGCTACACATATAATATACACTTTCCATCGCTGCGATTTTTTCAATAGTAATTGGTATATTCTCTGGGGAACTGCGGATTTAGTGAACAAGGAATTTATATTATCTATCAATATTTATGTATTATTACTACTTAGTGTACTAGGGGTTGTTGCTATAAATAAATAAAAGTCTTAGTACAACATTTGACAACACATATTTCACAGTTAAACTTGTTTGGATCAACATAAACTGTAATAAATCGGGTAAAATTTTAGTATTACAGACATTTTCGATTCAATACAGGACAAGAGAATGGTTAATTCTTAATTCTATGAATCGATGAAGTTCTCAAATTATATATCACTTGAGTTGGTGTGATTTTAAGCAGTAGTCGGCAATTTCTTGAAGGATTTCGTACGACTCTCTATATTCATATATTCATATATTCAAAAAACCAGCATTTCGTGGACTACATTAAAATATTATCTTATATCGCAAAGTATGATTTTTGAAAATAGCAAAAAAAGTATTCTATACATCCGGCAAATATCATCAATTCTACAAAAATAAAATGAAGACCTTTTAGCTGCCTTTCTACCTTATCGAAGTTACTTGAATCGATTGAATATTAATTGAAGTCGATATTAGTCGAACTAGATAAATAGACTGAGAACTTTCAGAAGTCAGAGAATCAAACAATTTGAATGAAAACTGTTTAATTCTACCATATCTTCTCTTTAGATGTATATCAGTTGGTATGGTGCTTTTTGTCCATTTTTATTTAATTTTTTGTTGTTATTCAAGTATTTAGCTACACTTAAGGGGAGCTAATATAAATGGACGTGTTGGAATGAGTGCATAAATGGTTTACTATAAGACCAATTTTGGAAAAAATAAATTACTGTCTTGTGTAAAAATGTGAGCAGAAATATAAATAATTATAACTAGGATGTAATAAGAAAAATCCCCAAAACAAAGCCTTAAGTCTCCAAAATACTTTGAAAAAACAACCAGTAAAAAATTTCCCCAATGCAGACATCATCAGGCACACACCAAAAGAAAGTCGCAAGAAAGAAAGAAGACAAAAGTGCTACACATCTTACGTTGTTAATGTAGCCTCTATTTGATGAGTCTGTTAGGTCTATTAATGTGAGATGTGCGTACTTTAAAGTGTTTTTCTTCTAGTGTGTGTTTTGATGATGCCTGAACTGATATTCAGATGCTAGACTCAGCATTTAATAATTTTGTACACTTTCACTGTTTACTTTTTAGTTTATTTTACAATTGTAGTAAAATTGTTTAAACAAACATAAACTAGACTTTAATAATAGTTACTTCCCCCTTCTTTTACAAATCATCCTTCTGTTCGAGGAATTAATAATCTCACAACCTAATTAATAATAATAAAACTTTTGTCCTCGAATTGAGGTTGCCTAAGCCACTCTGCGCCGGCTCCTCTCGAATACTGGTAAATGTTTTATTACCTATTTTTCCAATATAACAATAGCTAACATAAAAATGATATTACATAGACTACATTACCATGCAGTTATTTGATTTTGTAAGGATAATACGCTCATTAAACAACACCATCATAAATATTACTTTCCTTAGTACATCATACAAAATCATTAGGCTTTCTTATTCCTTAAGCTTTCTAATCCACATATTATGTTTCCAGGTGGGTCCTTGAGAGGTGCTGACTACAAAAAAACAGGTAAATAACCTCTCCAAATTATGAATGAGTTGACAAATACTTTTATTTATGTGAATCAACTAAATACCTTCTTTCTAAAATGGCGCTTAAAATGGACCGGAATTTCGATCTTGATTGTTCTACCGAATCTAGGTTAAAAAAACGTAGTCGAGCGTTAGTAAATTGCTACTATTTTTTTCTCTCCTTAGCCTACGCTTCTATTTCCAAAATCTTTAAACATACGAGATATACATCTATTACAAGATCATTTCTTGGGTGCAATTAATGCAAAGAATCGAGTGTGAACAAAAGAAATTTTTCGTTTTCAATCTCTTGCTTTCGCCATTGCTTTAGAATCAATAATTGATATAAGCTCCATAAAGTCCTCTATAAGACTCAAAACCTCATATGCCAAATACATTTGACGATATGCAATGATTTTTAATGAACCTTTAAACAGTTTTTCCACTCCTCGGAAAAGCGGTGTTTTTCATTTTCGTTACTTTGCTTTTGTATAGAAGAAATGTAATCTGGTTGTATGTTTATGAATATTTTATATATCCGGAAGATTAAATTGGCCATCTATTAAGCCCCGATCCATTTTGACGCCTCCAATATTTTGGCGGTCTCAGCAGATCTAGATTTCTACTACCAGGACGAAGTTATGCCCGAGAGGTGTATGTTTCATGAAATTCATTTTTCAAGTATTGAAAGGTGCTTGGAATAATTTTTACGGGAGACGTGAATTTGATAACTTTATATCTTCATAATCTTTTATCACAAATTCGTTTAGAATCCTTTTTGTAGAGTATTCAAATTATTTAATTTTTTTCCTTTGAAGGCTGCCTGCCTTAGACTCCAGAGCCTTTGGGTTAATCTGTTTTTTCAATCGGTTTCGCGTTTTCCTATTCTATGACTGACTTCTTGTAAAGCATTGACACCATGCTGGTCTTAGGCCAGCACCCTCCCAGGCCATACTTACTCAAGCATTATTCATGGGCATCCCAGATTGAAGTGAGCTGGAACTACTAATACTTTCTATCGGAAATGATATCTTAAAAGTACTGGGAGTTTTCTCTGGCAATCAGCTGCAGCTAATAGTCGTAAAAATTTGTAAAATACAATCGTTTGTAAACGTAGAGTTTGCCACAAGCCTTGACTGAATGGTAGAAAAAATTGTGAAATCCCAGACTTAGCTTTTTGTTAATTATACAACCATTATTATAATAAAAATGAAATTTTACAACTTAACTTGTCGAACTCACCACACTCGCTTTCGATCCAAAAACTTATTTATAAAAATCCACAAATTTAAATTTATTTTTAATGGACAATATAGAAAACCGGTTGGTATTGATTTATTATTTTATGTGATTTATGCTTTTTATTTTTAAAATAAATAATTATAAAATAAAATTCTATTATTACTATCAGGTTTTCCTTATGATCTCACATTCCGGTCACCAATACTGCTTCCCTCCTATATCTTCTGTGTTATAATACTCGTCTGTCAGACCTCTAGCTCTCATTACTTCTGACTTCTTCTATCAACTGCTTCCCGCACCTGCTTCTCTTCTCGGAGCAGTATTTAAATACTCGAAGGGGCCATAGCGTCTCATCAATTCTGTTGAGCTCATTCCAAAGCAATAAACATACTCAATGAAGCTATTGAGAATGTTGTGTTTAGTTCCCAACTTATTTATTTTAACCTCATTTGGTACCTTCTGTAATCTGGATATGGCACTTCCATTTCTAGAACCAATAGTTTTTATATTTATAAAATAACGAAATTACCTTTGTACGAATTACGTAATTAACACTTTAATAGATAAGTAGCAATCCATCTGAGAAGCTGTGCAATGGACTTGATGTCATTCACTGTTTCATTTCATGTTTTTAATGATAGGATGGAATTTAAAAACGAAATAACTTGATGTGAATCAGGCAAAGTAATCCAGTAATCCGCCACTAATTAATTTGTTATTTTTCTTTTTTTTTCTTTAGTTTTTAATCTTATTAAACATCATTGCGTTTTACAAATGAACTGTGCGTCCTCCAGCACTCTGCCAAGGCCTCACAGGCCTTGTGAATTAATTTCTTTGCAAGATAGCGATTTAGATTACAATCACAGCTGCGTGCTTCTGTATCAAGTAGTGAAACATCTCAAGTTAGTGAATCGATTGGCCTAAAATTGTTGAGATATTTATTTAGGGAAGGAAGGCCAAATTTTGTTAGACACCTCAAAGCTATCCAATCTACTTATAGATAGCTACGAACGGGTCCAGATTCATTTTTCTCATTGCCTAGCTTACCTTTAATAAGTCGAACTGCCATGTTAAAGCTGAAATTATTCAGATTATTCTTACATTGGATAAGAATATTGGTTGGAGTTCCAATAAAGGCTTAAGGTCCAGTTTAAGAAAAAATATATCAACTCTCTAGTTGACTCGGAGCGGATTCGCTGGAATGCAGGTTTTTTTTAGGTAAATCCTTGGCACGATCGGTCATTACGAGTTTGTAATCTATTTGCCACTAAACATGGTATGTCATACGATGCATCTGCAATTAGTGTTTGGAAACTTATCTTAAAAATGTACATCAGAGACGGAAAGGAATTATAGCTCTGTATATTCTCTCCGGAAACGTTACTCCGGAAACGTCAGTGGTAGAAGCCTCTATAAAATATTATAAAAATAGAGGACACCAAATAAGTGGGAAAAATCTGGCGGTTGAGCATGACTAAGGACAAGTCACCTCCTTGCAGAACCGTTGTCCATGAAACAGTACAGTCTCTACCATTTACTGAACCCCCAGACTCGTTCAAGGGTCGTAGTGGTAAATTTTTTTTTTTTATGTATATACGAAAAAAATAAACAGAAAGAGGAGACTCCGAGAAGTTGCTTTGCAAGATTTAAATTTAATGAAACGTTCGACATAATGTTCATAACGTTTTTGTTCCTCTTTAGGTTAGCCATCGCCCCTTTCAATTTTTGTTCTGTATCATTTGGGATACGCTATTTGTACAGCAACGGTGAATGAGTGGTTAAGTCGAATTTTCTTCAAAATGAGACACGATTCCGCTTCCTTCAATATAGTACAGTCTCTGGAAAAAATAGACCTATCCAATTATTCACAAGGATATGTACTCGCTCAGCAGTAAGATGACTTTCGTTGTTTTTTTCTTATGACCCAATGATAAATACTGGTTCTTTGACTCCTTGATCATAAGAGGGCTTTTAGACTATTAAGAAACCAAATAGAAGATATCGTTTCTAAAAAAAACAATCCTTTCCTTAGCGTATTGCATGGAAGATTCCTGGCCCAAATGTCTTACGATATCTTGTGAATATTCTATTGGCAGACTTAATATTAATAATGGCCTACTATGGTCAAGGAGACAGTGTTTTGTTCGCTATAATTTCGGCCATTCCATTTCGATTTAAAGCCTCATAAAACCATGTGCTCCCATGTATTTAGCCTATTAACTATCATCATATTCTCCTCTCACTGCTTAGGCGGTAGGGGAGGATAAAAGATTATGATGATGAACATCATCATTCGTGGACTTTTCTATTTCCAAAATTTGTCTTTTTGTTTTTAAAGAAACAAATGAATGTTTTTATAGTTTTAAGTCTTTAATTTATATCAGAAATTATATGCCCTATATATTTCTGCTACAAAATTTGATTTTTTAGGGTTTTTTCCCTTATATTCCAATGTTAAATAATGATTCTTTGACTAAGACGAGACTTCGCTTTTAAGTAACAATATTTAAGTCGACTTTGGGCATTTTTTTTTAAATCACTCTCCCCTTCCCGTTTCGATCCTTCCAGAGCTGTCTCTTAAAGTTCTTGAGGACTTATTGTTTCAAGAAGTATAAGCCTCTTTATTTTTTCTGAGATCATCTAAGCTTATTTCAACGCTTGTAGGTTTTTTACTTGTTTTATTTCATTCGTTTTAGGATAGATGATGCCTATTAAAGTACCCGACAGACTCCATTCATAAGTTGGGACAGTACTTTGAACAAAGCTAGGTGAAAGGAAATAAGGTTTAAGAAGTAAAGGAGAGCGGGGAAGGGAAAGGACGCGGTGGGTTGACATTAAGGGATCGATATAGGAGCGGGGGGGGGGGGATGTAGGTCGGCCCGGTTCTCTCCTTGAGGGCTACTCCCGGTCGTCTCTGTAGGCTATAGGCACCTTACTTAGGGGGTCCAAGTACCGACTAGGGAATGGAAGTATCTAGAAGTACATAAATTAGTGTAACCCGATTTAAAAAATAAATTAAAAAACATAGTTACAAAAATAAACAATGTAGATACAGAATAAAAATTAGTACAGCACAAACGATGATTCTATTTGGTCCTAATTTTTGTACCAGTTAGAAGATAAAAACAATTAAAAGACCTGGAAGTGGTTGGGTATCCACTTTTATCGTTTTGCCTCATTTTTTTATTTTATTTTTAACATTGAGCCGCTATAGACTAGTTTGTTTCGACTTTTCTTTTCTTCTCTTCCATATTTCGTTAATGTTTTTGCTTTCTTTTCTGGTTCTGAATTACGGCTGTTTTTCTTTTTGGTCTTTCTCGAATTCCCAAAGCATTCTGAAGTTGCTTAGTGAAGAAATTCCTTCAATGTTTGCCGAGAGACTTCAAGTTCTTCAATGTCCTTTTCAATCTCCTTAATCCATGTTTTAGTTATTTTCAGCTTTTTAAGATATGTAAATACCCTTTTGGCTATTCTGCTCGGGCTAATGCGTTGTAGGTTCTCATAGACCCGAATTTTGTTATATGTTGGTGTACAGTTCCTGTTTTTATAGTCGTCTATTTGGTCTCCTTCTTTAAGCGCTCCCAATAATTTTCTTAATATTTATCTCTCCGTGATTTCCAGGGTCTTTCTTTTGTTATGCGAATGTTTCTAATCCATACAGGATAACTATCTAAGAATGAGTGAAAACGGATTTTTTTTGTTTGGAGCCAACTTTCTTCATTCCTAGAACAGTTAAGGCACCTAATCATCTTCCTCCCTTTTACGTTTTTTTATTGGTGATATCTTCATAGGAGGTTCCTTCATGATCCATCAATCGAGATATTTAAATCAATGAATTTTTAGTATTTTCCAACTATTTAAGGACAAGGCTCTTATATTTTCATGCGATCTGTTTTCAGTTTGCTCGTTTCCAGACCTCAAGAAGTAAATTCCTCCTGAAGCTTCCTTAACATGTAACTGGGTTCTTCATCGTCATTAAGAATTTATTCCCCGCTGTTATATCCATTCTCATACTCTTCTACATGTTAAGGAGTTCTAAAACATATAGATTAAACAAAAGTGAGGTTACAGAGACCTTTATTGATACGGAAGTGGTCTGGTGGTTAGTCCATTCAGTCTTTTCCATCCTTGCTTTGGCACCATTAGGGATATATATAATATAGTATATATATATATATGTGTGTGTGTGTGTCTGTGTGTACATAAGATGCATTTTGTTCGCGTAAATAAAATTACAGATTATTCTAATCAGTTAACTTTTGGTGCTTTCAGTATATTAGTTTGTAATTAAGAGGTTTAAGCAAGGCGCTCGACTCCTACATCGCAGTAGTTTGTTCTCGGGGAAAAAAATGGGCCAGAAAGACCAATTTTTAGGATTTCTAGCTATTTTAGGATTTTAAATAGAATTTTTTTTTGTAAAATTCTTTAAGTAGGAACATCTTGGAAAGGGTTAACTTTAGAAGAGTAGGTCTCATAGTAATATCGACTGGAAGTGCCCCTACTATCACCCCTTAACGGTTCCGCCACTAATTACAGGTCACCCTGAGTGTGTTTATATATATATATATATATATATATATATATATATACATACATACATACATACATACATACATACATATATACATTGTGGTTGTATTTCTTCAGAGATCAATCTTGAATGCCACATAGTGCCCTGTTTTGATCCACTTCCTTTCCACGGATGCTGGGACTAGATAAGCGGATCTTATGCCTTACTTCTCTCTTTATCGCTTTGCTTGGAAGAATCCTTTCTACAGTTTTGTGATTCCTTGTGAATTAATTAATAATTAACATTCTCTAAGTAAACTTATTGTTAATAGGGCCTTACTACGACCAAGGAGAGAGTGTCTATTTTGCTACTATTTAGATCATTTTCTTTCTCCATTTACACTAACATGGCTAATTGCTCACATGTATTGATTCTATTTAGCACCACCATACAAGGACTTTCCTATTTCCAAAATTTACCGGAGTCTTGGAGTATCGAAATAAATGAAATTAACCCATCACGAGAATAATTCTTAAGTTAGTTTTACTATTGGGTTGACAAAATGACTATTTAAAGTAGTATCAATAATTAATTTGCATAAAAAAATATATCTTATGCAGTGTGCTGTTTTTTAATATTATTAGATTTAAAAATGAAAAAGGGAGTCATTAAAGTACAACGAATTAGTGCTATCATGGATAATATTATGTACTACATTAGCCAGTTTCTCATTAATTTTTAATAAAGTGGATTCAAGTGTACAAAGTCAGATAAAGGATTGTAGGGTTGTAGGGCTGTGTAAAAAGCATGGCGCTTTTCTCACTGGCTTTCAGAGATCTTGGAAAAGAAACTGAATAGGCAACAGACTTGTGGGACAACATTTAACATCATTAAAAAAATATTAGGAGAGCTCAAGCTACTGAGTGTCTTAAGTATAACTAACCATGTTGTAGACGGATATTCAAAATTAAACACAAGTAATTACCTCCTCTAAGGCTGACTTTGGTAGTTTTGCCCATAGTTATTATCCGGGAAAAAAACAACCCTACTCTGACAATACAGTATGGCGTATTGGAATACTTGCAATAGGTCTCTCGGAAACAAACCCACGACATTAAACCCGTATCTTCATATACCCGTATTTATAATTACTTCATTAAAAATTAATGAGAAACTGGCTAATATACTACATAATATTATCCATTATAGCTCTAAATTCATTGTACGTTAATGACTGGCTTTCTCATTTTTAAATCAAATATAAAAAACAATAATATAAAAAACAACAAACTGCATAAGATATATTTTTTTATGTAAATTAATCATAGATAATACTTTGAAGAGTCATTTTGTTAACCCAAAAGTAAAACCAACTTAAGAGTTATTCTCGTAATGCGTTAATTTCAATTCCCGTCACTTTCTGCCTAAATATTCAAGGAAATAACTGCAGAGATTTCTGAGATCCATGTCACTAGTTTTAATTTAAAAAAAAAATTATTTATTGATATTTACAACTGTATTAAAATAATGCATCAAGTAAATGGGCTAAGCGATACATAATGACATATGAAAATGACAAGTAGAGAAACTACTCACAGATAGTACTCAAATCACAAGTTCAACTAAGAAGTCACGGGGCCATCTTCTTTTCAGACTCCTCGGAGGATTATTGGGAATTGAAGAGGAAGCTAGGTTTGCAACTGGAGGGTTTGAGTGGAAATGAAGTTTGTTATGAAAGGATAGATAGCGGGTTCGGGCCAAATCAGCGACAAATGGGACATTAAGGTCATTATGGATGATTTTATTCTTAACAAAATAAGGAGCATTAAGGATTTTACGAAGGATTTTGGATTGTAGGGATTGGATACGAGAGAATTCGATGGCTTAGTGGAGCCCCAAAGCTCTACTCCGTAGGTCCAAATAGATCGTATGATGGTCATGTCTTTTGTAATTAATTGGGAGCTTAGAGCGTTGGTCTAGTAAGTGTTGAAGTAGCCTGAAACGTCGAGCGGTTTTTGTTTGTCTTTTCAGTCTCGTATGAGGATTCCAGGTTAATCGTTTGTCAAGATGCAACCCTAAGTATCGGATCTGTTCTACAGGCACCAGTGGGATATTATTAAAGGATACTGAAGGGCAGGAAGTCATTGGTTTACTACGTAAGGTAAAAGTGATTTGATGCGATTTTTGAGAGTTTATTTTAATTCTCCAGTTTTGACACCATTCTTCAAGATCAGTGATATGGGATTGAAGGCTTTGGGATGCAATAATTGGATTGGTGTTGACTGATAATACACATGTATCATCAGCATAAGTGGTAAGGATAGTATTAGGATGAGTTGGGATGTCAGCTGTATAAACTGTATAAAGGATTGGGCCAAGGATACTACCTTGAGGAGTTTTAAATATTAAATCGAAAATGGTGGATTCCGGACATTGTAATTGATTATTGTAAATGTGTATATATAATATTTTTAATGCCCTTCGATAAGGAAATAAAGACTAAGTTGTGTTTCTTTGAAAAAACAAAACAAAAGATTTAAAGCCTTTACTCTTAATGTTTCTTTGTATCTTTAAGGAGATTAACTTCAGTTTAATCGACACACAATATTATTTCAAAAATTTATAACCGTTTATTAAACCTGTAGCTTCTCATATGTCTTTAGTTATAACAGCTGTATCAAGTAGGCTTTGTTGGTAGCTCAGCAAATACAAAATTAAGAAAAGCGTTCGTATATATGAGATGCAGTTGTCTTTATATATATTTATTTGATTTTGTATTTAAGCTGAACAATTATATTTCCTGACGGACAGATGGATTTCGATAAATTATTCGTGGATGTTACGAAGATTAATTCACTAAATATAACGTGTGTTTATGTAGGAAAACTTGTGTGTCATCAGGTATTATATTTTTTTTTTAAATCTACCATAATAGAATTATTCAATAACTGTTATATGTTCCCTAGAGATAATTCTTGCTTATTTCAAAACAGACTATTCCTTATAGGATATTTCTTCGACTGAAAAGGTTGGGTAGAAGCTCTTATTTTTTTTTCAATTGTATGTTATTTGTATCTATATTCTATAATCCTAAAATAAGGGACATTGGGAGTACTTTTGGAAGCCAAAAAACCTCAATATGTTTTCCTACCATTTCTAAACGGTGTATTCAATTAAAAAATTTAAATTAATGTCGGAAGATTTTCTCCGGTGCGGGACATATATCTGTGTAACTAATAATTTATATACATTTTGATAATTAAATATATATATATATATATATATATTTCAAAAGTGTACGCGTAAGCAATATATCGATAAAAACAGCTAAAATTCAAAAAGAGGCTAATAAAATAATCATTACAATGTAATTAAAAGTATCCAAAAACCTAAGCCCTACGTCTCTAAAATGCCGGAAAATAACTTACCTTAAGTTTTTTATTGGACGCCTTGGTGTAGGGTTCCTGTATCTTTAACAGATTGATGAATCCGTTGATGCAGCACACCTCACGCATTTGATCTACATTCATTATATCTAGTAAAAATTAATTTCAAGATAATTGCCTAATCAAATGATTAATAACTTAAAGTGATAATTGGAAAATTAAAAATTCAAAAAGTTGCATTGAACGAAAGAATCTACAAAAATAATAAAGTATTTAAATGAGAAAAACTAAATACTATAATATTTCATATACTATAATATTTCAAATAGTATAATATTTTTCAGGTGGGAAAAATTATTACTTCATGTTCAACAATTGCTATTATTCACTGCTACTATGATTTGCTAAGTTGTTTATTAAATAAAACGTATTCCTAAAAGTATCTCATGTGTTTTGAAGGATGTTATTACAATGCAAGCGGACAATCGTTTTATCAGGAATGTTAAAAAATATAAGATAAGAAAAAGACTGTCCGGGTGCACAGTGTTTCGATTTGTAGGAGCGAGCTCAAAATTATATTTCGGCTTTTTTACATTTCTTTCGACTAATTAAGTATTGTAACTATTACTGACGAGATGAAGTGTGCCAGGCATAAACAAATATTGGATTTCTAGGTTTTGAGCAATTGTTTACAATAGTCCAATAAACATTTTTAGAATTTTAAACATGATTTTTTTCCAGCTAGCTCCT
The DNA here is from genome assembly GCA_964056705.1 of Troilus luridus. Classification (NCBI taxonomy): domain Eukaryota; kingdom Metazoa; phylum Arthropoda; class Insecta; order Hemiptera; family Pentatomidae; genus Troilus; species Troilus luridus. The sequence goes on along the minus strand of OZ057415.1, from coordinate 22,972,381 downwards.
ACTAATCGAAACACTGTGGGGTGGGGAGATCAGAAACTTTTTTATTAAATAAGGAGAACTATTTATAGTTCTTTGATAAATTAAATGAAAACGAGAACTTTTGTAACAGAAGTCAGATTTAGAGCTGTTTGTTTTATATTTATGGTTTTATTGTTAACAATTTTCGCTTGCACTCGGAAAAAAAAAAATTAATATGAAACTAAAATATCGAAACCGGCAACACTCTAGATTTATTTTTCAGTATTTTAAGTTCTTCGCGAGATATCAAAAATAACGTTATGGACGGTTTTAATTTTTGAAATTTACAAATTTCTTCTGTTTCTTTTATTCATTCCATATACGGTTGTTTACTCTCAAAGCACCAATCATTAAGTTAATCTAACAATTCATTCAAATGTTTGATCATTGTTGAAGAATGACTGAAATATGTATTATCAAATCACTCTATAAACTCATTTACTTATACTTGTGATTTCACTATACTCTGACATTAGCATTTGATTAGTCTAACAAAATTCTATAGAAGCAAAAATAATTGAAATGCTAATATTAGTAGGGGGTGAGTAAAACTCAGTTTTTTCGACTCAAAAATTACTCCGCTTTTTTAAGGTATTTGCATGTATGGTATTATATAACTTTAACTTTCTAAAAAAATGTGATTATAATATAAAGTTAATATATAAAATGTAATGTTATGTCAATGAATTCGAGGATTAGCAGGTGGAAAGCGAATTCATTTAATTATTTAAATATAGGTGTGTTTGTGATTGACAATAGATAAAATTTTATGAAGACATCCTATTTAGCCTTTAGGGATTCGATTGGTTAAGAAATTAGCTTAATATACGCTAACATTTACTGTGTATCGACGTTTTTGCATTTGATACAGTTTATCGTTATTATAATATTAGTCTTAGGTTTTTCTCAGTCTAAAACTTTTTACGGTACACACCAAAACATAAGTTATTCTTAATTGTGTTGATGGCACTCACGACTAATTTCTTCGTTAAATTAGATTTGTTGAAATAACATTAGATAAAAAAATTAAAAAAAGAAAATACCGATATAATTATGATGGTAACGTAGTAAATATAAGTAAATTGAAACTCCGAAAGGTTTTCTGTTTCAACATTATATATATATATATATATATATATATATATATATATATATATATATATATATATATATATATATATATATATATATATATATATATATATATATATATATATATATATATATATATGAGTATGTGAATAGTTCAAATCCACTCTATTGTTCAAGTAAAATTGTTGAGAAATATTGTAATATTTATGATATAGATGAGAGAAGTTACAATATTTGATACACCTGGTAAATCTTGTCCAAATTTAGTGATTTTTGTTTTATAGATAACAATAAGTTGTTATATCAAAGGCTTTCAGCTTATTTTTCAGATTATTTAAGTAAATGTTATAATTTAAATTAAGATTATTATCATGATGGATTGAATTGGTCAGGGGGTGCAGTCAATGTCCTCCTGTATCGTTTAATAACATCCCACTGATTCCTGTAGAACAGGTCCGGTACTTTAGGACTACACCATGACAAACGCTTAACTTGGAATCCTCATACTAGACTGAAACGACAAGAAACAGCTCGCCGTTTCAGGCTACTTCAACATTTACGTTTGTCTAGCTCTAAGCTCCCGATTAATTACAAAAGACTCACGTACATGACAAGCATTAGACCCATCTGGACATACGGAATGGAGCTTTGGGGCTCCACCAAGAAATCGAATAACTCTCGTATACAATCCTTACAATCCGAAATCCTTCGTAAAATCCTCAATGCTCCTTACTTTGTTACGAACAAAGTAATACATAATGACCTTAATGTCCCGTTAGTTGCTGATTTGGCCCGAATCCGGTATCAATCTATTCATGACAAACTTCATTTCCACTCAAACCCACTAGTTTCTAACCTCGCAACCTCTTCAATTCCTGATAATCCTCCGAGGCGTCTGAAAAGAAGATGGCCTCGTGACCTTCTAAGTTGAACTTATTATTTGAGTACTACCACCGGGTGGTTTCTCTACTTGCCTTTATGCCGGGACATGATTTATTTGTCATTATATTTACTGGATGTATTCTGTATACAGTTCTAAAATTCAATAAATATATTTTCAACAAAAATCTAAATTGCTTCATTTTAATAAAAAAACTAAATTTAAAATAAAATAGTAACGAAATTAAGGGACGAATTATCCTCCTTAAAATAATAATTGTATAAATTAAATTATATATGTATATTTATGAATTAACGCTTTGAAAAAACTAAAATATAAATCGGAAGCCACTGAAAGCCGAAGGCTTTTAACTTATTACTATTTAAAAAAAATTATTTTATTGAATTGTACAATTGTAATATATACACCTAGTACAATGGCTATATGAATAAATAAATACATGAAAGGACATACACTACCCACTGGCAGCACTCTAATAATATTTCTATTATAGAAGGTCCCGAGGCCATATGATCTTCAGACGTCTAGGAGGATTGTCCGGGATGGAATTGGATGCTAGAATGGAAACTAGTGGGTTTGGATGGGCCTGGAGTTTATTATGAAATGTGTGGTATCTGGAATGGGCTAAATCGGTAACATATGGAATGTTAAGGTCATTATGAATGGTTTTATTTGAGACAAAATAAGGAGCGTTTAGGATTTTGCGAAGGATATTGGATTGCAAGGATTGAATACGAGAGGAATTCGATGGTTTGGTGGAGCCCCATAGTTCAATTCTTCCGTAAGTCTTTATAGGTCTTATAACAGTCACATGAATAAGTCTTTTGTAATTGATCTGAAGCTTTGAGCGTTTGTCTAGTATGTGTTGAAGTAGTCGGAAGCGTCTAGCTGTTTCTTGTCTTTTCAGTCTTGTGTGAGGGTTTCAAGTAAGACGTTTGTCTAAGTTGAGTCCTAGGTAGCGAATCTGTTCAACAGGGATAAGTGGAGTACTATTAAAGGATACAGTAGGACTGGAAGTCATGGGTTTTCGGCGAATGGTAAAGGTAATTTGACGGGACTTGTTGGAATTGATTTTAATTCTCCAATTCCGACAATTTTAACTTATAACCTTATAACTTACTATACCATTTATAACTTTAATCACTAAGATATATTTAGTATGATAGTACTAGTAGAATATAAATAGTATAACTTATTAATTATTAACTTTAACCTGGCCACCCACAGGACAATAAACATGGTTTTGACTAAAAATTAACGAACAACAATTTTCTTAAATACTTAAAAACAAAAAATCTTTTGTTAATTCTAAATAATGATTTGCAAAATGCCTTAAATGAGAGAACCCGAAATTGAGGAAACGGCAAAGGACTGAGAATATGTTTTTTTTTTCAATTTTAAAACACTCAATGATTAATCAATGAGGAAGGATATTTTAAAATATATCATTAATATGTTTTTGCTGTTGTATGGAATGAAATGGACATAAAATGACTCATTTTATTTAAATGACTCCTTGATAATTGTAATAATTTGTGATTGTAATCATTTAAATATTGGCCAGATGCAAATCTGAATTTCATTATATAATAAACGGTAATGAGCTATGTCAATGATGTGATGAATATAATCGATTTCGAATGAATGATGCAACAGTACAGAATATTTCATTGAATTTCCATCATCACAAGAATTCCAGTTATTTTCAGTTTTTTATTTTAATTAGTAAATTACAAAATCACTATATAAATTTACGTTAAATATATGAATTATTCTGTTACATTTAATAAACGTTAAACATTTAGTGGTTTAATTAGGAAACTATTAACATTGGATTTGATTGATTTCGAAGTTTTTAAGAAGTAAAGCCACACAAAAATTACAATTTAAATAATGCAGTTAAAGAATAAATAGTTATTTATAAAATTAAAAAAATCGAATTTGTCAATAGAATATTATTTAACCTTAATAATTAGATTCTATGCCTTTCTAAGGGAGAAAAAAAAAAAGGTTCTATTTTATATTCGTGGTTCTTTTTGGTTGAGATGATCGGTTTATGCACTTTCGTGTAATTAACCCTAAATTACTCTAATTTTTGTGTGAGTAGTTAGAACATTTTTTGGAGCTATCGCAATTTTTATGGTTATAATTATCATAAATCGAAAAAACAAATTTTTTAAATCAAAATATCTGATTAACTCTTAGGTCTTCTATTTATTTACTAAAATCTACTATTATTTGCTAATAGGCCATTATATCTAATATACCTAATATATATATATATATATATATATATATATATATATATATATATATATATAATATTATAAGCTAATAGGCCATTTGTGGGCTGGCTGATTACCATTTCTTGCTGGCTTCAGTAGCGGAAAGAGGATAGCTCTTGTTTGTTTGTTTCCTGGGGTTTTGAGGGCGTAGAACATCTAGGTCATCAACGCCCGTTGGTTATTAAGCTTTAGGTCTTCCTATGGTCCCCTTCCCCGGCCGAACTCCAGAAGGCGCCCAGGCCCCATTGTCAAGTGGTGGTTATATTGTTATTTAGGACACGAAGATTGATCAGAGGATGTGGATAAAAACCATGTTAACCACCTAACTACACTAAGGACATTAGTACAATCCACTAATGTTTACAATCGACTATTCATGGAAAAGTCCAAATCCTCTCAAATCCTGGGAGCTAACATGCTCTGTGGGACAAGTGGCGCCTCCATAGCCCCCAGCACCAGCCCCCCGGAGCCCACGACACTCCCCCCCCCCCAGGACCACGCGGGCCCGCACCTGTGAGCTTCGTTTTAGTCTATGTATAGGTTATATATCTACTTTGCTGTAATAGATAATAAGTGATGATAACAACACTTAGTTATTTACTGGAAATTAACTTGGAGCAAGGTGGGTAATACATATACACACCCACGCATTTATATACATATAAACATACACACAGACATACATATATATGTACACATACATAACATATATACACATATATATTTCACATCAAATGGTGGTCATCAGTTTACACTTGGTAATAAATTTAATGACCGCATTTATTGTGGATTTGTCATCTCTCAGAGCCATTGAGATATTAGAAGGTAACCCGAGTTGCTGTAACACAATTCGATAGTAATGGCATTCTTCGAATATGTGTCTAATGTTCAGAATCCCATTGCATTTTGGACATTTCGGAGGGGATTCTCTTGTCATGAGGTAAACATGGGTGAGTCGACTATGGCCTATTCTGAGGCGAGTAATTACCACTTCTTCACGGCGTTTGCTTCGGTTGGAGGTAGTCCATGGGTTTACGCATGCCTTAATAAATTTTAATTCATTGGGTGGACTTCGTCCCACATGGATTGCCATCTATTTTTTATACACTCCTTTAGAGGGCGTGTGCAAGCTCTGGTCCAGTTAAGATAGCAGTGCCTCTTCCCGGGAGGGATAGCGCTTCTCTGGCAGCTTTGTCGGCCATCTCATTTCCTATGATGCCTACATGACCTGGAGCCCAGACGAACTGGACTGACTTGCCTATACCATCTAGCATTATTAGGTATTCGTGATTGCGGTGAACGATCGGGAGGTTTGAGTACATATCATTCAATCCTTGGAGAGCGCTAATTGAGTCGGATACTATAGTTATATTATCCATTGGTATGTCTGTCATGCAAAAGTAGAGAGCGGACGCGTTGACATTTAATTCAGCTGAATAGACATTACAAAGATGGTGTCATTTTCGCTTGTGTGTTGAGTTTTGTGTAACAAAAGCAGATCCTGTTGAGCTACCTGACTTCGATCCATCAGTATATATAGCTATATGTTTTGGTAGGGTATGGGATGATAGCTCTTTTCCATGCCTCAGGAAAGTATCTTAGCCTGAGACAGGAGTTGTAGAGGTTCGTCAGGTGAGCTATGCCTCTTCTTGGTAATTGTTTCAGCAGTATAGTTTGGATCCCATCGTGGCCTGGGGTTTTATTCCCTCGCGAACGACGAAATACAGCCTTCAGCTGCTTCGGAGATACAAACATATAATTATTTCCCACTTCTTCGTTCGGGATTTCGTTCGTACTGATTGTTCGGCGGGCTATAGTGACACTTTAGTGATCAGCGAACTTACTTGCTTGTTCCTCATCTGTCAACAGTTTGTCTCCGTCGTGTAATAATGTAGAGCTTCTCTTCCTAGTGCTCGTCCTGAGTAATTTCCAAAATTGACGGTGGTTGCCATGGATTGCTCGTAGCTTTTCGTGTCTCTGCGCAGTCCGGGCCTTTGATTAAAATCGTTCAGATTATTTAATGATTCTCAAGTAAACGGGAAGGGCACGAATAAAAATTATTTTGCAAAATTTAGTCTCAAAATTAATATTTTATATTTCCACTAAACATAATGCGATTTCTTATTTTTTAGGGCGGATTGCATTGAAGCCGTTCTTTAAAAATATTCATAAATTTATAATTTATTTTAAGTGGTTACTTATTTTATTATGTGCCGACGTTTCGACCCACTTTGTGGGTCATCTTCAGGGCTATATGAAGCTGGAGCTAGACTGCACATAAATAAACGTCGGCACGTAATTAAATAAGTAACCACTTATTTAATGTTTTTATTTGACTGCACCCCCAACTATTTTCTTCCTTACGTCTATCTTCCAGTCAACCATCCCCTCGCTTCTACTGTGTTCTTACTTTGTTCTTTTCCTCTATTAAACGAGACAATTTTTTTCCGATCAATATATATGAGGATACAATCTTCTTAAAGTAGTTTAAAAAGATAAGTGCATTTAGCGTTTCTTATTTAACACGAGATATGTATAAAAGAATGATGAAGGATCCTGTTGGATGTTAAAGTTGACTACAAATGTTCAAACGATCCGCTTATAAAGTTGGGGAGTTACATTCCCAAACTTGGGTAGTGAAGTTTTTGAACTTAGTCGACCAAAGGTTTCAACTAATTTTGGGATTTGGATATTACAGTATAATTTAGCAGCTATAATCGTAATTAAAGTAGTCTCATTTATTAATTTTATTTTAATTGTTGAATAAAATACCAAGAATTATGTTAGGGGTAATGTTATTGTAGTTTCGTAATTACTTGGTAGATACCCTATTATTATACAAATTATTACTTATTAATAAATTAATTAATTATTACCCTATTATTCAAATTATACGACTGTTCATTTAATTGTACCATAGTAGGCACTAGGTAGGTTTTAGTAAAGATACACTGATATTACTCAAGAAATTGAAGTTCAATTTAGTATTTATTTCGTACCCCTCCTGTGAGCCTATCAAAATATGAGGTTTAAGTACTCACTTTGTATTGTTTTGAGATATTGAGTATTTTTATTGTTCTTAAGGATTTACTGCTAATTATTCTCAAAAGACGTACAGATACTGTTCCTACAACAGCGGTGGTACAGGGAGTTGATTTGTCCGAAATAACGCTAAACCCCCAGGTTTTCCTCCAATTAAGGTTACCCACTTTTTAGAGGCTTTGTAAGCCCTAGGAGGGTATGTAGATCCAACAGGATCCATCTGTGTCTGTTAAATAGTTTATCTCTCACACCCGGATTTGGACACAGAATCTCAAGATCGTCAAGAACACAGAAAAAAAATATCGTCTAACAACTAACTAATATGTTTTTCTTAACATGAAAATAAACGTATTTGAACTCAATATAGTAATCAGGGATGAGTTATGAAAGTATAATTTACAATATCCGATCATTAACCCTGTATATCCGAAATTTGTATTGTAAAGGATTGCATGTGAAATAATAAATATATATTTGTTTCCAACCCATTATGACCTAAATATACAATTTTTTTTTTAGATAATATATTTCTTGTGGTGTAAAATATGTCACCAAGGTTATAAAATGAGGATGACAGGGGTAACAAATTAAACAAAAAAAAACATCTCATTCCTTTCGTGCAGAAAAAGTAACAAACGTTTTAAAAATTATCTTCTCAAAGTTTAAAAAAAAAATCTGAAATCCATTTCAATATCACCCTTATAGTCATAGCGTCTAACTGAGCTTGCTCCGAGTTTAGTTGTATTAAAGAAATGAATGCAATGAATGAATGAAGACAATTATCGAGTCTCTTGTTTCTTAAAAATAAAGAATGACATAATACCATTTTGAAGACTAATTAAACCCGTAAAAAGAATTCTAATATCCGCCTTCACCTACGCAATAGATTTTTTTTTTTACATGAACTTGACGTCTTCTCTTGTTTCTGTTCTTGCTAATTGGATTAGTAAACGTTAAATGGGTTATTACTTCTTGACTCGTTTTATAAATTAATTTACGACTCGTTTTAGCCATTTTCCTATCCACCCACACTCGTTCCATCCCATTTAATTCTACAAAATTTAACTTCATATTTTCTTTTTTGATGAAAAAACAGGCTAACCCATATTTGGCAATTAATTATTTAAAGTAATGTTGTTCTTTATCGACCAATTATACGGTTAATACACCATTAATTTTCTGTTGAAAGACTATTCGTTTGATGTTACTTAGTCAAGGATTCGACAGATGCATCTTATCAGATGTTTTAACGTTATACGTTGGCAGAACTATTCGCTATAAAATTGGCATGAAAATAAATAGTATCAATTAAGAATCTCTATAAATTACACATGTCTACGATGAAAACATATTTAACTAGAGGATTTATCATTATTTTTTGTGCTGATTACGGGAAAATAGTGAAAAAAATCCATCACCCCTAGGTAAGTCACAAATTTCACCTGAAATTTTGTTATTTGATTCACCAAAAAGGAGTTTGAAAGTTTACTTCTTCACAGTGGTAACTTATATGCTTCTGTACCTGTTGGAAACTCAGTCCAATTGATAGAAATGTAAAAAAATCAGTGATCAATTTTCAAATTACGTTACAGGAGCACTAACTTGAAATATTTGCTTATAATAAAGATAAGCTTGAAATATTTAAAATAGTACAATTTAAACGTCTTTATTTGGATAGGTTTCCAAGTTGAAAAAAAAAAATACGTTTTTCTTTGCGGTGTCAGGTGATCGTTAAAGAACCCCTATCCTAAATATACCTCGATAGGCTAAATTCAGGACTCCCACTGTATCAACGTCCGGTTAGCCATAAAAAAATAAAATGACGTTAAATAAATAAACAAACATGATCCGATAGTTGTTTGTATGCTGGATGGAATATTAATTTTAATAAAAAGTAATCCAAAATGAAAAAGAAGAGTGGTGTTAAAACAGGTGGAAAACAGAAGAAGATGGGCAACGAAATGGAATGTCAAAATTCTACGAGCTGGAAAGAAAAGAAACCTTTCCAGCAAAGGAAAAGTGCTTGAGACTTGGACGGTAAGGCTTTAGATATCAGAAATATTGATTAAATGTAAAAACCATTCATTGCTTGATGAGGATGATACGGATCTTCAAATGAAATTACTTGAGGTGATATTGAATCTAGGTGAGGATGAAGTGAATTTTAAAATTAAATACAAGTCAATACGCCAAGAAGGGGTGGACTGTGAGAGTAGCCTATGGTAACGAGACAGTGATAATTTTTGGATGTAAGGCAACAATATAAGTGCATGATGTAGAAAATGAGTGAAGAATTAATATGAAAAAAAGAAGTCAATGTCCCTAAATGTGAGAAATAATATATTACTGTATATATTATTTTTGAGGCTCCTGGCTCATGCTCAAGAGATAATTAGAAAATGACAGAGTTTATGCATCCACGGGATTATCATTGGAAAAAGTAAGAGATATTTAGATAAATATCCATCACCTCTTACTTTCTTGGAGATATTGGAGGAATTTATATATCTAGGCTCCTAGAATGACATTTGATTTCAAGATTAGAGGAGATAATTCCCCGTGTTAAAAATTAGTGCCTTTGCTCCTGAATTCAGGTCTGCCTCCGACTGTATTGCTGTCCCAAGTATCCTTGGGAGGATCTTGGTTATTATCTGCTTTAACTGAATCTGGTGGCAGCATAATAATCTGTGTAACTGAAGCTGTCTGTGAATTTGATAACCTTCATGAACAATATAGGGTTATGTTTAAGAAAGGAACTGTTTTAAAGAATAAACATATAACAAAGGAAGGAGAGGTATACTAGGGTTGAGGTGGGTGAAGGGTGAGACTGAGGATCCGATCCGTGGGTTCCGGAAAGAGGCAGCGTAGAACAGGGTTCCTATGCAAGAGGTTTTATTTTCATTGCACCTTAGCCAAGACTAACTAATGTTTTAAAGTTAATGTTATGTACGGTATATATCCTCATAAATGCGTATTATTATTTATTTAGTTCATATTGATATTCAGTTTTTCATATGAAATGGCCATTTTTATTATATTGAATATTAATATTGCCTTCGGTGGTGCCTCGTTGTTAAATTTACCCCCAATGGGAGCAATTCTTAATATTTCCAATCTATTATATTGCCAATTAAACATAATCATAATCTATATTGTTTGTTGATAATATTTCATCCGCAATGCGTTCTCATCTTTTATTATAAAATTAAAGACAATCATGGAAAGGCATGATTTTCGTTTATTATCCTTTTTTAGTAAAAACTTTGGTTGCCAGAAGTAAAATGGAGTGAAAATTAGGGATGCCCTCCCTCCAGGAAAATCCCTTGTTCAAACCCTTTCCCATTCAAAACAGGCTAACAAGCTCTATTGTAGTGAATACAAATATTAATATTATAATATTTTTTTTTTATAGCATATCAATTGAAAAATAATTTAAAGTTTTTGCTGTCAAACGGTTCTATGTATTTCAGTTAATAAGCTTCAGTTCTATTTTTATCACTGAAGTCATTGCTGCCATTAATTCATACAATAGAAAGATCAAGAGATGATAAATTTTAAAATGCAAATAAATTTATACTATTAAAAGAAAAAAGGATTCAAAATCCAATTAGGTTTTGTGAATTTTCTTCCACCCAAAACTGTATTCTATAACATAAGATAAGGCTTCAGAAAATTAATAAAATTACACCAATATCAGGCAAAGTGAGGAGAGCTTATCCAAAATTTTGAGAAAGATATAATATACATATATCTGCAATCCCGGTGAAAAAGTGGTAAAGTCGATTTTTTTTTAGAGAGAAAAGTCTATTCAGGGAGGCGGAATCGTGACTTTTTCGTAGTGTTTGGCTTTAAATGGAGTTGTAATATAAGTAATAACTCCTTCTCAAGCCAATACAAATATAACAGATTCCGCTACCTTCACAAGATAGTAGAAGAAACTCAATTTAGGTAATGCATGTAATAATGGGACTGTAAATGTATAAGACAAAAAGAGTGTACCTTTTTTTTTTCATTTCAGGCAATAAGTAATAGTTCATATTTCGAGCTAAAGTGAGACGGTGAAGTTCAGGCAGGGCCTGTGTTGATCTGCCATAGAATGAACTCGAAACAAACCAACGCATGAATGAATAATATATCTGACTAAACACAATCTCCTCACCGCCATCGAATACCTGTCCACATTCATAGGGTTTACAACTTGTCTCACACGGTAAACTCGTGAGTGAATTATAAAGGACTGTTGAGTGAAGTTATTGGTGATCCTACATGACGGTTTGATGTGGATTATCCATTTTGTGGATTGGGCCAATATGAATGTGGGATGTGGAACTGTTGGAATCGATCGGCCGCATTGCGGCGCTACGTCACCGCCCTTACTCTCGGCCTTCCACGGCTCTCACGTGGCAAAAAACCCACAGAAAGTGGGAAAAATCTATTATATTCATATAAAAATAACAAAAAACATGAAAAACCGTTGAAAAATACACGCAGGCGTCCTTAAACTTTCATTAGATATATATCGTCTATACACCATACATGTATCGAATGTGGAAAACACGACTTATCAGAAGAGTAAAAAATCTATTTCAAGATACATTCAAAATCAAGTTCATTATAATATACTGAATATAATAATACAAAGTACAAAACCATGTACACGTATATATTATATACATTTACATGGTTTTGTACTTTATACTACGCTATAAGAATTTTATATCTATTATCAATCCTAAAGCAAAGGCTATAGATTGGAAACTAAAATGTGTTTTTCATATTCGATGCTTTGTGTCGCCGAAATACTGTTCACACACTGTGATCTAATAAGTTCAATATTTTTTTTTGTTCATTTAACGTAATTTTGTCGGACGATTCTACATTGAAAGCTATAAATTTTGCCTATCTAGGTTTAATAAGGGTACAGATTTTTAACGAGTACCTGAAATCGTACAGGCTTGGGACCCCCGTTTAACGTCCCTTCTGAAGGACAGCATAACCAAGGATTTTTTACTCCCTTTTATAAAATCCTATGTCCACCTGCCGTGCTACGAACCCGCGATCTTGGGCATAGTAGTTTATTATGCTAACCACTAGACGGCAGGTACCCCCAATAAGTTCATTAATACTGAAGAATACCAAACAAATAAATCCCGTCTTTTTTTCAAGATCTTTTCTATGTATTACTCTTTAGTTTATTTTTCTTAATACTCATTGGGGACTTTTTTCATATTTTTCGGACGAGTTTTTGAAAGGGTTATTGCATAAGGATGATAATGGTTAAACTTAAAGAAAACTTCACTCTTAGAATTTAATATAATTAACGTGAATTCGGGAAACATAAACAACAAAAACTATCTAAACATTAGATCACACAGAAGAAGTTGAGGACCCACAGAATGAACAAAGCAGCTTCTTGGCTTCTTTGGTGGTGACTCAAGCGTCCTTTGCGGATTATTTTTATGCTCTTTGCCTATTCTTCTATAGAACTTTAATGAACTGCAGTTATAGGAAATCTGAGGAATTTTATTCATACTAGCTCCGAAGCACACTGCATCCTAAATCATGATCTAAATTTGGTATTTTTAGTTTCATACACACAATGCACTGGTCATAATGATGCTGAAATACTAAGGAATACGTGATCATAGGTATCTACAGCCCTGGTGAGTGAAGTTGTTTAGTCGAATTATGCCAAGAAAAAGTTAGTTGTACTAACGGAAGCAGGGGAGCGGAGTGGCTCAGTGGTAGAGCACTGAGTAGCCATGCCGGGAATCCTGGTTCAAATCCCTCTGCGGGCAGTTACTTTTGTTTAGTCTGTTTGCGAAGGGAGATGGATCATATGGGGTATAGGACCCTCCTGGGGCCCACCCAGCATCTATAAAATATTATAAAAATACGGTACTCAAAATAAGGGGGAAAACCTGGCGGTTGAGCGTGACCTAGGACAAGTCACCTCCTTGCAGAACCATTGTCCATGAAACAGTGTAGTCTCTACAATGTACTGAACCCCAGACTCGCTCATGGGTCGTAGTGGTTACAGAAAAAAAAACGGAAGCAGAATCGTGTCATTCTCGTAGTTTTTTTACTTGAAATATACTTAAAATATGCCTATAACTCATTTTCACGCTAATATCTGACTTAGCCACTTATGCACTACGAGAACGACCAAATTTCGCTTCCTTAAGTGCAAGAAACTCATTTTGGAGAACATTCTACTTAACAATTTATTCTCCGGAGCTGTAGATATATAAAATTCACTCTTAAAATTTACTGTGATAATTATGGATTTGGGATATATTCATACAAGCATAAGCCACAAAATATATTCAAACATTAAGGTGCAAGTTTGGTGTTGTTCATTAATAAGAAATGGAGTCAACTGCTGGTATGAAGAAGTTGAGGAACAACAAAAAGTAAATCGTGGTAGGGATGACATTTGTGAATTATATTTGTGCTCTTGGTCTATTGTTGTATGGAACTTTAACGAACTACCGTCAGGGAAGTCTGAGGTCTCATATTATCATAAAAACCACTGACACGTCCTGTTTCTTGGTATTTTTAGTTGCACTACACACAGTTCAGACAGCACTGGCCAATGACGATGCTTATATCATTGTAATGAGTAAGGAAGAGATCATTTAATATACATAGAAGCACTACACGGTGCACCCTGATAACAGTCAGAATAGATAAAAGCATTGTCCCTACGATGTATCACTATCAATTTACCATTGAAGCCCACTATAGCATTGTCCGATTAGTCATAGCAGCATAAAGTCAAGTATAATGAATGAATAGTCATAGTACAATCAGATACTAACTATAGTTGAGAACATCATATAATAATCATAGTTTCGTTGTATTGCACACAGAGCTACGTAGTTCTTCAATAGTTACTTAGTTCATAGTTGCGAATATATTTGCGATCATTTTCAAAGCATGAGGATTTAAAGGGAGAATAAAACAAAGAACCAGCGTTTAGAAAAAATTAGGGTTGAGATCAATAAGGTATAATTAAAAACCATTTTGCACAACATGTTAGCCCGCTTCGTAGCGGAAACATTTTTTTGCTTACTAATCTTTTTACATCAACCTATTTCGACCCTTACCCTACAATAATAATACTCTGATCTTTATTCCATAATTTCCTAAAACACCTACGTTATTTTAGACGAAACAACGACGTTCAAAGTCTGTCAATGTCTTGAAGACATTTTTCGGGCAGAACTTTCAATATTGGTTGAATAGGGTGGTGATTTGTCCGAGATCCCGCTCAACCGTCTGGGTTTTCCTCCAATTAATGGTACTCTCTTTATTAAGCCTGGATGAGCCCCAGGAGGGTGTGTAGATCCTTCAGGGTCCAACCACGGCTGTTTATAGATTACTTAATTTATCTGCCACCGCCGTATTTCAGCCCTGAACCTTCGGAATAGTAGCTCTGCTCTCTAACCACTCAGCTACTCCGCTTCATTCTAAGATATCAAAATTAGGTTTCCAAAACCTGTGTGTAAATGCATCTTGAAACCCTTTTTCCATCTTTGAGTATTTCAGTTCCTTTTTTACCTCCTTGAGTTGTCTTATCCTTTTTTTCGGCTTATCAAGCTTGTCTTCTTGAGAAAAAAACATGTGTAGCTAACAGTAATACACGCCATTGTTCTAGTATATACTCTCTAATCAATGATCTTATACTTGCATCGTTATACATTATAGCTAGTTATTATTGAAATTAATATGATAGTACTGTTCATATTATTCCTTTGAGGTTGCTGCTATGTAATATTTTATACATTATTTTTTCCTTTGCAGGACGGCGCAAGAAAGATGACAATAGCTAACGGCTAGTTCGGAGTAGGCCGAACAACCCGTAAGTAAAATATAATTTTTTTTTTGTTATAATTTTTATATTGTTGAATAGTTATTTAATATTTAAAAACAATTTATATTTTCTGGGTTAACCTTACTTATGAGTTACTATATATCAGGGGGTATTTTCTTTTGGAATTTTTTCTCCTTAACAGTCAAAAGTGTTGAGTGTTGACATATCAACAAATTTAATATACCTCCGTTCGACAAAGTATGTAGTTCATTGCCAGCAATTGGTGCTGTTGGTAGTTTGAGAGTCGTGCGGCGTCAGTTATGTCCGCTGTTATTTATTAATATTAGTAAACGTTCAATAATAACTTCCATGGGGATGAGGTTGCACTATCAGAGCTATTGGCATCTTCGATCCGTTTCCACCAGTCCTCCCTGTTTTTTGTTTTTTTTTAGCTAAGTTTTATTATTTATGTATAATTAAATATCCTTAAATCATGTCCTTCAAAATTTCAGTATTTTTAAGCAAACTGATTTCTGATATAAAATATAATTGAAATTTATAAAATAGAATTGAGCGATATCCCTCATTATTTTTTAATAAAAAGAATCTTTTAATGTTTTATTCCCTAACTGGTTCAAAGTCTCAGCTCCGCTTATTAGTTCAACGACTATGGGATGAAGCTCACCCGGCATATTTTAAATAATGAAAATGGAACTATTATTTTCCCAAAAAAGGTTGTTTGTTTCTTTGTTGCACGATTGTAAGGACAATAATGATATATAAATTATAACAATTATAAAATATAGTTTATAGTACCTTGTACAATTTTGTAGCTACATACTTAAAGAGCCAAAATTGTTGTAATTGTATGATTGTTTTTGTAATATTGAGTTTTCTAATTGTTGAATTTTTTTCAATTTTATGTTTTTTGCAGATAATTTTTATACTTGTTGACTGATGAGATAGTTGTGTATTGAAAATGACAATGTTGTGGGTCGAAACGTCTAATAAATTGATGAAATGAAATGAATTTTTGACTTTTAGGTTTTTTACACCCCAGAACAAAATTAAATATCCTTAAATCATGTCATTCAAAATAAAAAATAAAAAGGTTTTACAACAATTGATAAAGCTTTTTTTGCGCTAGGTACTATTAAAATAGCTTTAAACTGAATGAGGATAATATTTTTTGTATTATTTATTGGCGATTTTTATTATATTATATATCTTATTATTGCAGCATTTTCTATTAGCTACTCTTTTCAATTGCAGTTATTTCTGATTTTATGATGTAACTTATTTTACGTATCTTATTGTACTTTATTCTGCACATTCTCCAGGATTTTACTGCAAATAACCCGAGCTCTAGTTATAACCCATAACTGGCTGACGACATAATATATAAATACCGAGGATTATTTAAGATTATGGTTTCAGTGGTTCCGATAACGCTCAGTTTTGCTGACATAAGATATCCCTTAAGAGTTATAGTCCTGAGGATAGGCGTGTAAAGCATAGCAAAAGGTCATGAGTTAGTATTTTTTTAATTAATTATTTAAAAAATGTCGATGTGTTTAATCTCATATCTTTATCATTGTATCTTTTTGAGGATGGAAAAAATCTTTATAAATATTGTAGGGTATAAAATATACTGAAAATAATTTTATTTCAATTCCATGGCCGTCGGCTCTGCCGCTTCAACCCGCCAAAGTGCAGACATTTCAAAGACAACTATTATATCAACATACAAAATGATATCCACTTTTCTTCGTTTGATGTTCAGATCTCACAATTCAGAAAACAAAATTAGTCGATTTTCTTAGGAAATAAGAGCCACAGAGATTTACCTGCTTTAACGGCAATGATATATACTCGTAAAAAATGTATATATTGTTAACATGTTTATATATATGTATCAGATCTGGAATTGAAGAAAATACTTGCATTTTAATATGCAGATAACATTTCGTCAATCTTTGGCGAATGGTTTGCCTCCAAGTCTTTCTATTTTGGGTTATGGATATATTTCACCCACATGATCTAAAATACCTAGAAAATTTCACCCGAGTAGTTCTCGGTCAATCCACCTATTTTTGGATCATATTAATATACATATGTAAATATACATATATTTACTATCACCATTGTAATGACCAAATTACATAATCAAATGCGTTAATTAATTAAATCAAGCAAATGGGTGATTCGATTAATCCAGCTATTGTAGGATCCGACATACGACCCATTAAATTAATCAGTTTATTTACTCCAATAAACACAAAATAACACCAAAGTTCTGAGGTCTACAAATGTTCAGATCCGCCATATTCTCATCCGTGTATATCTCAAAATGTTGAGAATCGGATTTTGGCATAGTATTCATAAAAATTGATTAATCAAAAATTATGTTGGTGTTTTTGTAGTATTTAAATAAATGGATGGTTCTTATTATAATAGAAGTTCTAAATTCACAATAAAACAAGTGTCCAAAAACATTGACTGAGGTATCCAATTAACATATGGACGGTAAACAATAGCTTCAAATAGTCATTAGATAAACTATATTTGACAAACGATACCTGGCCATTGCAGATACTGTAGTGAATAGGAATGATTAATGATTCTGTCCTCTTTAGATTTGGCCTGGAAGTACGATTGTATCACAAATTCTAAATTGTTTCCTCAAATCAGTTTCGTATTTGTTTCCTTATTTACATAATTCAATATATGTTCTTTCCTCTAATTGACATCATGTTAGACGAATACCTTCGTAGATTTAATTTGAAAAAATGTTATATGAAATGAAAGTCTATAGAGAAACTTATATAATATAATAATACGACTTTATTATAACAATTGTCATATGTCGTAAGCTGACAATGATTTCTTCCACTTTTCCCGGTCCTGGCAGTCCTTCTCTGTAAGCCCTCTGGATGCGATTCCTTCTTTCAACCCATCGTACCATTTCTTTGCCAGACGTCCTCTTCACCTCCTCTCCTTAGGAACATAATTTATTATTCTCTTGGCCCATCGATTTTCTGACATTCTCATTACATAGGGGTACCACCTCAGCTTTTTGGTCTCAATAGTGTACAAGATATTGTGGGATCCCCGTACTTTTTCTCTGATCACGTGATTTCGATATACTACAACTACGTCTCCTGAAGTCCATCTCCTTCGCTAGGAGTATTTTTCTAAATTGGTAGTGATGGCCTATGTTATGAGTCATACAATGCAACACTGAAAGATTAATAAAGCTAGAAGTACAAATCCATGCGTATCCAATGGTTATTGTTGGATCATACGGCCCAAACGATGATGCGCTTGCCCCGGATAAAGAAAAGTTTTTTAACAGTTTGAAGGAAATATCAGAGGCTGTAGCAGACCGAAAGATATTACTCTCGATAGGAAATCTCACTGCAAGGGTTGGTAAAAATGCAAACAGTTGGACGGTAGGAAGGCGTGGAGAAAATACAATAAATGATGATGGGACTAGGTTAATCGATTTATGCGAAGAAATGGATATGCGTATATTAAATGGATAGAGAAACTTCATTTCATAATTAGGATTTGCCATTGCCTATCCTTAAAAAAAATACGGCAAATAAACTATTTTCCAATAATTAATGAATATTCAACAAAAATAAGATCATTGCTGTTAAAAGAGTTTTTAATGTGATAAATAATTAGCAACCGATATATGAAAGTCGAGTGAAATGTTTTGAAGAATTATGCCAAACATTTCTTATTTATATATATTATTAAAACAATGGTGATGAATTGTTACAGTTATTTGATTAATAAATTATGGAAAGTTAAATTATCACTTTAGTGCAACACTGTTTAAAAGTATATTTTTGTTTTCCAAGGGATTTATATTTAGTTTCTTTTGGAAACATTTAGTTTTGATGAAATAATACACAATATAAATTATTATCTACTAATTTTGTCCCATTAGATAGTATTTTTCCTAATTGTATAATTCACAAAATCCTTTCATTGTTTATGTATATCAATTACCATTAACAACCCGGTACTATTAAAATTTTTAAGTAAACAAAAGTAAAGGTACTTAAGAAGAAAGTCTGAAAATTCGTCGTTTACGTCCAGTAACACGATTTGAATCAGGATAAGGTCTTTTATATTAATGACTATTTAGCTATGCATTAACATACTAAGTCGGTTCAAAACTAAGACTGTAAATGGTCTATAATTTCTACATCATTCTGAAATATCTTTATTATAACTTATGGTTAGTAATTTTGACTTTATTTACTGTATTTTAATAATTTGTTTATGTCTTTCCGAAAATTTTAACGTAGAGAAATTTGAAATAAATTAGCGAATAAAAATGAAAAGTGGCATTAAAAAGATTGCAGATCTCAGGATTGGCAAAAGGAAAATAACACCAATGTCATCTCAAGTAAAAGAGTAAGTAGGACCAAGTACCAGATAATTCAGCTTACACACACACACACACACAGATAACTTATTTATGAAAACATTATTACATAGGCTTGAAAATAAAGTTAGAATTTAGGCTTGTTTTGAAATGGGTCTAAAATTACAACTGGTTTGTAGAAAAAGTGTGAAATCCGGTTGAGCTTCAGTGGCAGAAAAAGGTTTTGATTTATTTATTTTTTTAATTCTTGTCCTTTTTTTAACAAAAAAAAAAGAGGCAAATCAGTATCATTCCTACATTCTGATTACTTGTCCTGTTTTCTAACGATAGCTGCCTAGTTTAGTAAACTCTAAAATACTAAGTCACCCTAAACATCCCATCAACTCATTTTATTTATTGCTTCGGTTAAGAAACCAATGAACTCTTTACCGAAGCAAAAAGAAAAATCAAAGACGAAAACTGGATAGAGAAAATGTGTCTTACGCTGTTAATTTGGCAGAAATGACGACCAAACGAAAACTAAAATTATGATAAAAATCTAACATACCGTATTGGAACATCCACAAATATTGACATGCATATGTCAACAATTGTGTCAATGAATATGTGACAATTTTCTTTTCATCACTCCAAATTTGTATAAAAAAGAAGGGACCTTTGGTTTGTTTCTAATTTATTTTTATCATTGTACTACCAAGTGCAAAAATTTGTATCTAAAAAATATAATTAATTTTTTATTATGATTTTTTTTCGAAAATCGTCAAAGTGATTTTAAACAATGCCAATACGAGCAGTTTTATTAACTGAAAATCTGTTAGGAATACATTTCAACTACATATTACATAATACTTATTGTACTTATACTAACGTTGTATCTAATTTCTAATATAAAGTATACTTTAACCTTAAGTTAATGTCAAAATAGTATTCTTAAATAATTTACGACAGTAACGCTTCTTTCTCGTTACTATTTTGAACTATTACTATGTATGCAAGTTGAAGTAAAAAATAAATGATACAACTATTCAATTAAAATAATTGAAAAGCAAATGTTTTTTCCTACCCTCTTCTTTATAGGGAGCCTCTATTCCAACACGAGTTTTATTGTCATTAAACTGTTGGAAATATGGGCAATATGATTCGTTCCAATCGTTCCAAAACGACATTCGTCTGACGACATTCGAGTTAGGCAGTAGTCAAAACTCCTGTTGGAACAGTTCTGATAATACTACCCTCATTTTTGGCAATTTGCTTTCGGTATGTTAAAATATTTTTCCCTTTCCAGCCTTTACTAAATTATCGAACGAATCCTTTCATAGTTTATATTATATTTATCTGTTTTGTTTTTTTTTGGGCGTGTTTGCCAAGAAGTAGAGCGTTGAGTTTCCTTGCCGAAGGTTTCAGTTTCAAATCTGGCTATGGCAGATAATTTACTTAATCTGTTGACATCCCTGGTGGATCTGGAGACCCTCCTGGGACTCACCCAGCCTCTATGAAGTGGGTACCCTTAATTGAGAGAAAAACCAGACGGTTGAGCGTTACCTAGAACAAAACACCTCCCTGGACTATGGGTTTAAGTGGTGCAGATCTTTATTTTCACTTTTTTTAATACTGTTGACAATGGTCGACAGTTCGTTATTTCGAATGAACCAAACTAAAAGTAATTTTGAGAAAACCATTTTGAAAATTTGGCAATTACTTTTTGTTCTTGGCTAACTCTATTCACACACAGACACACATGAAACAAAAAGTATCCAGTAATAAATAATGTGTATTGAACAAGTGGTTTTAAATTGATTGATCATATAATTGTTCGGTAATTATTACATGTTATTACATTATTATTACATGTTATTATACTATACGAAGTAAGAATTGACTGGTGAAATTATTCCAACAGAAAATCAGTTCTAAAGCTAGAAATCTGAAATAATAGCTTTCTATCCAGAGAGATAAAAGAACAAATCATAATCGGAGAAAAGGTAGATAAAAGTAGAGGGGGATAGAAAATATTAGAAAGGTCTTTGTTCTAATTAGCATTCATTTGACATTGAAGTGACAATGTTTCTTTCTTTTCCGAAAGGTCAAAGAGACAGTAATTCGCACTGTCAATTAATTTCGGTTTCATTAGTGACAAATACACAAAAGAACATTAGTTGTTTTGTGAAGGCTATTTATTTTTCTTGCTGGAGGTTTCTTTAGATAGAGGTTTTAAGAATATATATTTTTCATAAAATGTGGGAAAAGAATGAATGGTTTCTCCAATTATTCACTACATCCGAAACATAAAAACTATTTACTTCTTCTCCTAAATTATCAGTATTATTAAAATACAACGGTCGGAGTTTCTAAATTATTTCAAATAAACAATTAATCAAAGATTAAAACCTTTCAAAATATCGAAGGTCTATTTTATTTACAAACAACCAGTATATAATTTTATAAATAAAGCTTAGTACAAAATTCACTATTAAATTCATTTTGTGCAGATAATCGCTTACGTTATCTTTAGCCATTTTCAAAAATAAATTCCTAATTTACAATCCACGATGCTGAAATCAAAAATTTATCCAACTCGAGTAAATTACACTGTTCTGCAAAAAAAAACTTTTCTCCCCTCCCTTGAACAATTTTGCCTGTTTCTCATGTTTTCAGGTGTGCTGAGTCCGAATCCGAACTCAGAAAAATTCTATC
Organism: Troilus luridus; assembly: GCA_964056705.1. Classification (NCBI taxonomy): domain Eukaryota; kingdom Metazoa; phylum Arthropoda; class Insecta; order Hemiptera; family Pentatomidae; genus Troilus; species Troilus luridus. The sequence continues at coordinate 22,950,131 of OZ057415.1, read as the reverse complement.
ACCCTCTGATTTTGAGAGAAAAGAGGTGAAACTTGGAAAAAATGAAAAATTGTATTTGAAAATTATTGTCTTTATTAGAACAGATTTTTTTTCTTTTTCAACAATAAAATATAATTAATTGAATCCTGCATGCTATCAGGTATAATACTAGATATGACACAACTCAAAAAATATACACACATCGTCAATGAGTAGTTTTTTTTCTTTTGTACTCTTCCTCCTCTGTCTCCCGCTGCAGTGTCCAGGAGTAATCCGCCAGCATCTTCTCATTCCATTTGTCAGAATATCTTTTTTCCATTCTGGATATGTCTTGGTGGAATCGTTCTCCATGTTCGTCCAAAACTGCACCCAAATTTGGGGCGAAAAAGTCTAGGTGACTATGCAGGAAATGTATTTTTAAGGACATTTGCATCCCAATGTTTTATATGAAGTAAGCAGTTCTTGGACTATTTTTCGGTAGTCTCTAGATTTGTTGTTTCCCAAAAACTTAGCACATACCTCTCGAAAAGCAATCCAAGCCTTTTTCTCAGTAGTATTTAACTTTGCTTCAAAAGTGAGATCCTTGAAAAACTGAAAAAACACTTTTAGCCATATTTCTTTAACCACTTGTAATATTCCCATCAAATTTTTTTCGTTCAAATATACTTCATTGCGCTCAAAATCATCGGGCTTTTGAATTTTTTTCACTATGTTTTAATGCCGAAAAAAAATTCGTCAAATCCACAAAAAACTCACCTTTTTGGATAAAAAACTAGAATTTCTCAGGAAACTGTGCGTGATAGACAAAATCCGACTTCAAATTCGTGTTCACCACATCTGATAACAGTAAGAAAGCATGTTTTGGTTTGAAGGAGGATTTTCGTGCATAACAGTGTTATTGTACACCAAGAAGTGACGTCAGCCTCTGTAAGATATAGAAATGCTAGAAATCAGGCTGTGGTAGTTGAGTATCTAAACCTCAACTCATTCCAAGTTTTTTTATTGTTTCGGATTGAATCATCCTCATATTCCACTTACACTGATTTTCAATTGTATTTAAAAGGTCTAATATACGGAAGCGAAGTGTGTAGAATTCTGAGTTGCTGGGCTGAAGGTCCCAGGTTCAAATCCTGCTGTGACAAAAAATTATTTAATCTGTTAAATACCAAGAATGAACCCTGTGTCATCTACAAACGGGTACCCTTAATCAGGGCGAAAACATGGCGTTGAGCGTGATCTGAGACCAATCCCCTTCCTACTCAACCATTGTTTTAGAAACAATACAGTCTCTATCATATACTGAACCCAAGACCCGTCATGGATTGTAGTGGTGTATGTTTTTGTTTAATATGATATATAACATATTTATTTATAATAACTATTCAGTATTGATTAGGAAAAGTTTTTCAACATATTATGTTTTATGTTATCTTTCTGTGGTTTTGATATGCCTCATGATGCAGTCAAGAAAAATAAACAATAACAGGATAAGTATTAATAATCTATATCTATAACAAACAAAAAAAAAACTTATATAGACATTGTTGTAAAGACGGGTGTGAAGCATATTTTTTTAATGGGGATTCCTCTTAATATGTATACATAGTCTGTTCTATTCGTCAAAAGGAAGTTGTTAATAATCATTGAAATAAGAAAAACATCATACATAGGATACATCTTACGCAATGGCTAATATCTACTACTACAAAACGTAATGCAGTGTAAAGTAGAAGAAAGAAAAAGGCGAAAAGAAAAAAATCTTGGCTCAGAAACATAAGGGAATAGACAAATCTTGGAAGAATTGTTTCATGTTGCGAGAGATAGAGCCTCAATGACGTCAGTCTTCAATGAGATGATGACATGAAAAGAAGAAGGTACATGATCCGGAAAATTACGGGTTTTCATCTAATTGATCCTAAATGAAAAATAAATGTCATTAAACTGAATATTAGATACATAATATATATACATACATACATATATATATATATATATATATATATATATATATATATATATATATATATATGATTAAAATATACTAATACATATAAATTCATATTCGTCTTCGTTTCCAAATTTTCTACTAAGGTTCCTATAGAAAGGTCCCGTTGAGTTGTTATTAATTTAAATAATTCTAATAATATGCATTCCTCATTGATAAGAATTAGATTGTCTTAAATATTTTTCACTCCCTAACTATCCCTCAAAAATGACAATGCCTATGAAGCTCAATATATGAGTTATTCTTTTGATGTGGATGTCCAATACAGTCCATTGTGATGAAGACAGTCCTTCAAAAGGGACGTAAATGGCTGCCTGGAGTCTATACAGTGTCAGGTATTCGATAAAATCCCTATTCTAATTATTTCCGAGGAGGTAAAATTTACGACATCCACAGTAGCATCGTCCGATTAGCTATAGTAGCCTTAAATAAGCAAACGCGACGGCTATGTGTCAGAATCTAAAACTGGTTATAATTTTATATTGGTTAAAAAAAATGGTTATAATTGTATCGTAGTGCTTTAAACCAGTTTTGGTTGATATGGTGTGGTGGATATAAACCTTGCGTGACTATAGGCTAAACAATTTTGCGAGCTCCCTTTGTTACAGGAGATTTGGGAGTATTGTCCGGTAAATGCTAATTCTACAGTCTACAGTCTTCACTACCAAGCAGATTTGTAAATCTGTGATTTAGTTTAATTTAATGGTTTCATTATTCCAATTTCATATTTATATAGTCCTCAAGGTAGTATCCTTGGCCCAATCCTTTATACAGCTGACATCCCAGCTCATCCTAATACTGACTGAAAAAAGCTTATATTGATTCCTCATCGTGTAACGAAAAAGAATATAGCATACTGAGTATTTTTATTAGCTCCTGTTTTATTGATATACGGTTGTAGAAGTTACCACACCTAGAATAAGAAATGACATTTTGACACTTACCAATTATTAGATCTTCTTAATGCAATATTTACGTTGTTAAATAAAAGAAAATCGATAGTTGGAATGTTCAGTTTGTTAGTAATGTTTCCAGATTTTTTTCTTGCCGCTTGTACAATTGGAGTTCTAATTCGGCTATGGCAGATAGTTTTTTTAATCTGTTGTCAGTTGGGGATGGCACTTTTAGGGTCTGGAAACCCTCCTGGGGCCTTGCCTCTATAAGGAGGAAACCTGGCGGTTAAGCGTGATCCAGGACATATCACTGTTGTTCTAGAAACCGTATTACGTACTGAACCCAACTTTTTCTTTTAATTTTTTTTTTTTTTTTAACTCTTCTCAAGCATCCCTCACAAATATTTAACAGATTTGCACGCAAAGTCACCCCACTTTTAATCCTTGTACTTTTCCTATATGGCGGCAATGTCCTCTGTTAGGTCATATTTTAATTTTGTAGTGAGATATCCCATCTCGACTGTCCCATTCACATAAAAAGCAGGAGGTCTTTGTGTAGCCCAACTGCATGCCGAGGAGTTTAGCTAAAACTTTCAAACCCTCACGTTTTTGCCATTTATGTCCTCTATACTTGAATGCGCCCAAGAGAACTTTCATACCTTTCCTTTATATCTTCCTGCATATCCTGAAGGATTAAAGGACAATGTGTGATTATTTTTAAATAAAGCAGCTTCCATGTTTAGCTTTGATGGATTTTTAACTGAATGTTATCCTTTCTTCAAAGCTGTAGAGTATAGCTTTTAAAGGATTCATTTAGGATTAATATTAACATCTCAAAGACCAGAGTGGCTCATTGGTAGAGCGCGGATTTGCCATGCCGAAGATCCTGGCTCAAATCCGGCTATGGAAGATTTTATTTAATCGGTTTTATTTAATCACATGGGACCTGGGATCCTCCTAGTCATCTCCCAGCCTCTATAAAGTGGGTACTTTGAACTTCGGTGTCCTAGAAATAGTACAGCCTCTACCACGTACTGAATCCACGATCCTTCATGGGTTGTTGTGGTACTAGTTTTACTAACTTAGCAGCATTTAGTAACGTATTCGTTTTCAAAATATATCAGATATTTTGGTCAACCTCAATAAAAACCATCTTCAGGTGATAAAAGAATCCATTGCTTAAGTTTAAGTCCTCAGAGTTTGACTTTGTCTTTGTTCCACCTTGTGTGAGTGTTTGGCTCAAGTCATCTACCGGATCAAAGCCGAAATCTCGTGCCGGCTCAATCACGCCCCCTGATGTGGGTGGCTATATCCTGATAGGCAGTAGGCGGCAGTCTTTGGCAGGCTGCCTTAGATTCCGATACCTTAGAATTCCTTTACGAATTCCTTTAGGTCGAAGAGTTGATGGAATATTTTTACCGGACACATATTTTTTGTTTGGTGTTCCACGTTGAGAAGTTAAGAAATACCTGCCGTTTTTATGTTTTGCGGGCTCACACCATATCGTTGTTACTCCAAAGTTCAATGAACGCTCAGTAAACCATCTACACAGATTCGCCGATCAAATGTATTGTGAGGTGCTGATGACTATTCATGACCCCATAGTTGACTCCAATATTATGAAAGTATGGTATGAGATAAAGCTTGTTTTGTAGTAAGATTGACACTTTTCATTTCCACAGTTGCTATATAAGATTCCTGGAAAGTAAGGAAGTATCAATGGCTCTTACGAAATTTTCAGTATAGCCAGCCAAAACCTATCCTCAACTGACAAGCGCCAGTGTAGTTGCCAACTAGACAAAAAAATAGCATATGAACACAAATAAATCTTATAAATATTAGAACAAGTCCTATAAATATTAAATTTATCATATCTTCTAAATAAGACCTAAAAACTTTTTAAAGGACAATTTAGTTTTTGTATACACGTGGGTATTACAGCGTGTTTGCTGAAATTAGTATTAATGAAATCGCCAATCCCTTTCTTATTTCACAAAAGAAAAAAAGTACATAATTTGATAGGTTCTATATCTTAAGGCCAATGTAAATCCATCAAGAATATAAAAAATGAATAATTTAGTTGGTATTAATTTTCCCAAGTCTACTATTTTTTTTCACATTATTATCAGAAAAGTGAAGGTGAAAAGAAGTTGTTTTATTGTAAAACTTTAATTTTTTTGTTGGAAATTTTGACCATCACTAAATCATTTTCTCACTGATAATTTATTATTATTATTATTCAGAATCACCAGTTTCTTTAGTTGCCGTAACTATTAATAATAAATAAATAATTTAGATAATTTAATAACTCATGATTGTTATACGCACTCTTTTTTAAATTTTATTCTAGGTAACGTTTTGGAGCCACTGATTTCAAGTTACAGAGATGTACTCGGAAGTCATGTGATGTCCAAATCAGAACTGTTTAAACATCAGCTTTCGCTTTTGGTTTATGTGAACTGATTCTGGGATATCATTTCTAAGCTTTGTTAGGACAAAAAGGTATATTTTGGAGAAAAATACCGAGATTCGTCTCTAAAAATCTTGGAAAAAACGATGAAAATTGAGTTAATTTTATTGTTATAAATACGCATAAATATATAAAGATATATAGCCTCACAATGTATTTTGAAAACTTACATTGAAATATATATCGCAATAAAAATGTCCCGATAATGTTAGGATTACTGGCTGGAATCGGGCCAGATCGGCCACTCTCGTCGGCTTACGATTTCCCATTTTCTTTGCCTCTTGTTCATCAGTTAGTTCTTTCCGTCCCCCAGTGACTCAAGGTCCATCCCTCCAACTATCGATTGTACTAGTTTTAGTTTTGCGTAACATTATTATGTAGTATTAATAATATTTTATACTAAAAAAAAGGTTTATACTGGAGAACTGGACTTAATATTCTATCATCTATATATCCTCATCAGATTTAAAAGGAAGGTGGTTAGTGGAACATATATATTAATTTAAGTGTTATGGCCTCCGGTGGTAAAGGACGACTCGTAGGTTTAATAAGGATATAGGTTGTATCCCTAATCATGTTGAAATGATTTCACTGCACTGGTTATGTTGAAAAACAATCTGAAACAAATAATATCCTGAATTCTATGGAAGAAGTGAATCTAATGTACGATTTTCAGATTTCTTTTGGGGTGGATAATCATTGATCGTTCCAGTTAATGGACCTTCCATTGAAATTGGTTGATATTAAAATATGCAAATAATCGAATTTAAATATAGGAAAATAATTTATTTTAAAAGAAATAACCACATTATTTTACTTATAGTTGTCTACATAACAGTTACTAGAATAGTTGCTAAGAAGAAGTAATTTTTAAGGCTTTTAGTTCATAAAGGCATTACGAGGTTGACTCCAGAGCTTTACAAAACCTACATAAACCCCATCAGTCGTTTTCAGTCTAGGTCAGAAGGTCTTGACTGTAGTAAAGTTATTACTCTTTTATGTTTCCTCAAAACCAGCGAAGTCGACAACAATAATTTTAAATAAGATTATATTAAAACAGTAATAATTCTAATGAATCAGAACTTAACGATCGAATACAATGTAGTTAGTTACCACGAATTCGTAGTGCAACACCGTAAACCTTATTCTAGACTTATTTTAAAAAAATTCGGTAGTGCCTAGTGAAGCTTACCAAGAACATAGATATCAGCCGGTGAGAATAATAATTGTCATGTAAGTAAAATTTCCTTTATTTTTTTTATAGAGAACAAAATAGTTTCGTAAATTTACTTAAGTAAATAAAGAATCAAGTATTAATAATTAAGAAAACAAGACAAAATACGTCTTAATTTTAGTCAATAACGCTTGCATGTATGAAAAAACAAGTTGCTCAAGTTTTATCAGTTAATATTTCCAGTGCATTTTTTAAATAATTTTTTATCCATTATCAGTCATTCGTTATTTGTATCAAATCCATTGTTGATTAGAATTGATTTAAACGATTTTTATTATAATTATTCAAAACTGATTTATTCATTTTTCGTTATTTGGCATGAAATCTGAATCATTTGTTATCTATTATTCGTTCGTTAAACTATCTCATTTGATTTTCAAAAAAGTAAATGAACGCCAAGATATTAGTCTGTTATGTTTGATTCAAAAATTGTTTCGACTATTTATCCGCTTTTCCTCTTTTATCTCGTGAAAGATCAATTGATTTACGTAGTACAATAGATTTTTCGTATTTTTAGAGCTAGATTATAAGAAATAGGTGTGAAAAATTCTCCACTTTTCGTGAATTAGTACATGAATATGTTGTCCTGGAAAGGGAAATCTGTTTCAGCTTAGGATTATCCACAAAAATGTTAAGCTACATTTTAAACTAAAACTAATGGTGACGCAGTATCAAACCCGTCAATTTTTCACGGTAGTTCAAGGAAAAACATGCTGAGAGTGGTAATTATTTCTTCAAGGTCCATATTTTAAGCTAAGCTTGATGTTAACGAAACTACTGTGGGTCAGAATGTTGTGTTTTAGAGTTAAAACTCTAATAAGAAAGACCTTCTCTAAGTTGTATTTTGTATTTTTAGTTATTATTATTGTCTATATTTTCTTCTCGCATTTGCGGGTTCAAAACAGAGATGGGGGACAAGTCCAACCATCTGCAGTTATTATTTTGGTTTTTATATTTTTCAGCTCTAAACATTCAGAAATTTTCTAACGATCCTGGCTGTGTCTAGGAGAACTGCCTGTTGAGACTCCTTTAAAACCTCGACCGGAATTCCCAGTTTCTCAATACCCTCCACCGTGGATTTAGGAACCAATCCATTCGTGGAGATTATAATAGGCGTTACTACCACGCTTTCCATATCGTATAGCTCTTTTAGCTCAGCCGCAAGTTCCTGATACTTCCGAAGCTTCTCTCCAGTAGTTGAGCTCACATTATTGTCGTTAGGGATCGCAATATCAATTATACTTGCTTTCCTCTCACTCGACTTTATAAGGAGGATATCTGGCCTATTATGATGCACAGTGTGGTCCGTTATAATGGACTCATCCCAATATAGCTTAAGGGGACCTTTTTGTAGTAGTCTATTGGGTTGGTACTTATAATATGGTGCCTTTACATCTAGAAGGTTGTATTTCACCGCCAGGGCTTGATGCAAAATTTTGGCCACATTGTTATGCCTCTGAAGATATTCAGTGCCAGCCAACACTCCACATCCACTAGTGATGTGTTGGATTGACTCCAATGTAGCCGAGCATAGCCGACATTTATCTGGCGTTGATGAGTCTTTTAAAACATGCCTTCTATATGATCTGGTGGCGATAACTTGGTCTTGAATGGCGATAACAAACCCCTCTGTCTCGGAGAATATCTTGCCAGCCTTTTAGTTATTATTATTATTATAGTTGTTATTATTAGTGAGAAAAAGTTGCAATCCATGGTTGTACATTTAAATACATTTTCAAGAAAGGTTCAGTTTCAGCAATAGTACCTGAAAGTAACACCCCGAATATTTACTTTTTTCTTTAACTTTATATAACTTACATATTCATATGTTAATTACATTGACTGTTAGATTTATTAATCTTCAAATCATTTCAAAAGTTAAAAAAAATCACTAATTTTAGTAATTAGTGGCAAAAAGTAATTAGTCACGCTGATTATTTGGCTAGGTAGCGAAATGTATCCTTTTTTATTTATTTATTGGTTTTGTCGGTCTTTGTACTTAAAAACAGTTCAAATAAAACTTTTCTTTGTGCTAGCATACTCTCTTAAATTGACATGGCCATTTATATATCACGTATTTCTTCTGATTTCGAGCGTGTCGTCAAGTTCTTTGCCAACGTTTCGCTGACCACACTTCCTCAGGGCTTCTTAATCTGTGACTGAAAATGTTCTTCTATACTTCGGTGTTTATAGCTTTCCGGGTCCGAGGGCGGAGCCTATTCTTCCTGTGATATGATTGGCTGGTTTCCGACCAAGTGGTCCCTAATTGGGTGGCTTACTCTGACCTCGATTGGATTACTTCTGATTGGTTTGTCACTGATTGTTTTATTCTGGGACTACAGCACCTCAGACGCCACCCTCACTACTCTAAAGACAAAGCTGAAGTGGATAAATATGAGAGAGGAAACTAGTAGTTGACGGGTTTTTATGTGGAAAAGGACAAGGTTAGCAAAGAATTTTCGAGTGACTTGGGAATTATGGTTTTCAGGATGTCCACATCCTTATAACAGAACTGTCCAGAATTCCTGTAGAATAAATAGTAACACAGGTGTTTTTTTTTTTTGTTCTGTTAACGTCGAATCCGCCGTTTTTGTTAATATTTTTACTGAAAAAATATAGCTTGTTGATACTTATTTATATGTATTACGGAAAATGTATAACTTTTAAGTCAGAATAGTTTTCCAGCCGTTAAAAATGTTTATATTACCGGCAAGAACACAATATATAGATAATAACACTAACACACAATACTGTGATCAATAACAATTTCATTGTTAGTGAAACCTTAACAAAGAAGTAAACGTTTTCTTTTTTTAAATGAGGCCATCAGGATCAAAAGTGGATAACTCAGAAATTGGCTTTTTCAAAATGTTCTAGTTTAGTCAAGCATCTTTTACTAATACGACGCTCTGTCGTTTTATTTCTCTCGGTTTTTCCCCGGTTCTAAACCTGAAACTTCAGGAGAATATAGTTTTCCTTGCCTAAACTAGGGAAAAATGTAAAAAAAAGTCAATTTTTGAAATTCGGAGTAACCTTCTTTTGATCCTGAAAGCCTCATATATAATCAATCTTAAGTCTATTCAACATATATTTAATATATTAATTGGTATCTGTTCCGCAGGTTGTCGCTTCAAGTAGTCGAACAATAAGTTTTGACTGTTTCGTTACAAGTTTATTCGTTTCATTTTTAATATTTTCCAAAATTACAAGTTATCGTGAGCTTTAGTATAGGAAAAGAGGATGTCATTATGGGTAATGAGTAGATTTCGGTTATCATTTCATCAAGGAATAAAAGTTTCAACAAACATTTCGAAGTATAGATGATATATTTTTAAATATTTTTGTTTTGAGAGAATTTGTTTTGAGAAATTGTATTCTCGCTATTTTTGTGACATTGCAACATTTGTTGAACATTGGTTGGGACAAATCTTTTCCCTTCATAACAAAAATATTTAAAAATAATTACCATAAAAATAACAATTAATATAAATATATTTATATTTGAAAAGAAAAGATATGTACAGATTTGTAATATAAATATAGATGATATATGTTTGTTGAAACGTTCATTTCTTGATGAAATGATTACCGAACTATACACATTTCTCATAATAACATTCTCTTTTTCATACTAATTATATGAACCATTTTATACTTATTTATGAACCAATTATTATACAGTTAATATTACTACACAGGGTTTAATTGATTTGTCACTTCACTTGAATAATGTATAATATACTAATTCGAATACTTAAATAATGTACTTAAATACTGCTTTGAGAAAAGCTCAGGATAAATTGTATTTTTGGAAAATATTAAAAGAAACACAAATGAAAAGTTAAAACGTGTAACTCAACTCGAAGCGACAACCTGCGGAATAATTCCCCATTAATGTACTAGTTAATATAAATTTTCATAATGAAATTGAGATAAACATACTTAAGTTTCGAAGTTTCGGAAGTATCTAGCATTGCTAATTCAAATATTTGTTTTCGTTAGTGAAATTTTAATATCGATATTAAGAAGCATTGGACATAAGTTATCGCACGATATCTACATACAAAATCCCAACATTTGAATGCATTGAACGTATTGTCATTGTGTGTATAGGGTACAGTACTAGTAATTTTATTATGTTTTACAGGACAGGAGAGATGGCAGGGAGGCGGCAGGGAGAAGAAGCGTCGTAGTTTCCTCCCACCAAACAATGTCCATTCTTTCCGACTCACTATCGGAGGAAGAAAGAAGCCTATTCCAACCCTTCACCCGGGAGTCCCTTCAGGCGATCGAGCTCCGCATAGCCGAGGAACATGCCAAACAGAAAGAACTGGAGAAGAAAAGAATTGAGGGAGAGGTAAAAAATATTAACTAACATTACAGGGAGGAGACTCAGCCTCCAGTAACTTCAATTCCTCTTGTAATTATGACCGATTTCTTTACTATGTGACACGACCCCTAACCTCACTGTAAACCCAATTCTCAGTGTCTTTTTTATTGATATTTTATTTCATCATTTTTCTCTCTTCATCTCTTTATTTCTTTTTTTAAATATTGGAGAATGTACCCCTGCATATTATGTTTTGAATTGAAATCCATTTTTTTAGATATTGTTTTCCTTTTTGATTCACCTCTAGTTACTTAGATCTCTTACTGACTCTCATTTACTTTAGTTTCAATTACTTTTTTATCCTAATTGTTTTTATAGGCCATTTCAATTTAACAAAATACAATTGTCCATAATTTAAACATTAGCTTCACTTACATACAGAGGACTTAAGCCTTCTTGAGAATTGGCTGTGGAGTAATTCATTTAGATTAATTGATAAATGATTTGTTGTATCTGTGAAAGTTGGTTTATTGAAATCCTCAAAATTATAACTTCTCCCTAGTTTTATTTTTTATTCTTTAGACACTAATGCAATCTAATTTTCTGTATGACACCTAAATCCTTTTACTATCTAAGTAATGAAACATAACCTTTTTACTCTTTGTTTTTCAACTTATTGTTAATTACTAATTGAACTGAGCTTACATAATTTTTATAATCCTTTTAGTAAAATGAGTTATTGTTACGATGACAATGAAAACTCTGCAGTTCTATTAGCTTTTTTTTCATTTTTTTTCTTCTATCTATTAGTCTTTATTTCTATCTTACACATTGGACTTTTCAGGCTGGTTTTGGACGGAAGAAAAAGAAAAAAGAAGTAAGCTTTTTTGGAATGTTAGATTCCTAACAATTTAGTTATTTACACAAAATATTAAGTTCTCTAATAGAATGCATCCCAAATTCGCTTGTATTTAACATTTTTAATCGGCCAACACTATTGCTAGTTATAGATTTCACAAACTGAATAATCCTGTGCAGGAGGGACATAAAGGATTAAAAAAGCAAAAATTAAAAAAACAGCATGTATAGTATAAATATACAAAAGGGTCCGCTTTTTCTTATATTACCAGTTTCACGTATTCATAATATTTGGCCTCATATCTAATACATAATAATGTTAGCTTGTTGTTTAATATTCGCTCACTCATAATAATTATTTGTTAGTAACTTCAAAATTTCCTACCAACCTGTTTTAAATAATGAAATTACTTATCAAACTTAAGAAATTAAGTTTAAAAACACCTACACATTTTTTTGGGTTATAAGTAATGTAATCCACAATGCACAGCTTATTCACCTTCTAACTTCTACAAAAAACAGTTATACAAAATGTATTGTTAAAATATTTATTAATTAAAAAATTATAATTATAGTTGTCTTATATTTTTACAACATTGTACGAAATAATTTGTTAAAACTGCATTAAGTTTTATAAAAAACTTAATAAACGTTTATTAAGTTTTTAATTTTATTGAATGTTTCATCAATGCATGCTCTCTATGCTTTTGAATGCTTCACGCTTGTCATGATCATATAACGTCCTAAATAATCATGTTAACCCTTTTCTTTATTGTTCTTTAGATGTTTTAGTCTAGGCCAATTAGTTTATACAAATATAATTCTAGCTAGTGTAGAGGGAAATGTCATCAATTTAGTGATAAAACAAATGAATTTTTTTTGCGTTACTAAAGCATCATGTTTGTTAATCAGTTGAGTTACCTTAGCTTGTATTTACATCAGGCTAATCAGATTAAACTCAAACTTTCCATTATTTATGCTGATTATTTTAAATAGTTCTGTTTTGGTAATTGGTAAAATTATAACTTAATGTCTCATTTAAAAATGTGTTCCATGTAACAAGGAACAGTTTCTATAGCAAACTTTATCCAGTTATTAAAACTGTTTATCTTTTGCCAAAAAAATTAAAATAAATTAAACCAGCATAATTAATCATTTAAATTCAATTTTCTCAAAATATTAGATAGTTTAGATAGACAATGTATTTTTGCATAACCTATTACACCTTTGTTATTTACCAATATTAATTAATGTAATTATATAGCATAGATTGAAGGTCCTTATATGTGGCGTAATTTGGCATAGCTGTTTGAGCTCCTCAGATTAAATCGCATCACATCCATCCAAGAAGATTAGTCCAGTATATAAGAAATATCTTATAAAGAAAAAAAAAAATCACATCCATTCTTGAAATATTAGTTTTGTTATAAAAACCCCAATGGGATTCAAATAGAAAACTTCTGCCTTATTATGTTATAAAAGTTGTATAATGGCCTGGGTACAGACTGCTTCGACAATCCACATTAGTTTATCAGGCAATAAAAAACATTCAAAATCAATTACATAAAATTATGATGTTATTGATAAAAAATAACTAGCAGATATTTGGTGACATCATTTATAGGCCTTTTGATTATCATAAAAATTCATGGGATTATTTTTGAACACATCTACATAACCATGGGACTTCATTGTCACGTCTAGACTTGTTTTTAGAATATTTGGACCATTAGTTAATAACCACCTGTTCTTTAAATCCTTTAAAATTTAGAAGTAATAATGAATTTTTAAAATACAAATTTTACTTTGCTTCATCCTAATATCAACCTTGTTTGTCATCAGAACTACCAGCACGTTAACGCTATCTAGTCCTCATTGCAAAATAAGAATAGAAAGAACTCTCTCAATCTGTTCCTCAAAGTTTCTTAAAAGGTGATTCACTCTCACCAAATGCCAAATTAGCTGGTGTAGCTTAATAACCTTTATATAATTAAAATTTGAGACAATAGACAGCATTGGTTAGGATATAACTTTAATAAGCAGTGGCTTTTAATAAATCTAATTTGAAAAAAAACCAATGATAATGAAGAGTAAGGAATATCTAGTTAACATATAATAACACCGTGCCACATAACCTGATTTCTCGGTTTATAGACCAGTTATAGAGCAGTTATCTTTGAAGGCTGCCTATATTATCATTATTGGCACGCCTCAACAACACGTCGACGCATCCAGGCCTCCTCAATCAGCTTCTCCCAGTAGACCCTGTTGAGTGCTGCTGCCATTGGCGTCTTCAGCCACACAGTCAGTCCACCGCAGTGGATGAACTCAGCAGCTCTTTGGGATTTCCTCCTCGCTCATCTTTGCCACATGTTCAGCCCACCTTAATCTGGACCGCTTGATAAAACTGACCATGTCAGGCTCACCCAAAGAGATCGTATACCTCCTCATTTTTTCTTTGCCTCCATCTTCCATCAACACAGACGGGCCCAAATATTCTTCGGAGGATCCTGCGCTCGAAGGCAAGAAAATTGCAGTATGCGTCTTTTGTCATTGTCCATGTAAGCACTAGACGAATAAGGGTTTTGTTTTTTTCTGTGTATTTTTGTTTAAGGCTGCAAAAGTGTCCATAAATCTTGCGAAGAGCGAAATCAAATAAAGAATACAATTAAATAAACAGTCCAATAATTAATAATAAAATTATTGATATTTTATCTTTTACTTTCCTTGTAAAATTCACTTGATTTATTTATACAAAGATGTTGTAATCTATTATTCTTTTACTTAGGTTAAATTACATTAAAAGCCAATTAATTGTAGAAATATAATTGGTATATGATTGTTGTTTTTCTATAATCATTTGATCTTAGTCTTATTTTTCTATAATAAATAGTTTCTTTATGTTGTTAGCCTTTGTTGTTTCAAATGCTTTTTCTCTGAGTAATTATGTCTAAAGTTTTGATTTTTGACCTATGGATTTTAAATTTGGAATTAGTACTCTGTAAAATATTTTTCATTTATTGTTTAGTGAGGCCGAATCAGATGGACTGGTTATTTTATCACTAAACTCGTTACAACTGTTGAAGGTGTTATTAGTAGTGTCATTTATTGCTGTTTTGTTCTTCTTTCAATACCTTAATTTTACTTTCTTTTTTTTTATTAATGTATGAAAGTAAGACAAATCCTATCATTCTTATCTGGAGTGGTTCAATGTTTGTCTGATCTTCCTTTGTTGCAATAGACATTTTGTTATATATTTTACAAATAATTTTTTTTAATTTACTTCCTCTTATGCCGTTTCTAGCCTCGAGGAGCCTAGAAGCTATTTTCTTTACTTTGAATAGATTTTCTGCCATGCGGGTTATTAGCCCAGCTATGGAAACCCCGTATCCTCGGGACAACGCTATCCTGAATTTTTATTTCCCCTCAGGAGAAAGGGTTACCAGGCTATACATTCCGGTACTGTGTATCCCCCAACCTGGAGGACCTGTGGCTAATTGCAGTCAGATGACTGGGCGATGGAGCCGCCAACTCCCTACGCCAATATACAAATAATTTGATGTTTATTATTGTTTTTTTGTTTTTTTATATTCTCTGATCAAAGGGAATTATTAATGACATTCTCATGCCTTATCGTTAACTCAAATTTGAATCAGAATTAACTTTTATGTATTTTATACGATAAAGATGCAATTTATTTTTTGAAGTAAGAGTTTAATTTTTTTTTTTAATCCAAATCCTTTAATATGGTAAAACTTGTAATAAAAAATTTAAATCGTGAAGTTATTAAAAAAGTTATTAATTTTAAAAACATAAACTTCAATATCCTTAACCCAATTAGCCAAAGATCTTATTTATACATACACACATAATAATCCAATTTTAATATTTTTAATATTAATATTAAATATTTATGTTTTTTAAATTTAAACAGTTTCATATTCACTATTTGAGTATTTGATTTTCAGAGTGTGTATTCATTCAGATTTTAAAATACATCATGAAAGGTTTTCATTTATAAATACTCCTGTACTTCAATTGTGAAAAATATTTAAATTGAGATCATTTATTTACTATCAACGTTTTAAGGTTGTCTATTTAAGATTATTTTACTATTATGCTTTCAATTATTCTTCTAATAATAATTAAAAACAGTAATTATTATTTTAACAATATATCTAATAATAAAAAGATATTTTGATTCTGATAAAAATATATTCTTTCTGGTACTTTCTTTAATATAGCCTTTGTCCTATTACTTATTTATTATAGATATCGCCGATTTAAAGTTGACTGAACAAAATTATTAAATTTGTGGAAATGCTTCATGGCTTCAAGACCTTTAATAAGCTTGCAGTAATTAAATTCTTCAATCTTAGGCTATTCTAGAGCCTTGTTAATATTAGGTGCTTTGATCGTTTTGAAGGTCTGACAGTCATTTTTTCCCTAACATCCCTTATCAAATTTTCCAAGCTGACAATTTATGATACCCACAATTTAGAAGTGCTAGATGAAATGAACTATGAATATAATATTTAGGCTTAGTTATAGATCTTGTTTGTTAATTAAAAATAGAGGCTATATTTTTTTTATACACATATTTGTTTTTATGGTAGGAAAAAATGTGATGAACAATGGCTTTGACAATATATTGTAATTAATATGGTTGTTAACTGATATCAGATTTTTCTGTTTTATTATTTTTATATTCTCTGCTTTTCTACTTGCTATATCTCATTATTAGTATAAAAATAATTTTTTTTCATACTGATTTTCTCATGACCATGTAATTTTATTTTTTATTTATTGTACCTCTGATCCATTAAAATAAATCTCAACTATTTATTTATTAATCAGTAATTGATGAATAAATACATTCATTCATTAATCAGTAATTTATGAATTATAAATAAATAAAGTAATAAATACATTTATTAATCAGTAATTGATTATATTAATACATTGCTTTATTAATCAGTAATTGAGTTATTATATTTGTTGGCATTATTGCTAGTTCCTTACTACCTTTCTAACCAAAGTTTGATCAAGACCAAGATTCTGCCCAGGCAAGATTCTAACCAGTACCTCAACAGTTATGAGTAAGCCAAGTTTTACTAATGACCTCGGCCACTGCCACCTAAAAATACATAATTGCTTTGGATTGTAGACTGTCTTTCGATTCATTGTGATGGAGTGGTCAGAATTCCTTTCTCTAGTATCTAGAAAAGAATGTCAAATCTTTTTGTGATGCAACCTGTGTACAAGACTTATCCAAGGCAATAATTTAATGACTCAATATTGGTTATTAGGATTTTATTTTATTCCAATTGGGTGTACAGGCTTTTCAATTACAGGAAGAAATCCTGACCAAGAACCCACGTATTTGGAATCATTAGCATTTCCTTAGCACCCTCATATCTGGTAGGTACTCACTAAGAATGACTAGAGATGCCGCCTGATGGGAGGCTAGAAACTCACTAAGGGTCATTACTACTTTTAAATTTGAATTCCCGATTTTGACCACCTATGTGAAATAACATCTCTTATTTCTATAATGGATTATTATTAATATTTCATGTAATCGTCCATTTAGAAAAATTGCTATCGTCTATTAATGAAAATTACTGAACATATTCATCATATTAAATTTGTTACTATTTCCCTTATTAAGGAATATTTTAAACCTATTATGGAATTTTAACATCATTATTGTATTAATGTATGGTTCAGATTTATTTAAATAGATCAAAAGTACTAAACAATTTTACTTATTAGTTTTTATTATTTTAGTTTCATCTTTATTAAAATATATTAAATATATTGGATATGCAAATTAAAATTGAAGATTGCTGTACCTATGAACAAAATTTATATTTTTCCCCACCAATGGGAAACATATTTTCACCTCGTAAAGTGCTGAAGCCTAGTAAAGCGCAATAGCTTTAACAACTTAATAAAACAGTATCGCTGCCACTTACACTGCTAAGAGAAAATGTTTTTCTAATTACAATGTATGGAACACTTATTTTTATAACAAAAAAAATAATTTTTTTTTTCAATACTATTTTTGTATTTTATCACATTATTGTATAGCATGTTATCAATATTTGTCTCTTAAAATACTTATCTTTTTCATTTATTTGAAATACTTTTTAATTAAATTATTGTTCTAAGTTTTAGTTATTTATCATTTCTGCTGATGTAGGTTCGGTATGAGGACGAGGACGAAGATGAAGGCCCACAACCAGACACCACTTTGGAGCAGGGAGTTCCACTTCCTGTTAGATTCCATGGTCTCTTCCCTGCTGAACTTGCCTCCATCCCTTTAGAAGATATTGATCCATTTTATCACAATCAATTGGTATTGTTATATTATATATTATTTTTTTAATTTATTAATTATTATTATAATATAATAATACAAATAAATATTATAATGATAAATAATGGCAAGTAGAGAAACCTCCTCCTAGTTTTACTCAAATAACATATTTAACTTAGAACGCTACAAAGCCATCTTCTTTTCTTACACCTTGGAGGATTATTGGAAATTGAAGAGGAAGCTAGGTTTAAAAGTAGTGGGATTGAATGGGATTAAAGTTTGTTGTGTTCAACAACAATCAATGGGACATTAAGCTCATTATAGATGATTTTATTCATAACAAAGTAAGAAGCATTGAAGATTTTATGAAGGATTTTAGATTGTAAGGATTGGATACTAGAGGAATTTGATGGCTTATTGGAGCCCCAAAACTCTACTTCGTAGATCCAAGTAGGTCTTACAATAGTCATTTATATGACTCTTTTTTAATTAATTGGAAGCCTAAAGTGTTTGGTTTGTAGGTGTTGAAGTAGCCTGAAACGGTCAGCAGTTTCTTGTCATTTCAGTCAAGTATGAGGATTCCAAGTTAAAAGTTTATCAAGATGTCCTAATTATCGGATCTGTTCTACAGGAATCATTGGAACATCATTAAAGAATATTTGAGGACAATAAGTCATTGGTTTATGACAAATGGTAAAGGTGATTTGATGGGAATTTATTTTGTTCCTCATGTTTTGACACCATTCTTCAAGGTCACTAAGATGGGATTGAAAAGTCTTGGATGCAATAACTGAATTAGTTTTGACTGATAATTCGCTTGTATCAGCTGTATAAACTGTGTAGAGGATTGGGCCGAAGATACTGACTTGAGGAACACCAGCAGATTGAGGAAAGAGGGATGAAGGAACTTTGTAAATGCATGATTTACTTGGAATGATCTGTTATCGAGATAGAATCGATAAAAACAAAAATTTGAATTTTTTTTTTGTTCATTGTAAGTAAAAACTGTCATAAGAGAAGAACTGACTGTATTTTCACTATCATCTGACTTGATGAATAGGGCAATAATGCTGTGAATAGAAATGCTTACTGAAATTAAAATATAGTGCACTATACCATCATTTACTTCAAGGTGTGGGTGATCCAGAATATAGAAAAAAACGAAGGACAAAAACTTGAGAACATGATATTTTTTTTTTTTTTCATGGGGATAAGATTGCACTGCGACCATAGTTGATCTATTGTGTGCCTTATTTGAATGCGATTGTTATAATCTCAGTTCTGCTAGACCCACAAATTTGCGTATGCTCACTGGGTTGATTAATTCACACTGCCAAGGGTTAGTGAATCTATCCTGTCCAAAGATTGAAAACCTTAGTCCAGCAAACCTATCACATTGGCAGATGACATGATAGGGTGTTTCGCCATGTGTCTGACAGAAGCGGCAAGTGGGGACACCAACCAGTCCCAGCCTGAACATATGGCTTCATTGAGCCTGCAATGCCTTTTGAATGCCGCTATAATAGTTTTAATTACTTCCTGTCCAGATCCAGGAGAGCCCTGCATCTCTCCACCTTGAACCTGTCAAGAAATAGTTTGGACTTTCTTAGGCCTCCTTGTCTGCACCAGTGATGGTTCATCTTCGTAAGGTAGATATCCTTTATTCTACGCTTAAAATAGCTGAGACTGATGCCACATACCGGTTCGGGAGTGCAAGGGATGTTTTCCGATCCCAGCATGGCTAGTCTTTCTGCTTCTTCATTGCCAGGGATGCCCGAGTGTCAAGGAACCAATGCGATCCTATCCCTGTTGTTCTCCACCTGTTTGTTGAAAGCTGCATTGCAGTCCCAGACAATCCGTGAGTTAGTGCTGAGCCCACTTAGTGCGGCAATGGTAGCTTGACTGTCTGTGTAGAAAGTTATCATTCTCTGTGACATCCCCTCATCCAGCAGTGACATTGCACAGTAATTTATGGCAAGTACTTCTGATTGAAATATCGAAGAATATCTACCCAGGTAGATCCAAGTTCCTTCCCTAGGTTTGTCCTTCCTCCAGAATCCTACCCCGGCACCAGTGACTGTCAGAGATCCGTCTGTATAACAGTTGATGCCATTGCAGGGTCTGTGCCGTTTCGATGTGTCAATTATGACCATGTATTTAGGTGACATTGAGTCACAAGTCAAAAATGACAGATCGCATAGCCAAGATGCAATCAGCCTCAATTTTAGTGAACAACGCCCGCGATCTACAGAAAACTGAGACCTCTGGGATTATGTTCTGTTTGAGCAGCCAGTACATGGAGATCATGGCTTGATACTCAAGTTCCAATGTCAATGGTCTGAACCCTAGCACCAATTCCATTGTAGCAGTCAGAGTAGTCCTCATAGCACCAGTCATCATTAGACAGGTCAATCTCTGTAGCTTCTCCAGTTTAAGTCTGGGTCCATCTTTACATATCCTTACATACAGCACCATACCTCCACACCAGGGCTGCGTAGGTTGAAATGGGTCTAATAGCTGTGATATACAGCCAATACATCATTCATGGCTTTAGTCCCTAAGAATTCCCTAATGCCCTTTTGCAGGCCCATAGGTAGCTTTGTTAGTTGTGTTCACCATGTGTTGATTTCAGCTCAGCTTGTTGTCCAGCGTCACACCTAGGTATTTCACTGTGTTGTTCCAACATAGCTGTATTCCATTGAGCATCGGTAATCTTATTATCATATTCTGCTTTCTCGTAAATGCCAGTAGTACATTTATCTTGCTCGGATTGATACTCAGACCATAGTACAAGCACCATCGGGACTAAATGTTCGTTACTGTCTTAAGTAGGTCAGAGATTACACAGTGATGTTTGCCTCCTATTAGAATGGCTACATCATCCCCATACCCCTGTGCATAGAAGCCTGCCCCGTTGATTGCTGACAGAAGTGAGCAGGGGTGATAGAACACCACCCTGCGGACAGCCCCCATTGGGCTTTATCCACATTTTGGTGCCACCAAGTACAGAGATTAGAGTTCTGTGTTCCACCATGGAATTAATTAACCTGCACACAACCGGCTCCACCTCCTTGTACCTTAAGGCCCTACTTATAATGCTGTAGGGTGTTCTGTCAAAGGTACCTTCTATATCCACGAAGATTCCTATTGTAGTTTCCCCCTGTTTGAAGAATTTCTCCAATCTGGTCACCAGGTTAAATAGCGCAACCTCACAGGATTTACCTGTTTGGTATGCAAATTGAAGTGGGTGTGTGGGGCTGTTCACCAATGCACCTTGTCTAATGTATCTGTCAAGGATCTTTTCTAGCACCTTCACCAGAAAGGATGACAGACTGATTGGTCTAAAAGCTTTCGGGTCGTCATATGATCCTTTGCCAGGCTTTGCGAGATAGCAAAGCTTGGATATTTTCCATTTCATAGGGATATATCCTAGTGCTAGACTGCCTCTGAGTAGTTTCAGGAGGTAGGTCCCGATCAATGAAAAAACTGAAGCAAGGCCAGCATTAAACCATCGGGACCCCCCCGATTTGAAGGGCATATCAATTGCCCATTTGAGGGAGTTCATGTTTATGATCTCCTTGGCCCTGTCCCATTGTACGCCGTCCGAGCCGAGGATGTGGTCTATCGGAGTGACTTCACATGCTTCATGGGTTTCACACCCCGGAAAGTGACTATTAGCCAACTCCCTCAAGGTTTCCACCTCATTCTGTGTGTATCCACTCCTTGTCTTGAGCGTACCCATGGCCGTGTGACCCACATCCTTTGACAGATCTTTTTGATGTGCCAGGCGGCAGGAATATTATCCACATCATTGCAGTATTTCCTCCATGCCTGCCTTTTAGTTTTCCTTACCAGTTTGTGGTATTCCATTAGAGAAGCTCTGTAGGTTTCCCACTTACCGTCCTTTTAGCAGCATTGAACAGCTTCCTGGTGCCTATTCTTAGCTTATTCAAGTTTTCATTCCACCAGGAAGTTTTCCTGTTGGAATTAATGTGGCACACACGATTGCTGCTGGTATAGGCATCCATAATGGCTTCTGTCAGAGCTTCATTAAGGGATTCCAGCTGCCATGTGTTTTTTATGTCCTTAGGACAGTTCCAGATTGCTGCAGAAGAGTCCCCAGTCTGTGCGCCTGGGGTTCCTGTACAGTAGGGTCTGAGGATCACTAATGCAGAGGTCAAAAATTATATATTTATGGTCTGAGCATGTCTCTTCACCGGAGACATGCAGGTGTTTTATGTAGGTACTTACCTCGTTAGACGCTATTGTTATGTCTATCACTTCCGACCTCAACCTATTACAGAAGGTTGACCTATTCCCCCTGTTTAATATGTAAAGACCAGAACAAATGATAGACTCAAATATTTTCTCACCTCTAGACTCAAATATTTTCTCACCTCTGGAGTTGTTGTTGGACATTAATGTGGGCAGCCCCCAGACCTCATGATGTGCGTTTGCTTCTATGGAAGCGAGTACGTTGATGACCCCTTCATCCAGCATCCTCATCACCTCCTGCAAGGGGTTGTCGTCCTCGTAGGGCAGATATGCTGCTATAATGTTGATGTCTGCCCTCACTCCTTCCCCAGAAGGGGATAGCACTGCTGCTGCAAGATCTCTGCAAGAACAAAGTGCCAGAGAGGCAGCATTTTAAGTTAAGTTTTGTGTAGGATGCAGGATGTAGGATGTTCTGATACAGCAATGATGCTGTAACCAGCCCAACCAAGCCCCACAATCCTACCGTTTAAAATATAAGGTTCATTTTAAAAGGATGTAAACTGGACTGAATTTATCTAATAATTCCTTCTGATTCCTTATATGATAAAATTATATATCATAAATGACTGGAGAAAGGTTTTTATTGTGAGAAGGAATTATTAGATAAATATAAGGTTCTTGCATTAGAATAATATCAATATCCTTACCTTTGACATACTGCTGTAGCACATAACATGCCGCTACGCAGTGATGCAAATTAATCTACAGCAGCTTCATACTCCTTAATTGTCTTCGGAGTCATTAGGAGCGGCTTTAGCTTCCGGAACCAGCACTAGGGGTTCCATGGCTGAGCCGCTGGCAACCGGCTGGAGGTCCTCCTCACCCCTTTCTGAAGCTACCTCAAAATAGCGAGCAGTCCTGCTCTCTGTCTGACTCGTGCCTCTTGTTTCCGCCGGCTTGTTTTTCAGCACCCTCAGTGTTACCATATGCAGGCTGAAATGCACCTGCATACCGCACCTCCGTAGGCTGCTGAGGCTTATCTCTGGGATCCTGAAAATGGCATAGAAGCCATTATCAAGACCCTTGACGTATTGCAGCTGCCAGCTCAGCACATCCTCGATGTTTTCGTTGTTCTGGACCTTCAACCTCCTGAGAATGACCTTGTTGGAGATCGCCCTATCAGTAGGGAAGAAGGCCCCCACCTTTCCTTTCTGGGTCAGTATACTGGTGTCACTAATACGAAGGGATAAACCCCTCTCCAGGACAACACCAGATATGATCCCCGCTAGCCACTCCTGGATTGATTCGTTGGCGCAAGCGACGACACATCCCCCCATTCTATAGTTTACACCTCCAAACTGGGGACACACTGCGCTGCCTGCCCCAATTTCATCCAACTGTTCTAAGATCTTGGATTTAATTACGTCGCAGTCACTTGGGTACAGCCTATCCTCTGGATATTTGCTAGGCACCACTGCAACTAGCCTATCCTTGGCTGCCCTTGAATAGGACTTTGGATCCTTTATCCCTCAATTGGACGCAGTATCCTTGGGCTTTTTGGCTGCGAGAGCCATATTGCCTGGGGATGTTCTGGGCCTTTTCTCAGCCATGGCAGTCCTCTCCCTCACTCGTGTGTGCGGAGCTCTGTACTGG
Source organism: Troilus luridus (assembly GCA_964056705.1). NCBI lineage: Eukaryota > Metazoa > Arthropoda > Insecta > Hemiptera > Pentatomidae > Troilus > Troilus luridus. Next base: position 22,926,172 of record OZ057415.1, on the reverse strand, counting down.
TTGACAGTTTCTTTGAGAAACCCAACCCACCAGCAGTGTTCCTTGGCACAGGTGTAGACACAGAGCCTACCCCAATGTGCTTCTGCAGTCCACCAGCACATGCATCTGCCCTATCCACCAGTTTCCTAGGAAACCCTGCTTCCCTGACAGGTGCCGCCCTCTCGGGTGTGTCTGCCATGGCACCCCTGCCAGACCTTGGAACCCCTATCTGAGTTGACGACTTGGCTGCCGGTTCCTCACGGAGCCTTGCAGTTTCATCGGCAATCTCATGAAACGGCTCCGCAGTCGAGGTGCTAGCCATCCTGCTGTCTATAAGGTCCTTGGTTCTTTTGATCCTTCTATGCTTGTTCCTCCTCTACGTGACATTGAGGAGAGGACCTATTGCACCTTCAGCACCTCCTAAGCCTCCAGGGGCTTCCTGGTTTCTCAACCCAATATTTTGTAGACCCATCACCTGGAAGCCAGACGAGGCCGCCTCAACTCCAGTATGTGCTGGGACAACCTCCCCCGACCCACCTGATGACTCTCATTCCTTGGGACTCCATGGTAAGTGCCTGGAACTGGGCTCGTCTATCGAATCCATTGCTGGATTTGATAGGATTGATGCATCTAAGGAAAATTGCTCTTCCTCAGATAAAGGTGTAGTGTTGATGTAAAAGTTGAATTTGTTGGTCATTTTGTTCCCACGAGAGTGGGGGGGGGGGGTCTAAATACACTGCAGGTACTGCTCCCTCTCCCTGCAGCAGGCTAAATACAATGGGGTGCGCCAGGTGCCCCAAGTGGCTCGATTTAAGACAGTGTATTTTTATACACCCCCTGCCATTCAGCCACAGCTCAAGCTTCCTACTCTTGGGGGGAGTGTTTGAAGCTCCACAAAGGACCCCGCCTGTCTTTTGCGATTCCATAATGACTTGTAAAATCATATGGGCCCCCCAGTGGGCACCAATAGGAGGTGACAGCAGGCGTTGATAGGGATAAGGGGAACTGGGGTGTCACAAGCAGTGATCATGAAGAACATCATAATTTTTTATAAATATTTATAGGAGGGAAAAAATAACAAAAAATCAAATTTAATAACATAGTGTCTATACTGGAATCCTTGGATAAGAAACAAATAAATTTATTTAAATATATGTATTCTATTTACACTTATCTTGGAATGAAATGTTAAGATGGTACCAAAGTCTTCCTGAGCTTGGATGTTCTTAATAAATTTGTAGGTTCTGAATACAATAGTAGACAAATTTGCTGGTCCTTACATTATGAATACCTACTAAATATTTGATATATATATATACACTTTTGTGTGTTTAATTATTATTCATGTTATACTAAATATATGTGTAACTAAATTTTTGTATATTTCCTCATGCTCAGTGAAGGAGGCGTGAGTTAAAATGAAAATCAACACTGCCTCCAGTAAACCGTTGGAGTGCATTACCACACCACTACTAAAAACTAAAGAGTTTCTGACAGAGTAGCGTATTTAAGGTTAAAATTACAACTGTAACATATATCAGTAACTGCTAATTGTAATCATATTTATTGTTTTTAAATTTGTGTATCTTCCATTCTTATAACTACTTTGAAGACACTCACAACTTTGTATTTGCCTATAAGTATAATTTTATAATGGTTTAATAAGTATTGTATAAGCGATTATTTTTCAAATTTCTAATACTTTTTTCCTCTTTTTCAGACTTTTGTTGTAGTTAGTAAAGGCCGAGATATCTTCAGATTCTCTGCAACAAAAGCTCTCTGGATACTTGACCCGTTCAACCCTATTCGTAGGGTAGCCATTTATATTCTTGTCCATCCTCTCTTTTCTTTGTTCATCATATTCACCATTCTTCTCAACTGTGTTCTCATGATTATGCCTACAACACCTACCGTCGAGTCTACAGAGTTAGTTTTCTCAGTATTATTTACACTAATTTTAAATTATGATGTGCATGTACTTCTATGTTATTTTATCAACTAATCTATATTAGGATCTCATTAATTCGGAAAAATAGTGCAAGATTTCCTATTATTCCCGGATTAGTAGAGATTTATTTAACAGGCAAAGCACTAACCTGCTAATCAGATTAGTTAGGCACCTTACTTTTTATATGTTTTTTTATTAATATAGTATTTGTTATTAATATATAGTAATTTAATTGGAACATTCAGAAACAAAGTGTCTCTAAAATAATTTTGCTCAGTTGAGGCATCTTTAGGACAGATGCAAGGCTGTATTATAAATACCCAGAAAAAATACAGCGCAGCTCACCTCAACAGTCATAGCAACTAGCAAAAGGTGAGCGCTGGTGAGGGATCCATAAAATAGTTAAAAACAAAAAAAAATTGCTTCTTGGAATGGTTGTCATATTTTCTTATATTGGAAACCAAACTGAATAAGTTGAATTTGGTCTAAGCTGACTTCTTAGAAACCCTGTAGTGAATTTTAGAAGTCCAACAGGACAACAAACAAGAAACAGTCATACTAAATTCGAAGTCCCTTCAAAATACTGATCTATACTGCATTGCAAAACATAAAGCAATGGAATCAAATTTAAATGGGACAGCTAAATTTAGAAACAGTTACACCCACATCAGCTACCCTCTGTTTCAGTAATGGAGATATCCAACTTTATTTCAAAGTACATCACTCCAAGACACCTAATTCTATACTTAAATATGTGAGTGATCGGGTTGATGCATTCTATGCAGACTCATATAAATAAGGAAAAGCTTTAATGAAAAATCATATTATTCTGGATGTACCATTAACCACCTTCATTGGAAAAGATATCATTAGTTGGCTGGATTATTAAAAAAAATACCACACAGAATAGAGATATTGCATAATGGTTGATGGACTGAGCTCTAGCAGAGGAATCTACTCTCCATCAGAAAAGGCTGTCAAAACCAAAGTCATTAAGTCCTAAGGTATAAATGAGCCTTTGTATTTGGTGGACAATTAGGAGAAAATGTTATTTGGTGGACGATGGAAAAATTAAAGATGAACATGTTGAAGATATATGTGAAAAAATGTGTTTAGAGAGCTCAGATGTGCAGAAGAATGTACTGTCTCTAATTGATGTGCTGTATTTATGTGATCCTTATTGTATTTTCCTGATTTTGCCTGCATTGTCAAAATTTCTATTTTTAGTTGTTTATATGTGTTTTAGAGAATCAATGCTTTGTTTGGAATCTTCTAATTTAAAAAAAAAATTATCTTTTGATGTCCAATCATTATGAGCCTTTACTTAAATTAAATTAATCTAGTATCATTTTTTTCTTCCTAATAAGATAATTATAATTAGTACCACAGTTTGGATTAGAAATATACAATTATGTAGTTTCAAGATGGTGTATCTCATTTTAAAGACTTTTCTTTTGTTCTTTAGGGTGATCTTCACGGGGATCTACACTTTCGAATCAGCAGTCAAGGTGATGGCTCGTGGGTTCATACTTCAGCCGTTCACATACCTTAGAGACGCATGGAATTGGCTGGACTTCGTAGTTATAGCATTGGCGTGAGTAGTGTAGATACCTCCCTTTAGGGATTAGATTAGTACACATTCACCAATTACATCTTTTGTTTTTCACTTACATCAGTTCTAAAACCATCTTTTATTCATTTCTACATTTTAAACATAGTAAAAAAAAAGTGATTGCTTCAATTGTTTGAATGTTAAAATTTGTGATTATCATTATTATGATATGATTTGGTTTTATTATATTTTTTTATTTATTTGAATTAATGATTTTTTGTTCATTTTATAATGCAGATTAAACTTTTTTCAATGTATTAAATCAAATAGGGGCCTGCAAAATATTAAAATAGTCTTAGTACTGATACTTTGTCTTTGGAAAGAGTATGAATGTAAATAAATCTTGCAAATGTATTCAGATTTGTTATATTCAGTTCAGTTATGTTAAACTTTGTTGATAGAATATCAAGAAATGAAGAATTAATCAGTAAGTTCGTGTAAAAAAAATAACGTACATGTATCATTGTGTTATTAGATTTGCTGTGAAGGTAGTTCATTTAGCGTTAGTCAATTTCATAATGCTTAGAAGTAGTTATTTATGTATATTTAGTCATTTGAATTTAATTAAATTTCTAATTGGTCCAGTTGTTCAATTACATTTATTTATAACATGAAGATCAATTGTAGCTTAGTTTTCTAGTTAGTCATGAATCTCAAATATTTATATATATAAATATTACATTATTTTGTTAGAAAACTATAAAATCATTATGTACAATAAGAAATTGCTGTAGCCAAGTTTAGATCAAAACATTTAGTGACATTGTTTTATCAACTTCCAATAGATAGTACTTTATGTTGTGTATATGGTTGTTTATGCTATGTGTAAATATGTTGGATCAAACTTTTTTTTCCTTCAAATATCGAATTTTATTATTGGTATTAAATACCAAAAATATTTTCTGCAATTAGTATATTATTTCTATGAATAGTTTAATAACAAATTATAATAGTTCTTCCTTTTATTAATTAATAGTAATACTGTACTTAATAGTAAATAGGATAGGCGATGAATGCTAAAATAGATTTTAGAGGTTCAACGTATAATTTTTACAGCTATGTTACAATGGGAATAGATCTTGGAAACCTTGCTGCCTTAAGGACATTTAGGGTGCTAAGAGCCCTCAAAACTGTTGCCATTGTGCCTGGTAATATGAAAATAAAATATTTAATCGATTTCTTGCTGTAAATTAAGATAATTATTTATTATTATTAATATGGTTTCTTTTTTGTTTATTTAAGGTTTAAAAACTATTGTTGGTGCTGTCATTGAGTCAGTGAAAAATCTCAGAGATGTGATAATTCTTACAATGTTTTCCTTATCAGTTTTTGCTTTAATGGGTCTTCAAATCTATATGGGAGTTCTAACTCAGAAATGTATTAGAAACTTTCCTGAAGATGGATCCGCTGGCAACTTGACTGATGAAAATTGGTTCAAACATTGTAGCAATTCGTGTAAGTAGTACAAACAATGTTTAATTTATAGCATATTTTATCTCAGCAGTAATTTCTTAAAATTAAGAATAATATATTGCTTAATATTGATTTTAATTATCCCCATGCTTAAAGAGATGGTTAGTATTCTCAGGATAATCTAATTTTATAATATTATTTTCATATTATTGTCATTTATAATATTATTATCTTTTCTTATCAGATGGTAGCAACCAAAATTCATTTGCTATGATTGTTACTCCGAAATGGTTTGTAATCTATATAATTTCCTTAATTTTTCAGCAAATTGGATTGGAGAGGCTGATGTTTATCCTTTGTGTGGAAATTCTTCTGGTGCTGGGTAAATACAAGTTACTTTTCCATGTACATCTTATATTAAAACATGTTTTTATAATAATTAAAAAGTACATAAATTATTCAATAATGAACATGTAATTATTCTAAAACTTCATTCATTATTGTTACTGAGCTACTTATTTTACTCTAAATTTTAGAGGAAGACCTGACAAAAACAAATTGGCAAAAAAAAAATTAATGAAAAAATAAAAATTGGAAAAAAAAATAAGTACCCTTTTAGTTCCGCACTAGTCCTACCTAACATTTTTATGTTGCATATTCTGTTATGGGTGTTTTTCATTGGAATTTCTTTTAGATTTTTGTGTTTAAATTTATCTTACATTTTAAGATTTATTTTACTTTTACTAAATTTAGCTTTCTGATTCACTAGTTTCTAGAAGAAAATGGGATATATATTTAGTTAAAAAATAGTGGTTTATACTTTATCTGTCAAAAACTTATCATACGTCACAGTATACTTTTAGAATTGTTTGGAAAAAAATACTATTATTAAAACATTTTCATATATTGTTCTTTTCATGGTGATAATTTTTAAATATTTCTATTTTGTAGATAAAAGATTTGTCCTATCTCTAGTGCAGTGCTCTAAACCACTGAGCTACCATAGGTCTAATCCAAGCCAGACAAATCCATTCTCTTCACCGATACTATATACCCGTGTTCTCCCAATTTTTTCGATGTATACACGGGGAAGAATGTTCATTGATTATTACTTTAATTGGGATCTTGTTGACTTACATCAATTTTTTATTTATAATTTATTTTTATTTATTATTCTTTTGATTGTGTTAATTTTTAAATATTTTTATTTTGAAGAGAAAAGATTTGTCTCGCTTGGATACGCCCCCTGGTAGCTCAGTGGCTTAGAGCACTGCACTAGAGATGAAAACGACCTGGGTTCAAATCCCGGCCAGGACAAATCTTTTCTCTTCAAAATAAAAATATTTAAATATTATTAAAACTATTTGTAACTTGTTGATATTAAAGAGGTAACTAGTATGAATAATTAGCTAAAAAAAGAAAACAATTAGGTTCTATTTGTCAAGCCTGTTTGCCCCACACCTATCCCAGAGCTGGTACATTACTGTAGTCTATGTCATTGGTGAATAAATAATAAAAGTAATATAAATGTTGGTATTGTATAAGTTAATAGTATTTTTCAAGTTTATTAAAATATTTAGTTTCTTATCAATATGGTTAATTTATTATTTGTTTAAAGACAAATCTTTTTTTACTTAATTCAATTTTAATTTGTCATTTATGTTAACAGTCAGTGTAAACCTGGGTATACTTGTATACAAGGTTTCGGACCAAATCCGAACTATGGATACACAAGTTTTGATACGTTTGGTTGGGCACTTCTTTCTGCATTTAGGCTAATGACCCAAGATTACTGGGAGAACTTATATCAGTTGGTAAGTGATAGTTGATATTTTATTTGTTAGTCTAAAAATGATGGAATAATAATGAGAGGTGTTGAGATAGAGATTTTCCATGATAAAGATTCTATAATGTAAGAGACTAAATGCTTAGAATATGTGACTAAAGAAAGTTGAGTTGAAGTATATCCATGCATTAAATAGATGCATAAAAAAATTCAATTATTTTACCCATCTATTGAATGCATGGATATACTTCAACTAAACATGCATGTACCTGATAAGAGTAAAGAAAATGTTTATTGCCTTTATTCTTGAATTTTACAGTTATGAAATAAATGATTTTAAAATGTTGGACCAGCGAGTTAATCAATCATATTTGTATTTCTTAAAAATAGAATTTATGACTTTATCCAAATCACCTCCTAGCATAACCTTTGGCAGAAAAAACATCGTTCTTACCTTATAAACCAAAACCTTTTATAGGTTATACTTGGACAGTTTTTTTTATAGTAAATTCCTTTGATGTGGATATTTATATAGAACATTTCATGTGTTTTTTTTATTCATGAATGTATATTTTGTTTAAGTTAATTTTGCCATAATACCGTAAATTCACTGTTCCCGTTGATAAAGTAAAGTAAATGGTTGATAAAAAAGTCGGAAACTTGACTGCATTACTGTGATGCATGTATAAAAAACAACAGTGTATATTTATTTATAAAAAAATTGAATTAAAATAAAATACTGCTACAAAATAATAATAAATAAAACTCCTTGCATAAATTATAAAAGAATAAATGCTATGGATGAAATTTTTGTTTGTTCTTACCAACTTAAAAAAATAAGTATGTGCATGCTTCTATTGATTCTACTCATGTTATTAACAAATTCTTATGCATTATTTTCAGATTCTGCGCTCGGCTGGTCCGTGGCACATGCTGTTCTTCATAGTAATCATCTTTCTTGGATCATTTTATTTGGTGAATCTCATCTTAGCTATTGTAGCCATGTCATATGACGAACTCCAGAAAAAAGCTGAAGAAGAAGAACAGGCAGAGGAAGAGGCTTTAAGGGTAAAAACATTTTTTAAAATTATTAACACACATAATATTTTAATGAATTCAGGCAGTTCCTAAACCTTTATTTAGTAAAAAATATTTTTAAGTAAAAAAAAATGATTTGTTATTTTCCAAAGTATTGAGTAAGAACTATTCTGTCAATAGAAATGTTTCAATCATTCAGTCTCCCACAATGAAATGAAGATACAACAATCATGAGTGAAAAGTAAAAAAAAAAATGACTAAATTAAATTAATTATTTATTAAATTCATAAAAAATAAAAGCTCGGACGATAAAGGTCACTTATATATTAGTAAGTTGTTGTATTATTACATTGTAGGCCTTCATGAAGATTAAAAAATTTTGTAATTTATTTTATTTTATTTGTTACTAATTTTTAAATATTTTTATTTGAAAAGAAAAGATATGTCCAGGACCGGGACTTGAACCCGGGTCTTCCAGATCTGGGTTCGAGTCCCGGTCCTGGGCATATCTTTTCTTTTCAAATAAAAATATTTAAAAAATTTTGTATTGAGGAGCTTTCTGCTTCCAATTAGAAATTTTATGGCTGGAGGGTTTAAATTTGAAAGGGTGGAGGAATTTGTGTACCTTGGATCGCAGGTGAACGCGGATAATGACATAAAAGCAGAAATCCATCGGAGAATTATGTCCTCAAATAAATGCTATTTCGGGTTACTGAAGCATTTTAGAAGCAGGGCTATTTCCCAAAACATGAAGGTGCATTTGTATAAGACCCTAATAAGACCAGTTCTCGCTTTTGCCTCCGAATGCTGGACATTACCCAGTTCTCAGGAAGCCCTTCTCCTAAGGTTCGAGAGGAAAATTTTGAGGAGAATTTATGGCCCAGTTTGCACCAATGGGATATGGAGGATAAGGACGAACGCTGAGCTAGCAAGACTCTACAAGAGCCCAGATATTTTAAGGATAATAAAAGTAGGGCGGCTTTGATGGGCAGGTCATATAATTAGAATGACCCAGGATGAGATTCCTAAAATGGTCCTAGACGAAAGGATTTATGGGACAAGAAGAGTGGGAAGACCTCGGCTCCGATGGATCGATGGAGTGGCGGCGGATGCCAGGTCCATCTTGGGAATTCGCAATTGGAGAGCAGCTGCAACCAATAGAGAAGACTGGCGAACCAAGCTGCAGGAGGCCTTGACTCTGCAGGAGTTGTAGCGCCACGAATGATGATGATGATGATGATGATGAAATAGAAATTAAAGCTTCTTAGCCTGACACATTAATTTACTTTATATCAATATAGTAGTTTTATTTTTGGGCTACAACCAATAAAGCAAACGTCAATATGTATCTGGATTTGATGATCAAACAATGTCATATCTGAAAATTATTCATCTACTGTTTTTGGGGGAGTGATTCCTTAAAATATGATGATACAAACATGATTGTTGAGATGATATAAAAATGACTTTATTAGGGTAATAATATGTTAAATATATACATCACAGATTTCAGAAAAAAATTGTGATTGGATCTTTCTGAATCTATTTTTTGTCTGATTAATATTATTTCTACATAAGTTACAATTATTTTTCAGGAAGCTGAATTGGTTGCACAAGCAAAGGAAAAAAAGCGTGAGGCACGTGCTGCGAGAACGGCCGAAAGGGAAGCTGCTGCCGAAGCCGCTGCTGAAGTTGGTAGCATCATCAAATCTCCTTCAGACTTTTCGGCTCATTCGTACGAACTCTTCATCGGCCAAGAAAAGGGCAATATCGACGACAACAACAGAGAGAAGATGTCAATACGATCCGAATCGTTAAGCCATGGGCGTCCTAACACCGCAGGAAGTAGAGGAAGAAAAGTCAGTGTGGTATGTTTCTTTTGATCATTTATTAGTTAGATCTTAATAATATTTGCTGGAATGTCGCATTATATTCTTAAAATTTCAAATGTATTTATATGAGTTTCAAATATGAAAACTGGTTTTCTTAAACTTATTATTATCATTGTTTTATTTAATATTTGTTGTAGGTTATTTCATAGATTATTTTGAATACTGTTTCATTTTGGTTTGAATTTTATTGATAATTTTTTTTATAATCTATTTTCAATGTCATGGATATTTTTCAAGATTGTGAACTTGTATGGCAAAATTTTAGGAAGAAACGATAGCTCAATATAAAGTGTTAATGTTATAAAGTGGGTCTCACAATTTAAGAAGCAACTTCTGGGAAAGTCACTGTCCGTGCCCTAAGGCCATGCAAAGGGGAAGCCAAGTCATTACCTTGCTCAACTCACTCGCCTTTTGTTCTCGTCCCAATCTAGTTTGCTATAACTGTTGTACCTTTGCATTCCCTTAGATTTGTTATTGTGGTTTTGCGTTTGACCCAACTACCCTTTTTTTTCTTTTTTTTTTTGGACCTGTTATAGTGTTTTGGACTCTTTTCCGGATTTTTAGATTAACTTGACGCTGCCATGGCAACTACCCTCAATCCGGTGGGGAAAGTCCCTTCTATCCACCACACCTTCCCGGCCACTAAATTAATTTTTTTTTCCCTTCTTCTAGCCCCTCTATATCAAATCATAAATGCATAAAGTTAGCTCTTGGACTTAAGATTTTATAACTACGTATTGTTAAAATTATTCATATATAGAATAATTCAGCCCTTTTAGAAATAATTCAAGATTAACTTTCAGAGTTAAACATATCACATTTAAACTGATAATGCAACAGTATTAAATTGACTACTTAAAAAATAAAAGTCTTTAATGACCAATCACTAAAATCAGTCATTGCGACAATCCAGCATTTATATAATCCTACATTAATATTTCATTTTTAGCATCCATTTGATTTTTTATTGATTTATTTTGGGCACTATAAAGGTTATTTTTTCACTCTTGACCATGGGTATTTAACCACAGCACATTTAATTGCTTCCACTTAAGCTTAAACGTCTAGACAGTTAAAATCAAGCACATTTAATTTATAATTTATGCTATATATTGAATTTTGGCACAGCTAATCACTGTTGAATAAAATTATTCATTATTTATTAAAATCAACATTTAAACATATTAAAAATGGGAAGGAGGGTAAAAATTTGAACTAATTGTTCTCAATTCGTCAAGAGAAGCAACTGGTGAATCTCAAGTTATGTTTAAGATTTTTACCAGTACAGTGCCAATATTTCTTAGGCAGTATGTTTGTGTTTTTTCTGGGTTAGCTGCCTATGAGAAAAACCGGAATTAAAAGCCAGTTTCCTTTTGCTTGCCAGGACAATCAAACGGAGGTAGGTTAAAACTCCGAATATTCTCTTCTTGATTTCCTATACTTCTCCAGTCTTTTTCTTTTCGATATGGGGATGGAATGTATATTTACTATGTCATCTTTTTGAAAACATATCCATGTGTTTTCCTACAGAGCATGTTATTTGAAAGCCTTGCATGTGTTATGTGGGACCCTATTCAGTTGTTTGTGATTTTACATCATTCAATATCGCCAAAGTATAGTTTTTATTTTTTTTTTTAAATAAGAAAGTTTAAATTATTTATTTCAGTCTACTTTTATTTTGATAATATTAATAATATTCTTTATTAAAAGAAGATATATCGACCTAATTTAACAAGATATATTAAGAGTAAGTGAATACAATGTGTAAATTACTATATTATGTTATTCATGATAAATGTATTCTTACTGTGATTTTCTTTTCTTGTGGCATGTGTTTTAAATGCTTTTAATGGGGTCTTTACTAAACTTTAAATCCCCAGTCATTATTTTATATATGGTATTATGAATGAATAATTATAAATTGAAAATAATTGATTATTTTTTTAAGTGCATGTCAATTATGTGTCAATTAATATGAATATATCACTGCTTTGTATGTGTTTCAGTGTCCTAGGCTCTTAATTGCACCTTGCATATATGTTAAATAATCATTCCAAAATGAGTAAAAATCGTTAACCTTGCTTTATTTTTTGGAATTTTGTGCTAACGTATAGTATAGTCAGTTAATATTTTTGTTTATTTTTCAAACCATTTTTTCAACAGTCATTCTATCAGTATAACCTAACAATATCGTATAAAATATCTTCAATCCATTTTCTTTAATTTTTTGTGTTTTATTTTCACTAACTCTTTATTTTTTTTTTTGGCTTTTTGGTTCATTTATTTTTATTTTCAAAGAAAATGTTCTCTTAAGAATTCATGATAATTAGCCTTCATGAAAAATATTTTTCTAATCATTCATTTTTATTTGTTAGCAGATTTAAAAAAAATATATATATTTTTTTTGTTAATACATTTTGAAAACTAAAAATAACATTTTTGAATTTGGTAATTAGTCATTAAAATTTTTAAAAAGTAAATAAAGCTTATAATTTAAAATTATTTTACCGATCCGAACAAAAATCCCATGATAGAAAAATGCTAAGTACAAGATAAATAAAATTAAACTGTTAATAAAAATGCGAATTATCGGGTTGATCTCACTTGATGTGGGTGTTACAGGCTAGCCTAAGTTTGCCAGGCTCCCCATTCAACCTGAGACGGGGCTCCCATCAGTTTACTATGCGGAATGGGCGATCAAGGTTCGCTGGCGAAAGGAAACCCCTCGTCCTCTCAACCTATCTCGATGCTCAGGTACCCGCCCCCCTACGGTCTCAAATTTTTATTTTTTATTTTAATATTTATTATTGTTGTTTATTTAATTTTTTTGAAAAATTAGATAAATTTCCATCCCTTATCATCTTCGGCCGGATGAAAGTCCCGATTAATTGTTTTTAATGAAAAAAAAACAACAGTGAAATTTGAAAAATACTTAAATCAGCTTTGATTTGTATATTTGCTTTTTCCTGTATCACTTTATTTTATTTTATTTTTTTTATTTTGTGGTCTGCTGATCACCTAATGTTTTGCTTTAGTGCCTAAAAACACATATTGGCAATATCAATAACATTTGACTGACCATCACTTGTCATCGCCCATTATTTAATTTTATTTTTGAACCTTTTTTGTTTTTTTCAGTTTTTACTTCACCAAAATTTATTTGTATTACTTTTTTTATTTATTAATAAAATTCATGATGCATGCTTTAAGCCCTCTTAGTATTTTATTTAATACTTTATAATATTGATTTATGTGTTAGCAGTGTTTTAGATATACTTATGTATACATAGTTTGAAGATTGCTGCACCAGTTTAATTTGAGGTTTATAAATGGGTGATGATAGGATACTGTTTTCAGTCTGTTTGTTATTCTCTATCCTCTTAAAAAAATCAATTCCATCTGATTCTCTGTTGTTTTTATTTCTTTTTTATTTTCTTACTTTCAGTCTATTCATTAATAATGTACTAATTATGATCTGTGAATCATTCTCTTATTAGAATTAATGAAAGTATTACTTTAGATGTATTTTACTTGCCATTAGGTTTGAGAAACATTCTTAAAAATTGAAATTTCTTGTTTTAGGTTATTATCTGATTTGATTCGATAACTTTATTAGACATTAAACATATCTTTGGGCAGTTAACCCAGTTTTTATTTCAATATGTATCAATTTATTGCAAAACAAAGTAAAAAAATATATCTCTATCCCAATTTTTTTCCAGTTTATAATTTTTTTTGTTTTAATATCATCTTAAATTAAAACTATGGTATATCATACAAAAAATTAATCCTTATCATTACTTTTTAATGATAAGCATAGTATTCTAGTCCCATTTTGTTTATTCTAGAATATTTTATTGCTTTATCATATATATTTTTTATTAAATTCATACTAAAAACGCTTCATGAAATTAGCTCCTTTTAATTAAACTTAGTTTTTGTAGTGGTCAATATTATAAAAGTTTCTGACAAGAAACGACAGTTTTATGTAGAAGTTGATATTATGTCTACTAAAATTTAAGAAATAGGACAGAAAGCTTACGTGTCTTATCACATGTGATGGTTCAGGAGCACCTGCCTTACGCCGATGATTCGAATGCAGTGACACCAATGTCAGAGGAGAACGGAGCAATGGTGGTTCCTCTCTATAGCGGTGGCTTTGGTATGTCACGGCATTCGTCATACACATCACATGCTTCACGACTCTCCTACACTTCACATGCAGACTTGCTGGCCGGTGGACGAACAAAGGAAAGCAGGTTGAGATCGAGATCGAGTCGAAACAGTTCAGCAACTGTTAACCACCAGGCGAATGCTTGTCAGGCTCCTACTCTACTGGATAACAAGCATTTATCCAGAGATTTTGTTTGTTATCAATTTTTCTCTTATTATAAAATATTTATTAGAAATATCTAGAACCAAAGGTTTCATTAGGTTTTCTTTTTCGTATTTTTAATATAATTATTATTAATCGTTCTCTCAGCTGTCTTAAAACAGAAAACAAATTAAAGTCCTTTTTTATTTTACATACAAAAACCCAAGCACTTGCACATAAAAGATGATTGATCTATTCTTATTTATTTATTATTATGATCTCATCTATTCATCCAAATATTAGTATCAGGTCAAGAAAAATACTAAAATTTTATATTATAATATTTTAAATTTCTTAAAATAAGATGACGGTTAAATAAGATTTTTTTCACTTATTGATTCTACTCAACCTTTTTTATTATAATGTTTTTAAGAAAGCGCGAGGGGACTAGTATTTGTAAAGGGAATTTATTTAAGTAGCCATATCCACACTAATGTGCATTGGTCAATAATAGCTTATTTTTTAAAAATGGTGCTTTTGAGCTTATAACATAAAAGAGAAATGATATCTGATTATTAGTTAGATTCTTGAATATTATCAAGAACATTGAAGTATAAATGATATGTTATAAATTCTCTTGAAAGTGGTTATGGCAGTGGTCAATCAATCAGAGTTTTTTTTTTGTTTTTAGACCTACGAGCCCTTCGGTTCTTGAAAAGAATGATTGTTTAACTACTTGAGATTGCACATTCTACAGACATTGGAGTTGGAACTGTTGGCTTAAAAAATAAATTATTAATTAATTTGATAAAAGGAGGTATTTAAGGAATTCTAATAGTCAGGAATTCACATTTTCAAAAGAATGAAGTTTTAATAAATGAGTGCAATATCTTAGCGAGTAACATTTTCTCACCAAACACTAAAACACTTATTTAAGAAAGATGCAAACTAGCAAATTTGAATCATTAAGTGAACCATATAGGAGGTGAACTGCATTGTAATTTCAATTTTCCTGGCATGATGCTATCTAATGGGTTTAAAAGCTAAAGATAATCAACTCGATAATTTGATTTATATATCGTGAAAAAATTAGTTCGCTAAATAATATAAAATTGTTTAGGATTTCGAACGTGTAGGTCATAAATTCAGTAAATCGCACACCGTTAATTATCTTTGCAATAGCTTTTCAAAGCTTCTATTTTTATATATTTGTTTATTTTTATGTTGGTTGACTAAAATATTGAGTAGAAATAAAGATCTTTTTGCTGTCTCTATTTAAGTAAAATCATTTAATTTTTTGCACTATGTATATTTACTACTTATAGTGGTTTTATAAATGCCTTTGGTTCTAGACCCTTTGCTTTAAGTTTTATTTTGTAAATTAATAATGATGTAATTTTCTTGAAATATTAAAATAAAGTAATATAAATTCTGCAATTTTTTTAAAGGATGGTTTGTTAATGGTTTGAATTTAAGCTATAAATTCCTTCAAAATACCTCTCAAGTTACTTATCAAATAATCACATTATTACTTAACATAGCCAGCAGCAAATGTGCAATGTGCTATAATTTATAAAGTAAAATATTCAGAAATCTTTATTTATTATGGAATTGATCTTAACTTTTTAATTGTTAAAAAGTGCAACAAGAAAAAAAAGCATCTACACTGTTGTCTTTAAATGTATTAAGTTTCAAAATAAAGATATACCTTAACACAAAACCACATAAGTTCTTTTATTTGTTTCTTAAATTTCATCTGCTTGGTTATTTGTTATTTTTTGGAGGGGGGGAGCACATGCCCAATATCCTTTTCTCAATAGTTGGTGTTTTAAACCATATTTAATAAAAATACATTCAGTTGCTCACACTCAAGAACCTTAATTTACTGTCATTACGTAAAACCTCCTTTGATTGATTTATAATTTAATTTATCAGGATATTGTGATAATTGCTGTTCATTTGTTTAAAAATTCACTATTTTTTTTCTTTTTTTTTAATAAGCCAGAGACAAGCCATCCAAAGGTAGCAATAAAATTATCGCATCCTTTTTTATTTATATTCTAGATTGATTAATATATGCCTACAAATTACATTTAAATAATTTGAAAGTATGAAAAAGAAGAACCTAGCTAACTTAAAATCCCAAAATGATAGCTATTTAGAGATTCTAAGTTAATAGATTGTTTGTTGAGACATATTTTTAAATACTTAATGCCAGACTGTGAGATTTACAGGTTTCTTTAAATGGCAAAGTTATTCATTAAATATAGATAGTGAATTATAGGTTCTTTATAATTCTTTATCTATAATTTTTACACATTACTACTTAATACAGTACATCTTTTTAACTTATCAGCAACAATAACTATTTTGTGTTTGGAAATTATTTTAGATTAAATTAACAAGACAGGCTGAATTGGATTCGCTGAATCAAAAACTCAATGTTGTTATAGTTTTAATAGTGCTTAATTTTTATTTTATTTTTTGGAATTTTGGGCAAGTCTGTAAATCTAGTCATTATATTTTCATTTCTGTATTTTTAAATAAATATTCATACCTTATTTTTTAATTTAATGAAAATAGTATTGTCAAAAATCAAATAACAATGATAAGATTTTTTCTTAAACTTTTAAATGTTTTTATGTGTATATTTGTCATTGATATTGCAATATGTTGAGTTCAGCTTGTGTTTGGTGTGATTTACTACCCCACAAGTGGTTTTGCACTCCCATGAATCATGCGAGAGCACTTGTTATGCTTATGTCACACTACTTGCTTTATTTTCTGTGTCATTCACGACATCTCATGTCATTTTCTTGTCAATCAACAAATAAAGCTGGTTCAAACTGAGTTTTGATCCAGAGGACAGCACTATCATTAGACCAGGTGATTGTGATTCAATAAACTTGATCGATTCCCATGTTCACAGATTCGCCATAATAGTGACTACTACTGCCTAATTTTTGTTGTTGATCTTTACTCAGTGTGGACATTTTTAGTGCCAAATGAGTATTTAGTTTTGTATTTTATGGTAACATTTCTGCTGTCTCCCTTAGCACTCAAATCAATAAGAGTGTGTCCAGCAGTTTTATATAATACTCTATTGTTTAATAATGTCAGTTTCAGTTGCTCTTTGGTTATTTGTCATTTGTATCACATTCATTGTTACAGAGATATTTATAAGTGAAATCTTTTCTATTCATAATAATTTATCTAATCTGCATTTTGAGCAATATCCAGCAGTAGGGATAGGCATATACTAATGCTGCTAATAAAAACTTTATTTATCTTTCTATATATATTCCAATTCCTGATTTATTTATTTTACCTGGTACCTGTGTTTACTCCCTTCCTTTTTTTGACAGCAGCTTCGGAATAGCTCCTTTTATTTTTTCTTCTTAGAAAAAGTGGGTTGGACCTACAATTTTCTTCCTTCTATGTGTAAAGACCAACCATTAGTTCTTCTAGATCATTAGCTTAGAGATCTTTCTCTCTTTGACTGAATATAGAACTAGCTTTTATGACTTAGTGTCTTATATGCTATTCAAGTTATTACATAACAAACTGATTCAGCAGTTTCTGTTTTACAAGCTTTGTTGAGGATCCTTCCTCCTGGCAAGGCATGCCCTAAACAGCATGTACAATTTCCTTAGTATTGATATAGTACTCCTTGTATTTGTCACTCTTGGAAATACTTTATGGAGAAACTTTATGGAGTTGTTCTCCCCATGTTGTCTATTTGTTTTCTCCTTAATCTTCTCCTTGGTAAGTGAACTTGACATCTACATTTTTCCAGTTCCCATGAAACTATTCTTTGTGCAGACAATTATTGAAGATTGCCTACAAACTGTTCCTTACAAAGGGAATATTATTCTTAAGGGTTTCTGTATCAATGGCATATAAACCATGTGACTTACTCCTTTTTGTTATGTTGAGAAGGATAGTCCATGGTGAAGTTCTGTATTGCTTCCTTCTGCGAACTGGTCTTTAGCCATCTCTGCTCTTTACCTGCTCAGGGCCACTACATGTGTGCGTTCTTATCACAAAAGTGTTTTGAATATTAATTTGATCCAAGACTTCCACTGTCAAGAATTTTTTATAATTATTGGAATAATAAAAGCACATTGACATTATTTTATTTAGTTGAGTTGATGCGATAGTTTTATTGTTTTTGTATTTACTGATTTTTCCTAGTGTATCAATAAAATTTAAGTTTCATATTGTGAAATTCTTTCATAATTATTAACATCTTTATTCAGAAAAACTACAATGCATAGTTGTTGTTGTTTTTTTTGTGTTTTAAATTACAGTTATTTATCAAGTTTATCGGTAATACAAAACAAAAAAGTAGTAACAATGTTATCTATTTTAATGAAATTTTAATTTAAAGTTAATTGCAATACAAATTGTGACCAAATGGATATAAAAATTAAATCACTATAAGTTTTATGGTACTGAGTATGCATCTTGTTTAGCACCGACAATTAAAATGATGCAGTCAAAATGTTTTGTTTCTAATTATTCGTTTTCAAATCACTTTTAATTTAAAACTACAAGAAAGGTAATCACTAGTCTTTACTGTATTTAGGGGTTTCTGTTGTTAGTATAAGTCTGAAATATTCATATGTGTGTGAGGTACTCTTGTTTGTCTGTGTCCAGTATTCATAGAAAAAAGTTTTATAATTTATAAGAAGGGTTCTATTTAACAAACACCATTAAAACTGACTGCATTAATTTAAATTATTGTTTTATGTTCATTAAAAGTTCTTTGGTTTAAATTAATATAATACACCAAAGCACACATGCATTGTTTCTATGTGATGTGTTACAGCACATATCTTTTTGTAGCACATGCTATGCAGTAATCAAGCTTTTATTAGTCATGGTCATGTTAAGAAAATGGTAAACTTCTACCAACAAAATAAATTAAAATAAATAATATTTTTTTATTCTATATTCATATTGTGAATCATTAACTTATATATTTACATTATATTTTTTTACCTTAGGATATGTCTGATTTAGAAGATGGAACTTCTAAAAGTAAACATCTTGACAATACTTACATCGAACCTTCACAACAGCAAACCGTGGTTGATATGAAAGGTAAAAAAGAATAACAAATCATCTTTCAGTTGATAAAAATTTATTTAAGCTATTTATTTATTTTTTTTTTACTTGCCCTCTAGATGTTATGGTTCTAAATGACATAATTGAACAAGCTGCTGGAAGGCATAGTCGAGGTAGTGAGCATGGAGGTAAGAATTCAGTTGGAAAAGATAATTTTATTATGGAGGATGGAAATAGTTGGGGGGGGGGGTGCAGTCAAAATAAATACCTACCAAATAAGTGAATACTTATTTTTTATTAATTATTACTTATTTATTTTAAAATAAAAATAAGTATTCACTTATTTGGTGTTTATTTTGACTGCACCCCCAACTATTTCCATCCTCCATTAGATCGTCCAGTCAACTATTTTCCTCTCTAACATAATTTTATTATATTTCTCCTCTACTTTAATTATTATTTTATTTTATAAAGGTTTGTCTTTTAATTGGATTTATTTTTATTATTATTTATTATGTTAAAATAGTTATTTTAAGTTATTTTATTGTACATAAATGCTTCTGTTTGTTTATGTACAGTTTAAATTTAATATTTATATTAGCTACTATGAAGTACTTTGAAGTTTTTAAAGATTTAAACTTTTTGACATTTTACTATTTCTGCATGATTTACCTTGTCATTCCATGGAAACATTTAGATTTAAAGTCAGTGCCAAAAGTATTCTGATAGAATGTATAACTATATAGTTTGTTAGTGGGTTATATAATAAAAAGAGTTCAATGGGTTCAATTATCTCATTAAACAGAACAATCGACATGACCAAGGGCTGTGCCAGGCGCTAACTCACTGATAACTGATAACCACCATAGAAATTCACCTATCAATACACAATATCCAAAGAGGTTACTCCTGACACACCCCCTCAATTGAAACTTTATATACACAAAAAGAAAAGTAAAGATTCAATTGCAAAGTAACTCAAAATTTACATTTAAAAAAAAATTAAACAATTAACAATTCTTGAAACTTTTTAAATTTTTCATAGACCAGTGGTTTTGTGAATAAGTCTGCAATATTTTCTTCAGAACTAATATAGTCTATTACAATTTTCTTATTATCTACAAGTTCTTTGACAAAATGATATTTAATATCAATATGTTTGGCTCTTTTGGAATTTTCTGGATTTTTAATCTGAGCAATAGCACTATTGTTATCAACATTTAATCTAGCACTTACTTCACCACACTTAAACTCACTTATCAAACCGCACAAATTCACCAACTCCTGAGTAGCGATACCAGCAGCAATGTATTCTGCCTCCATGGTTGATAACGCAACACAGGTTTGTTTTCTTGAGTGCCATGCCACCGGGTTGCCAGCCAAGAATGCCACAAAGCCGCTCACACTTCTTCTGGTCTCGATGTCTCCTGCCCAGTCTGCATCCGAAAAGCCAATCAAATCTATATCCTCGTTTTTTCTGAAGATAATCCCCTTTTCTTTTGTGTCTTTAAGGTAGCGTAGAACACGCTTTGCAGCTTTCCACGTTTGTTGTGTCCCTTTGTCTAAATAACGTGCCAAGAAGCTGACACAGAATGATAAGTCCGGCCTTGTCATTGTACTTAAATACAACAAGCTGCATACCAAACTCCTGTATGGAATCTTCTCCTCAAGACCTTTGGTTTCCTCAAACCTACAACCAACTTCCATGGGAGTGGTGACCCTTTTGCAATCCTGCATATTATAGTTTTTAAGAAGTTTTTCCACAACATGAGCCTGGGTTACTTTAATTGTATTATTATTTCTTTCAAACTTCATACCCAGAAAGCTAGTCACTTCCATCTCTCTAATGTTGAATTCATCCTTTAATTGGTTGATAAATTCCTGAACACTCTCATCTTCTCCAACTACCAAACCGTCATCCACATACAATACAAAAAATACTTCCTTTTTGGAGTATAAGCAGAAGTCTTAATTGGACCTCTTGAAACCAATATTAATCATAAAACTATTAAACCTCTCATTCCAAAATTTAGGGGCCTTTTTTAGACCATAAAGGGGTCTATTTAATTTTAATGTTTTAGTAGGTGAGTTTACACCCTTAGGAGTCTTAATGTAAACGGCATAATCAATGTTCCCATTCAGGAAGGCAGTGGGGACATCCACCTGTCTCATTTTCCAGTCTCTCTGGCAAGCAATTGACAATAGCACCCTAATTGTTTCAACCCTACATACTAGGGAATAAATAAAATTATTTTCACCTGGGTTATCCTCTTGAAAGCCACAAGCGACCAGCCTCGCTTTCTTCATGCCGTCTTCCTTCATCGTAAAAACCCATTTTGTCGAGATGGCCTTCTCTCCTTCAGGGACGTCTTCAAGAGTCCATGTCTTCATAGTTTCGTGAGCAAGTAGTTCTTTGTTGATGGCTTCTCTCCATTGACTGTCTTTGGTTGCTTCTTCAAAATTCACTGGAGTTTCTTGGCTCGATAATCAATAGGCTTCCTCAAAATCATAGAAGTCTTCTTCCTCTTCTTCAAAAATATTTTCCACTTCTTGTTCTACTTCTTGTTCTTTATTTTTATTTTCATTATTCTTTTCTTGAGGTGGTTTGGATTCATCCAAAGTCTCCTCTCCAATAATTCTTTTATTGTTTATATCGGGATTATTATCATAGCGAAAATTATTTTCGTCAAAGGTGACATCTCGGGAAACATAGACATTGTTTGTTTTAGGGTCCCAAATTCTATATCCGTTAGCACCATAGCCCACAAATATGCCAGACTTGGCTCTAGGATCTAATTTATTTGCCCGAGGAAGCTTTAGTGTCCAAGCCTTACATCCAAATACCCGCACCCTACTTAAATCATCTTTTCCAGAGAAAATATCTGTCAGGATTTTTCCTCCAAGTGCAACTGTTGGTGAACGATTTAGCTGGAAGGCTGCTGTCCTTATAGCTTCACCCCAGTGTTTTAGGCAAGCCTGTGTCCACAAACATAGCTCGGACCTTGTCCATTAAAGTTTTATTTATTCTCTCACTTACCCCGTTCATAGAAGGTGAGTAAGGAGCCGTATATTCCAATCGTATGCCATTATTTTGACAAAAGCTTTTAAAAATAGCAGACCTAAATTCTCCACCATTGTCAAGTCTAATGCGACTGACAGAGTTCCCGATTCGGTTTGAAAGTTCTTTGATAAATTTCATAAGATTATCTGCAGCTTCACTTTTGTTTTTCATAAGGAATATAACACAGAAATGTGAAAAGTCATCAATTACACAAAGATAATACTTCTCACCATTAATTGTAGCAGTCTTTACAGGTCCACCTACATCAGTGTGTAGCAGTTCTCCAACTCTCCTTGATCGTGGTCCAATAACAGAGCGAAATGGTTGACGAACAGCCTTGGCCTGTCGACACGAGTCACATACATCGGTAGAGTAGGGCAATCCCATTTTTAGGTCGGTGTCTATCGCCTCCAAAACCGTAACAACTTTTTCATATTTCTCCGGTATGGTGAGCAACAAGTGGCAAACGAGGTCGTCCTCTTCCAACTTGGATCCCATCGCTTCCAGATCTCGCACCAATGAGTCAAACTTGTTGAAGTGTTCTTAAAGTGGTGTAGTACACTTTAATGATAAAAGTCTCTTCCCTATGAGGAGTTTTGAAATGGTGTTCTTCCTTTCGAAAACTTTACTCAAGCGAGATAGCATCTCTCGTCCAGTTTTAGCATCTCGGACATAGTCGATATGGCGACCCGTCACGCAGTTAATCACCAAGTTCTTCGCTTTCTTTTCCGCTTCTTTATCTGTTGTTGTTTTAGGTTCCCATTCTTCTTTCATAGTGTACTCAACTCCCTTTTCTTCTAAAAGGCACATAACTCTAAATTTCCAGTTTTTATAGTTTGAGTCGTCCAACTGGGGGTACATGGTTGACGACGCCATCTTAGCCTCTCACGGATACCGGTAAACCGACTCGGAGCGAACACTACACGATTCCCGAATACTTTCACTGATTTACACAGCCTGGGCCCATAACCTGTTAGTGGGTTATATAATAAAAAGAGTTCAATGGGTTGAAAACATATATTATCTCATAAAACAGAACAATCGACATGACCGAGGGCTGTGCCAGGTGCTAACTCACTAATAACTGATAACCACCATAGAAATTCACCTGTCAATACACAATATCCAAAGAGGTTACTCCTGACATAGTTTCGATGAGATTTTAGGTTAAAATGAAAACAAAAATAGGTACATATTTAATGAAATTTTATAGTCATCAAATATATAGTGGTAACTAAATATTGATTCTCTTGATATTTATTTTTATTGTTTTAGAAAAAATAAAATTAATAATAAATATTAAACAGTTTTAAGGTTAAATTTTTGACAGACCTTGTTTAATAACACAGGCCAACAAAAAAAATTTGTTTAAAAACTTTTTTAACTTTAATAGTTGATCTTTATAGATTTTTATGTGCTGAATCTAAATCTGGCCTTAGTTTTTTTGTATCATCCATAGTTTTCTTGGACTTGGAAAATTGTTGCTCTTTCTTCCTGTACACATAAATGCTGGTTCCAACCACCAACAAGTTCTTTTCTTTTAGTCTAGAGCCAAGCAATTCAGCTTTTTCTTTCGTTAAGCCAAGATCCCTAACCAAGTCGTTAAGCTTGATTTGAGTAAACAGTTTAGGCTCTACATTTTCTGTAAAACATTGGAATTCTTCATCATCTTGTTCATCTAACTCCGATTGTACATCAGAAAATACTTCCGTTGGTACCAGAAATTTAAATCATCTGGTGGTTCAGGGACTGGTAAATCTACACCGTGCCCTATTGATCGGATGGCGGACAGAAGGTTAGGATAGCTTATTACCTCCTTGTTTTTTGAGTTATGACCAGTAATATCGACACTGCAGAAGTAGCAATCATCGGAATGATTTCAGCGGTGCTACCAACTTCATCCGCACCAATAGACCTAGTTTTTCAGTTATTTATTTTAAATATTAAAGCTGTTCAATTCTTTAAAAACCGCTTAATTTAATAAATTTAACTATAAGATGTGAAGAAATTGTGGGTGATACACCTTTTTTAATATCATATTTGGATTCAGCACCCTAAAAACTATAGGAATAAGGTATTTTCAGTAAACAAGTTTTTCATCATTAAAAGTATAAGAATACAAATTATAAATTTCTTAAGTGTCTAACGTGAAATGTCAGTTTTCTTCATCTATTTAGTAAAGGTAATAATTTTTCCATTTTATAAATGATGTATGTTTAACGCCATTCTTATTATTAAATAAATGTTGCCAAGTACTTCTTAAGTACAAATGTAGTTCAGAAATATTGGCAAGATCATAGCGTGTTAAATATGTTTTTTGTTTTTTTAAGTTTTAAACATATCGTACAAATATCAAATTAATTAACCTATTTATTAAGGTTAATCATTTTTCCATGCAATGAAAACTTACTATTTTGTAAATAATGTATATTTTGTCGTTATTATTTAGTTCCTCTTCTAATGTACCTCTTAAGTACAAATATGATTCAAAAATATCAGTATATTGATAGAGTGTCAACAGTATTTCTTTTAATTCGAAATTTTAGAAAACATACACAACCTGCTAATGTGTATTTATATTGCCTAGTTTCAAATATGTAAATATATCTTAATCAATTAAATTTAACTTTGAAATGTTGGATATATATAATTTACTTATTTTTTATAGTGACTATAACGATTTTTTTTAATTGATTATTATTTTTATTAAATAAATGTAAATATGAATGTTTTTTCATGGATGTATATAAAAATGTTGAATTAAATCATTTTAGTAATATTAGGTATGTAGCTAATTAAGTATTTTGATATGTCATATTAGTATAAATTATTTTTTATATTATTGTAGTGCTCATGCTAAAGTGTGGATTGTTGTTTTGTATAAAAATGAATATTCAGCTTGCTCCATGCATGCATCAATAGTTTTTTTTTTTTTGCTATCTCTTTGTGAACTTGCTATTATTTATTTTTCTTATTATATATTTTATTTTCTGCCTGAAAGTTAAATATTAATGAAATAAACTTAACTGTTAATAAAATTTAGGAGATAATAGTAGAGGTTGATTTCAGAAATAAAATTTGAGTAAATTTTTTTATTATTTTTGGGTGCTCAAGTTTCTGCTTTCATAAAATACAAACTTGACATTTATTTTTAGTTCTTTTTAATTTTTGCTGTTTGGTAAAATATTTTGGAACTGTCGCTTTACTCTCTACAATTGGTTTCAGTTTGAAAAATTTGTAATTTATATAGTGTATCAGCAAATGAAACCATCTTGTATAACGAGAAAAGCTTATAAAGCTTATGACAAGTATGCATGTTAAGTAAATGAAATTTCTTTTGGTTAAAAGTTTTGAAAAATGTTTCATAATTAAATTTTGACTATGATGCTTTAAAATATTGCTTACCTCTTGCCTATTAGAAACTATAGGCGAATGCTTAGTGTTTGCCTGAAATTCTATTCCATCTGAAAGTCATTATTTACTTTGTATTTTACTCATGACATGCTTTACTATCCACAAAAATAATAGTAATTTGTCTTTTAATGACTAAGATTATTTTTAAATTATAATTTTATTAATGTTCAGTGTTTAATAAAGCCAGTAATATTTTTACTTTTTTTATTTATTGCTTGTCTAAGAATGCTTGCAGGATAATTATCTTGTAGCCAGATTATTTTAGAAAACTTCTCTAGGAATATTCAAAGTGATGTATTGAAAAAGAATATGTAACATTTACTTATGGTATTTTTTAAATTATTAAAGTTTTCACCTCAACCATGTAGGTCGTCCTCAACAAATTTGAGGAAAAGTTACTAGGCTTCAGTAGTTAGTGATAACAAATGAGTTAGTTAGATAAAGTGTTTTTTCATGGTTGCATTTGTTAAATCATCTGCACTAGTAACTATAACGTTTCTACCATCCCAATAAAACTATATCATTTATAATGATGGATGGAATTGGTGCAGTCAATGATAACACAAAATAAGTAGAACTTATTTTTTAAATGTGCCAACTTTTCGGCCTAAGGTGTGTAGGCGTGGGCCATCTTCAGGGCAAATGCACTGCACCCCCTGACCAATTCAATCCATCATTAGAATTATCCAGTCAACTATTTTCCACTCAAACATATATCGTTTATAGTTTGTAAAAAAGTTATTTAAATTTTGGATGGAAATGGAAGTCATAGATTTGGTTGTGCCACACTAACTTTTTTTTCAGTATGTAATTTAATTTTCTTGGTCTCTTTTTTAACCATTCAGTTACACGTTCTTTTTCTCTAATAAGTGTGTGGGACTTAAGATGATTTTTTTTTTTGTACAATACTGAAATTTTCCTTTTCAAGTATTTCATTTTATTTTTTATTGATTTTATAATCAGTATTTTCTTTTAATGATTCCAAGTATTTCATAATCATCAATGTTTGTTCAGATACATAACCTAGACTATACAATAATTTTGTAATTATATTGCTTACTACTAGTCTAGACCAGGCTCGGCCAACACAAATGCTTTCGCAGACCACACTTTTTAAAGCTAATTCAAATAAATAAAAGAAATAAACATTTGTTTATGTACTGTGATTCATTATTATTAAATATTTATTCAATCAAATATCAGTTATATTTGACTTTTGTGTAAAGCCAATATAGAACTGATGCTGGCAGTCACACTTACTCATTATGACAATAACCATATACATGTTATTTTCTTAATATTTTTAGTTTTAATATGATAAACAGAAATTTCAATAGAAATGTAAAGTCTCATAGCAGGCCATGCAAATTAATATGGGGAACTACGTGTTCCCTAGCCTTGGTCTAAATTTTATTATTGGAACAGATATCATTCTATATGTTAAGCCATTAACTTGTTTGAAGCTTACTAAATGTTAGTGTTTCCTTTTATTCTACAGCTAAAGATTGTCTTTTTTTTTATTTTGCTTATGTTATTAGAAATACTGCATTGTCTATTTTTGTAGAAATTAAATTTAATCACTTATGTTTATTTTATTGTCTAAAAAACAAATCATTCTTTTTTTTTTCTTTTTTTTTAAAAATATTTATGCATGATTATTAAAGAAACAATAATCAATGTAAATAAAAAGTAGTGGAGGAGTATAGTTGTCAACATACAATACATAATTGCCATTATCCATTACTTATTATTTTATATAAACTTTATCAAAGATATTTAGCATTACTTACAAATTATTTATAATTCAATGGATATTTAAGATGCAATGAATTTTGTAAACATGCCCAAGACTGTTTTCCACATTAGTTTGTGCTAATTGATTTTATCAAAGTTAAAGAATATAACTAATGCAAATTTATAACGAAGCTACTTTCTCATTGAATTTGTGTATGCATACAAATTGAGTATGTATTAATAATCACTTAAATAATAACTGAATGAGTATGTTAGTTTTTTTTTCTTGTCTATAGGTCACTCTTAAAAAAAAAATTCAATACTTTCCACTTTTTTAATGAGCTTTAAGTTATTCTTGGATAAATATAGATCAATTTAAAATAGGTTTCAACAATTTTTTTTTCTGAAGGTCCACAGTTATAAACAATTTGGAGTTTTTATTTTTGAGATTTTTTTAAATATATATTTTATGAATTTCAATATGGGAATATAAACAATATTTTTAATATAAAAAAAATTAACATCTTTCTTTTTCATTTGTTATATGTCATCATTTCCAATTTAAATAATTGATTTAACCCAAAGTATCTTAAGTTATTAATTTTGTTTTTATTATAACACCAATTTGATATTGTGTTTATGTTAGAATAGAATTAGTATTATAATTTCAATTATAAAATAAAAATTAAAGCAGATGTTAATGATCTAAACAATAAAATAAAAAGCACTTGAGTAAAATAAATATTTAGCAATATTTCTTGCTTCCACATTATCATCTTACTATAATAGTTATTTATTGCACTAAAATGCACATAAAAACTCCACCTGACGAGAACACGCACTTTTAAAATGATAATAATTTAAATAAAGAGTAAGCTGAATATCTTCGACAATGCTGGCATTGTTATTATAATTACTAATTTTATAATAATTACTATTATTACTATTATTGATACAAAAAAACAATCCATGACTAATGGGGTGGGTTATAATGGGGGTCACAGTTTCCGTCTACTATTTCCCGACAGAAGAAGAGGATGAGGAGCCTACAGCGAAGGAGAAGTTTGTTGCCCTCTGCCTGCATGGTATCGATGTCTTCTGTGTATGGGATTGTTGTGGACCATGGCTTAAGTTCCAGGAGCTTGTGGCGCTCATCGTTTTCGATCCGTTTGTAGAATTGTTCATTACACTATGCATCGTTGTCAACACACTTTTCATGGCACTCGACCACCATGACATGGACAAAGAATTGGAAAAAGCCCTTAAAAGTGGAAATTATGTAAGTTCAATATTTTTATTTACCTTTTTCATTTCTTGAGTTAATAAGATATCTTTAAAGATTTGTATTAAAGTTTTTCTGTTTCAAATTTTTAGCA
This sequence comes from Troilus luridus, assembly GCA_964056705.1. Taxonomy (NCBI): domain Eukaryota; kingdom Metazoa; phylum Arthropoda; class Insecta; order Hemiptera; family Pentatomidae; genus Troilus; species Troilus luridus. The sequence continues at coordinate 22,897,534 of OZ057415.1, read as the reverse complement.
TTTTATTGAATCATTTTCACTTTATTTAATCTATTACCATTAATGAACATTATTTGACCAATAATCACACTAGTTCAATACTATAATCATTAATTTCTTCTTCTTTTTTTTGTAATGATTTAGACCATCAAAAATATTCTCTCTTTTTTTTTAATATGCTTTCTCTTCTAAATTTTCAGGTTTTAATTGAATAAGTGAATAATTTTTATAAATATTACTATTTAAACTTATTCTACAGTAAACTTCTTAGTATTATAGATGGTAATTGTATTCAAATTTACTGTTGAATGTGTGCAGACATTTCAGCCTACTCAATATAGTCAAGATATATTTTATATATATGGTAGCAAAGTGTCGATACAAATGCAAAAGTGTTTAAATTGAAAAACACCACTTTTCAGGTGAGTGAAAATACTGTTTCAAGGTTCATTCAAATCAGTGCTTATCATCAAACATATTTTATCTATGTCATTATACATTGTTTTTGTGCCTTATAGATGGCTCTATATGATTTTTTTTAATCGATTACCAATCCTGAAGCAAAAGCAATGAATCAAGAACTAACTGTGTTTTTTCACATTAGATACTTTGCATTTGTATCAATGATATGATATATTACAACAATATATATATCTGTATGGCAGGCCTCCTTCAAGGTAAAAATAATGGAGTAAATTTAGATGATGGGCAAGAAATATAACTTTTTTAGAGGTTATGAAATATAATTCCTACTTCGCCGCACCTTTCTGGAGTGGTGTATCTTAGATACTAACGTACATGACCTGTTATTTTAAATTATTAGATTTTTGTTATGAAGGAGGCCATAACATTAATGGACATTTAACAATGAATCATTTCTCTTTACTAATTATTTTTATTTTTGCCTCAACCTTCTACTATCATCTATTTAAAATTCTTGTCTGAAAATTGATACTTAAATGTTATTTAGTTTCAATGCAAAATCATTCATAGGTTTTTTTTTAAGAATAATATTTAGTATCTTCTTATATTGGCCTATATTAAAGGTCTGTTAAGTTCTGTACCACATTTTTTAGTCTGAATTCGGTTTATGACCTGATAGATTATAGTGTTTATTTGCTTCTGTTTATTACGCTATTGAACCAGTTTGTTCTTTTTTTCATTGATTGGCCGTGGAAGACCATCACTCCTAAGAATCCTTCTTACCAATTTACCCTTCTAGTTTAAAAAATGGATCCAATACTCTTTTCTTGAACTCACTCCTTGGTTCTTTCCGACGATATGTGTTAATTCAACTGGGCCACGCTTTTTCATTCTAGAAAACAGCCATTAATAAAATCTGTTAGTTCATAAGCACCCTAGTAATTTAAAGTTTAGAATCATCAAGCATAGTTGTAATCTTGTATTGATTTCTCACAGTTGTTTGAGATACTAGTGAGAGACCCTCAAATCATTATAGTATATCATAATTGATCATTGTAGATTATGGTTTTTTTTTTTTTTTAAATACTTCCTATTAGGACAGTACTTTCCATGATCTAAAGATTTTTATCCACTTCGACTTCTGAAATACTTTTTCAGAAATATTATTCCTACAGCTTCTATGATTCCATTTGAGATAAATATGAGGCCTTACTGCATACACCTAACTGCAAATTGTTGTACCATCAGTTATAAAAATATGTTATGTTTAGAGTTCAATGGAAGTTCTATTCTGAAGATTTCTTTTCTTTTTTTTCTTACTTACCTTTTTTCAAATTAACGCTTTGAAAAGACTATACTAAGATTATTTGTTGGTATATTTCCATTTCTAAAGTATTTTGTGAACTATTTCTATGTATAGTTTTCAATATTTTATATTTATGGAATATATTAGCATAATATTTTTTATCATTTTAATATCAAAATAAATTTAATACTTTGAAAAGTTTTTTAGTGCAACATTTGGTATTGAAGCTGCAATGAAACTAATAGCCATGAGTCCAAAATACTATTTTCAAGAAGGCTGGAATATTTTTGATTTTATCATTGTTGCTCTTTCACTCTTAGAACTCAGTTTGGAAGGAATTCAGGGGCTGTCAGTCTTGAGATCATTTAGATTGGTATGTTATATTTCAATTATTTTATTTATTTTTTTTTCTATTACGTACCTTTGCAAACTTAACCTATACTTTTTCTTTGCAGCTAAGGGTATTTAAACTTGCCAAATCCTGGCCTACGCTCAACTTGCTCATTTCGATTATGGGTAGAACAGTGGGTGCCTTGGGTAACCTCACTTTTGTACTCTGTATTATTATTTTCATATTTGCTGTAATGGGAATGCAACTTTTTGGCAAAAACTACATAGGTATAATTCTCTTTAGTAATACTTTCATACTTTATACATACCCTTCTGTGTGTATAAATATCTATATCTATATCTTAACTCTTTGAAAAGACCATATATTGGTTGGTATATTTCTATTTCTTAAGTTTTTTGTGAACAATATTTTATAGTTTTATGTACTATAGTTTTCGATATTCATCCTCTATTTGTCTGTCTATCTTTTATTATTATTACTAATTAGAATTTCTTAAAATCAGAACTTTGACTGATTCCTCCTTCAATTTCTTTTACCATTTCTTGAAGTCAATCATTTTATTTTCCCTCAATCTCTGCCTATCCATGCTTTCCTCTACTTTATTTTTCTAACCGAATTTCCCTCACTTACATCTGCCTTCTGCTTTACACTCCATTATCAACTTTGGTATTCCATTTGAAGCAATCCAATTTTTATTTATATCAAATACATATGTGTTCACTATTTTTACACAAATAAATTAATTCTTTTTAGATCACCTTTGAAATATTTTTTTAAAATATTTTAATTTTATTTGCCATTTTAGTTAATTTAATACATTTGAGTCATGAGTATTTATACCTAACATTCTTATTTATATTGAAGAAGGATTATAGGCCATGTGGTCAATGATTACTTATCTAATTACTTAAATAATATACAAATAATATAAGATATTACTACAACTAAATAACTTAACTATTTACCTAAATTTGTACAAATAGAATAAAATTACATTATAGTTTATAACTACAAATTAACACTTACAGTTCGCTAATTAAATTCCACCGACCGTAAGACTCTCCAAATATGACAAACTGACACACAGTTTATTACACTCATTACACGGCCTCTAACTATCACTGTCACTGTTACTCACTTAGCAATTACCACAGACTGATCGCAACAGTACTGTCACAGCATTACTCACTTACTACCGACTGATACTACTCGGCCGAAACAGCTGGCCTTTTTATATAGGCAATGTAGGTCGGGGTGGGGCACTTCTCGGAAGAAGATCGAGTTAGAGAATCTTTGATCCCTTCCCCTTAATCCCACAGCTCGTCTTAATCCTCTCTGCCGGTCTTTCTCCCCTCTCTGGCCATAACAATATAAAATTTGTTTGTTTGTTGTTTGTTCATTTAACCTCACTTTTTGCTGCTATGGTTAATCGGACAATGCTTCATTGGGAGCTCTAAAATTATCATAATGAATATAATAATACAAAGTACAAAACCATGTACATGTATATATAATATACATTTACATGGTTTTGTACTTTATACTATGCTATATGAATTTTATATCTATTATCAATCCTAAACCAAAGGCTATAGATTGGAAACTAAAAATGTGTTTTTTCATATTCGATGCTTTGTGTCGCCGAAATACTGTTCAACACAGTGATCGCCGAACACTGTGATCAAATAAGTTAAATAGTTTTTTTTTGTTCATTTAACGTAACTTTGTCGGACGATACTACATTGAAAGCTCTAAATTTCACCTATCCAAGTTTAATTAGGATAGGGATTTTTAACGAGTACATGACATCATTCAGGCTCGGGACTCCGTTAAACGCCCCTTCTGAAGGACGGCGTTACTAAGGATTTGTGCTCCCTTTAAAAAATCCTAGGGCCACCTGCCGGGCTACGAACCCGTGATCTTGGGCTTAGTAGTTTGTTACATTAACCACTAGACCACAGGTCGCCCCATATAAAATTTGTATATCTGTTCACTACACTTTATTTTTCCTCGTAACAATTTCTCTCTGCTTCTCTACCACCACTTCAAAAATACATATTCTCATTATTGTTAAACAGAAAATTTAGTAATGAGAATAAACAAATAAAATTATGAAATAAAAAAAACTTAGTTTTTTAGAAAAAGTTTCACTTTCTTCTTATATTCTTCTTCCGGGATGGACCGTGTCATGTCGGTGCTATTAACCAAGCTTTCGCTCATCCTGCTGTGAACTTCTTCAGGGTTAGTCAGTTAATGATTAAGTCATTAATCAGATTTAGTCATTAACCCTGAAGAAGCTCACAGCACAATGAGCAAAAGCTTGGTTAATAGCACCAACATGACACGGTCCATCCCAGAAGAAGAATATCAACGACCGTGTAACCCTACGTGAACAAAGTTTCACTTGTTTAAGTACAATATTTTCACACTTATTAAAAATGTTAAGTAGTGAACTAAGCATTGCCTACATGAAATTACATTAGTAAACATTTTTTACAGATTAACTAGTACTATTACATATGAACACAATTGAATATATATGAGCTTCTTTTATGTAAATATTACTATACTTTTTTTCTTTTATAGATAATATGGATCGCTTTCCTTTTAAAGAACTTCCAAGGTGGAATTTCACAGATTTCATGCATTCTTTTATGATTGTGTTCCGAGTATTATGTGGAGAGTGGATTGAATCCATGTGGGATTGTATGCTTGTTGGAGATGTCTCATGTATACCATTCTTTTTGGCAACAGTGGTCATCGGAAATCTTGTTGTATGTCATTTTGTCTTCTGTATTTTACTTTTTATTGGTGTTAAGAAAACTTTGGTTGGAAAATACTTTAAATTACGTCTGTTGATAAATTAGTTCTACATCCGAAAATTGGAGGATGTGAGCATTTGTGTAATTGAAATTATAAAAAAGCACATAAGAGGGATTGTAAAAAATAATATACCTATGGCAGATAAGTATAGTGCACAATTCATTTCTGTCGGTACCTCCTTTATTTAAAAAAATAAAAAAATATTGTTTACTTACATAACTGTATTTCAAAGTGAATATAGAAATAGTGTTCTTGAAAAAAGTTGAAGGAATGGCTTAAAAGGCTAAGTGTGGCTTGATAGGTTGGTTTTGAAGGATTTTAAACAACTTAGTTTAAATATACCTAGACACGATTTTATCTTTTATAAATCAGCAGCCTCAATGTTTCATTAATAATGTAATAAGCTAGACAACCACTGAAATTGTGCACGTTACTTTTATTCTTAGGTTGCTGTGTGCTCCAGAGTAGAAATGATCTAACAATCATTCATATATCTACAGCCCTAGTGAATAAGTTGTCGAATTTGGTCCAAAATGAATTTCACTTACTTAGGAAGCAGAATCATGTTATTCTCTATAGTGCACAAATGGCTAAGTCAGGCATGGGGTTGAAATGGAACTCTATTTCAAGCCAAAAACTACGAGAATGACACCATTCCACTTTCCTCTATACAATTAATTCTCTCTGGAAAAAATTTGACTTAAACACTTATTCACCGTTATTAACAGGGCTGCTGTTGTATGAGAACGCATTTATAGATAGATTTTATGGAAAAAGGCAATTCTCTTGTAGGATTACTATAATTAGTATACACCTGTGCTTCCTGTTAAGCTTTAATAATAATATTGTTACAAAATCTCATATTGATCTATTGCACAGGTATTAAACTTGTTCTTGGCTCTCCTACTCAGCAATTTTGGTTCTTCAAGTTTGTCCGCACCTGCAGCAGATACTGAAACAAATAAAATTGCAGAAGCATTTGAAAGGATAGGTCGATTTACTGGTTGGATCAAGAGGAATGTAATGATAGGAGCCAAAGCTATACGAGCTAAGCTGACCAATCAGATCTCCGATCAGACCCAAGGTGAGGGATCGCCGCGCACCTGGGATCAAGGTTCATATCACACAACACAACCTTAATCCATTTATTTTGGGGCGCTTTTGCTTAGTTAAAAATTCATTTAAGTAGAACCAATTTTTGCCATTTTGGAATAATATTTGGAAGAATACTGGGGGGAAACAAAGTATCTATACTTTAATTTATATTTATTTATTGTTCTTTTGATGGTGATTATTTTTAAATCTTTTTATTTTGAAGAGAAAAGATTTGTCCTGGCTTGGATATGACCCCTGCTAGCTCAGATGGTTAGAGCACTGCACTAAAGATGCGGACGACCGGGGTTCGAATCCCGGCCAGGACAAATCTTTTCTCTTCAAAATAAAAATATCTCTACTTTAATATTATTCAATTATTCAGCTAAATTGATTTTATAAATCTTATTGAAATATGCATATTTTAATCTTGATCTTGTGTTTTAAAGTCTATTCTTATTATTATATTTAAGTATTTATTATATTTAAAACAAATATATTATAAAGATTGTTCATTTCAAGAGGGCTTAATTGCAATGAAAAATAGTTGGTTTGAAAGAAAAAAACTTAAGAAAATATTTTTAGAAGATACAATTAATCATCTGATACTTTTACAATGAATGCAGTACAAAAATGTTGAGTCCACCTGCTAAGAGCATTAACTTTTTCCACTATTATTCCACCATTCCTATTTTAACGCGCGTTAATTTTGGAGTTGAAATCTCAATATAAGTACATTACTGCTCTATAAAACTTTCTAGTTTTATTGTTGCTTGTTAGTTCTTCTTATTTTAAAATTATTTCCTCATGGAACTTCTTTTCTTGATAAGTTTTGCTCTGTACTGACTATCTTTATAATGTTAACTACTTTATTAATTTCTATATGAATTTCATAGCATTAATCATTGAGCCACCCTCTTCTCATTTTCTTTTATTATCGATGACTTCATTCACTAATCCTTCTGTAGCTTTCTTGGTTTATACTGTTATTGTACTGTCTACAGTAATATTCCACCTACTGCAGTTACTGATTTCACCAGGTATCACTCAAACACTATGGTACCCAAAGAAATGGAAGTTTAGCCAATTATTACTTTTTAAAACTGGATGCAAGTGACAACAAATTTCATAATTTCTTGGACAAACCTAGATATGAAATTTTATCAACAATAAGCTATATTTGTTCACTACCTATACATTTTTTATGACCATTTTTCTTTCAAACTAACTTTAAAATGCTTTTAGTTTTTTGAACAAGCGATTTGTTTAAATTTGTCTATTGCTGCATTTGCATCACATTGCTACATCATGCCATTTTAACTTCAGATTATTTTAATTGCTGTGCCTGTAGACATTCAAGGCATTCGAAGTATCACATTTCTTTGATTTTTTTTCTTTTTTAGTTTAGTTCATTAAATTATTCTTACTTTTTCAATGATAAAGAAACTGAAAGAAAATGAAAAGGCTGAACCAAGAGATTAATATTATTTTTAAATATTCAACCTAGTAATACCTTTTGTAGTCAACAAGTAGGTTAGCATAGATTTTGTAGTTTATTTTCATTTTACTGAATTACTTAAAAAACTATCAGCTGGCCAAACCATAAAAGCTAACATAGTGAGGTAAAAATATTATAATGCTGACTAAGAGGAATCATTTCAAAAGGGTATTCTACTATTCAGTGAAGGCAGAAATGTAATATCTTTGATACCAATTGTTAGCTTGAACAAATTTTGAATATTTGAATAATAGGCATTTCTTAGCTAACTATTTTATTTTGGTAAATGTGGATCAGGTGTTTTAATGGTGTTTGTCTACCAAAGCAGTTATAATTTATTGTTTTTAAAGTATATATTAGCTGATTTCTTGAGTTGCTTTAATGCTTTATTATACCAAAATGTGCAGAAAGATTATTATTTAATTAATTCAAACCAATAAACATTATATTTTTATTACTAAAGTATTAATGTAGTAGTATTTTTACGACTTTACTTTTACATTTGTTCGTCATTTAAAAGAATGGTATTCTTGCTAAAAGCAGATGAGTGATTATTTTAAAATGTATTATTATTAACAAGCAATATATAATCCAATACATTTATTAAGCTATTTTCTATTTCGAAAATCGTTTAAACTATAATAGAGTGTTTTAGATGCAATAGAGTATCCTATTTTGTATTTTATCAAAAATTTCATTTGAACCGTCAAACAAAACCAATAAAATTATTGTTATCAACATTTCATAACTTTATCTTTTTAGTTATAAAACTTATAATTCTTTCACCACCTTCATCAATTATAATTAATCAATAATACTTTTGCAAATGTATTGATTTATGATTACAGTAAGGTGGCCTTGCCCACTATCTATTGGTGTTTCTATGAAAGTACTTTAAGTTTTCATTCATAGGGGCTGTTGGTTTGTTTGTTTATTTTACATCACTTTTATGCTGCTATGGCTAATAGGACGATGCTATAGTGGGAGCTCTAAATTATGTCTATCCAGGTTTAATTAGGATAGGGATTTTTAACGAGTACCTGACATTGTACAGGCTCGCCCAATTAACATACTTCCAAAGGAAGGCATAACCAAGGGTTTTTTACTCCCTTTTAAAAATCCAAGGACCACCTGCCGGGATACGAACCCGCGATCTTGGGCTTAGTAGGTTGTTATGCTAACCAATTGACCTCAGGTTTCCCCATAGTGACTATTGTTATTTACTTAAAACTTCCTTCAGTTTTTGTTGTTTGTTTCTTCCCTTTGACCTTTAATATCAGCCACATTTAGATTAAATTAAAAACAAAATCATGCATAATTTTTTTTTGTTCCACCATGATCATGCAAAGGTTACATGGGTAGTAACAGTTAGGAAATTATTAAATTTTTTTTTTGAGAAGTGATATTTCATCATAGTTCTCACCAGATACTATCTGATCATCATTTATTTTTAAATTTGTCCCATCCTTTGAATGTTTAAGTTTTAAGAAATTCGAAAACCCCAAATTACTTTTACCATCACATACATTGTATATTTATGGTCTCAGTGCCATGTGAGAACTCTTCGTTAAAAGTGGTGCTTGGTTTTGAATTCTTCAGTTCCTAAGGTTTCTCTGGAACCAACTAATCTTGCTCCATACATAATCTATTTCATTCTCTTATTAGTCAGATGTAGTTTAATTACTCTCAACCTATCAGCTTATTCCTGTTGTATTTTTTCCATGTTTCATGTTTTATTTAGTTTTTAGTTCAAAAGTTCTAAATAAAACTTAAAAGACTGGGGTTATTAATGGTATAAATAATGTTATCCTGTGTTTATCTGCTATTATTTTTCTGCACTTTTTGTAAGTTTTTCTTTCTTTTTTGTTTCTTTTTTTTTTTTTGCGCAATTATTTAACTTGATTAGTAATTGAAAAGGAACAGTGTTGTTGTCCTGCTGCTCAGGAGGGCGAGACAGAGAACTGGAAGACATTGGTGCTGATGAAATTAGAGCTGATGGGATGGTTTATCGAGACAAAAAGGACCAGCTGGAAGTGGCGATTGGCGATGGCATGGAGTTTACCATTCATGGTAATTATTTTACTTAGTTTATTTTTATTTAAATAATTTTATAATTTAAATAAGTTGTGAGGTTTTACTTATGTAGCAACTCATCCCTCTTCCACTGAGCTACCCCGTTTCTATTTTCATTTTTTAAAGATGAAAAAATTTTAACTTTTGTGAAATATGATATATGATAGTAATAGTTCTGTAATAAGCTAAGAAGAGCTCAAAATCAAGAATTTAAAAAAAATTACATAGTAATTCATAACAACCTTTCCCACTTGACACTTTTCTCCCAGGTCCAATTGTAGTCTTGCCCTCAAACTATAGGTTTCTAGTGCCCTTTCCAACAGGCATCTTTATACTGGTTGTGGACAACCAAATTTTTGTCACAGGGAAGCAATAAATTTACCTCTCTAAACAGACAAAATTTTAAAAAATCTATTAAAATAATAATTTGGTTTTATTGAAATTATTTATTTATGTATTATTTTCGGTCAATGGAACTATTGAAAAGAATCATAGTTTGATTACTTACCATGCTTATATTTTGATAAATATTCTGTCAATATATGCCTACTTATTTTTTATACATTTTGTTTATGCAAGTTAGTTAATATTTACACAGTTAATATATATTTTTTTTTAACATGTTTATTTTCTAAATCATACTAAATTTAGTATCATTTCTATTGGTTGTCGCTTTAAGTAAAGTCACAACATAATAATAAAATTAATTTATGTTAATATCTATCATAAATTATTTTAATTCATATGTTTAATTATACACAAATTGCTTTATTTTTATGTTATAGGAGATCTGAAGAGTAAGCTCAATAAAGTACATAAGAATCATATAGGAAATTCTATAGGCAATCATCAGGACAATCGTATTGATTCTGAATATATTAGAACAAGATATGATGAAGATTCCATTAGGTTTGTAGATTTTGTTTTGTCAATAATTAACTTGATTATATTGATAACAGTAACAAATCTAGTAAGGGATCAGGGTAGCGAAGTAAGTGATCAGGGTCCTGTGTCAAAGAAAATTTAAATAAATGACTTATGCATTATAGACAACTTTAAGTGTTTAAGATTTTCCACAAGACATCGACCCATATGCAATAAGTGAATAAGAGAACTTTAAAATAAACATGAATTAAGTTGGTAAAGCCTAAAACATTCTGTTGTGCTCCAAAATTTAAACAAAATAATCATAAGGTTAAAAAATTTTAAATTATGTTGGTGCTAAGGAAGTGCTTTTTGGAATTCCTAACTTTTTTCTTTCTCGCCCGATGTTTTTAGTTAGTCCTAAAGCCTTGTCCACTGCCATAATTCTTCCAAACTGAGTTACAGAGCTGAAACATATTACATTTGAGGTAATTAAATTACCTTTAAAACCAAAAAAAAGTACTGATGAGGAAATAGTTAGCTGGATGTATCTTGAGAAATGTTGAAAATCCATTCATTTTCAACATTTCTCAAAAAAATAATTGTAATTGGAGCAGTATGTGTGATGAAAATGGAGGAAGAATGAATTACCCTTAGAAAGGTTTTTATTAGCTTAAAACAACAACTGTAGAAGAATAGTGAGTTTACAAACATATAACTGGTTATCTGCCAGGTTAGACAATAGTAGGGAAAGTTTCCCACACATGAGTGGGATTAAAAATCACCACATTCACCCTGAGTTTTTTCTTAAAACATTTGGCATAATTTAAGTACAATATATGAGATACATAGAAAGATTTAAGAAAACATTTGGCAAAATTTCAGAACAATATTTGAGGTAAAAAGAAAGATTTAAACTTCATTCAAGATTTGTAACACCAGGATTGGTTTTCAATTAGTAACATAGTCTTTGAGGTAAGATGGAGCCTTGGTCACCCGTTGAGGTCTTGAGGGGCACACTGGGATTCCAATTTCATTAGAGAGAGAGCCATGAACAGATGAAGTGGCAGAGGGTTCTTCCGGATGTACCATGTTAGAGGACTCTAATATTGAAGCGGGTTCATCACCATCAGGGCAAGGTTTCTCCAACATCTCATGAGTTCCTTTAGGTGCTAATTGTCTCAGGGACACGGTTGATTCTGATCCATCCTTCTTGCGAATTAGGGCGTACTGTGGGTTAGCTTCAAGTAATTCTACTTCCTCGACAGGGTCTTCATATTTGCTGATTCGCACGTTCCTTTTGGCAAGCACAGGACCAGGGGTTAACCAAGACGGCAAGGAGACTCCATTGGCTGTACGGCGAGGATGAGTGAAAAATCGTTCATGAGGAGTGGAGTTAGTTGCTGTGCAAAGTAGTGATCGAATAGCGTGGAGGGATTCCTGTAGGACCATTTCCCAGTTCTCTGTCCGCAGTCCTAGAGTCTTCAAAGAGAGACAAATGGTTTTCCACAGAGTTCCATTGAAGCGTTCAATTTGCCCGTTTCCTGCCGGATTGTATGGTGTTGTTCTGCTGGTAGCTACACCATTTGAATGGAGGAAATCCTTGACTTCCCTAGACATAAAGGAAGGTCCCCGGTCTGAGTGGACATAGGCTGGCATTCCAAACAAACAGAAGAGATTTTTGAGACACTCAACCACAGTGGCAGCAGAAACATCACGGCAGGCGTATGCGAAAGGGAAGCGGGAGTACTCGTCAATGATGGTAAGGAGGTAGAAGTTCTGTGTCCTGGAAGGGAGAGGGCCCTTAAAATCTATGTTGATGCGTTCAAATGGAGAGGTGGCCTTAACTAAGGTTCCAGATGTTTTCAAGTACCTAGGTTTTACTTCAGCACAGATGGTACAGCTTGAAGTCATCTTCTTGACATCTTCAAGTGAATAGGGGATGTTCTTACATTTGAGCCAATGATACATACGTGTAACACCAGGGTGGCACAAAGATTGGTGAAGCTGGAACAAGTCAGTAGAAGTGGACGCATTACAGACACGGGAGAGTGTGTCTGCCTTGGTGTTGTCCTCACCGGGACGGTAAGATATGTCATAAACGAACGGAGCTAGCTCTATTCGCCATCTAGTGATCTTCTCATTTTTTACCTTACTCCCATGTTTTCGGTCAAAAATGAAAGACAGAGCTTCTTGATCAGTTATGAGGTGAAAATGCTTGCCAAGGAGGAATGATCTCCAATGTTTCAAGGATTCAACAATTGCCGCAGCCTCCTTTTCGATTGGTGGATGTCCACTGATTTCAGATCTGCTTAGTGATCGTGAGAAAAATGCAACTGGCCGTCCATCTTGACTAAGAGTAGCTGCCAGTGCAAACTTAGAGGCATCGGTTTCTACTACAAGCGGGCGAGATTCATCGATGGTTGTGACGACTGAGTTGGCAATATCCTTTTTTAGATTTTCGAAAGCAGAAGCAGCAGATGGATTCAGCGGAAATGATGTGGCATCAATCAAGACACGGATTTTATCTGAAAATTTATGTATCCACTTCGAGTAATGGGAAAAGAAACCAAGAGCCCGCTTCAGTGATTCAGAGTTATTGGGCAGTGGCATATTAAGCAACGGGGTAAGCCTTGCTGGGTCTGGCTTGATTGATTGGAATGAAACAAGATGTCCCAGAAGTTTTACGTTTGTGAGGTCAAATTTACTTTTCTCTTTGTTGATTTCAATGCCGAGCTTATCGAGTGTCAATATAAGCTTGTTTAGATTTAGGTCATGGTCGGATTTATCCATCCCACACACAGTGATGTCATCGAGGTATGAATACACTCCAGTGAGGTTTTCGGCAGTTATTATTTGGTCTATTGCGCGTTGGAAGCAGGCTACTCCATTAGTCACGCCGAAAGGTATGCGTGTAAACTGATACAGCTTACCCATTGCTTCAAAACCAGTATATTTCTTCTCATCTTCACATATTGGGATCTGATGATATGCTTGCCGTAAGTCCACAACACTGAAATGTTTGTAATTAGCAACTTTTCTGACAAGTTGGTCAACATTTGGTAAGGGGTAGGCATCAAGTAGAGTATACCTATTTATCGTTTGAGAATAGTCCACCACCAGTCTCTTTTTTTCGTTGTTATTTACAACCAATACCTGAGCTCTCCATGGTGAATTGCTGGGCTCAATTACTCCTTCGGAAAGCAACCGGGTGATTTCTGTCTTAATAAACTGATTGTCTTCATTACAGTATTTGCGGGACCTCATGGCAATTGGATGACACTTAGGGGAGAGATGATCAAAGAGACGTACAGGGTCAATCTTAGCTACAGTATGCGAACAGATTGTGAGAGGTGCCTTGTCACCGCCAAATTTTAGCAGAATATTTGAGTGTGCTTTGAGTATGTCATGTCCAATGAGAATATCGGAACAGAGTTCTTTCAGAACAGTCAACTTACATTTAGTGTAAGTGTGTTCCGCTATTTCTAGCTTTACAAGAATAAATCCTTCAACTTTGGTCCATAACGACGTAGATGCCATTGATACTCGTCCCTCCTGAGGCATAACTTGAATGTTGTGTTCAGAGACAAAGTCAAGGCTGACAAAGCTACCAGAACTCCCAGTGTCCACGAGGCAGTTACAGAGGATTCCATTTACAAGAGCAGAGGTAACAGCATGGCTTAACTGAGGCAGAAACCCATTATTCAGTGATGCTAAAATAGCTGCAGATACAGGTTTGGTTTTCTGAGTATTTTTTTTAGCTTTCCGACATACACGGGCATAGTGGCCCTTGATTTTGCAATTGGCACACTCTGATTCAAGAGCAGGACAAGCCGAGCGCGGATGGCGACTAAATCCACAAAAGAAACAATGGCTGTCCCTCTTCTGACTTGTTGCAGCACAAAGATCGTGATCGTTCGGATCATATGATCTGGGGTTAACGGATCGTGCACTAGGGTGGGAGGTACCAGGAATTGAAAGTGATGAATTCGAATCACTGCCAATTCCCACGCAAGAGAAATCATTTGCACCGTTTAAGTATCCTTCAGCTTGTTTATGGGCCAGCTCGAGAGCTTGGGCTCGTTGGATGACGTCATCGAGGCTCAATGTTTTAGACTCTTCAAGTATTCGTTGGCGGATTTGAGAAGACAGTAGTCCGTTAATAAGAGAATCGCGAATGTACTGATTTCTATTATCTTCAGCAGAAACAGCCTTAAAATTGCAATCCTTTGCTAACAGCCTTAGAGCCTGAACGTATTGGTCAACACTTTCGTTTTGCTGTTGTTTACGTATAGCCAAAATGTGACGTGCAAATATTTCCCCCTTTTCCTTAACATAGATTTTAGTCAGGGTTTCAACTGCTTCTACATATGTTGTGGTCTCTGAAATCAGATCATAAACACTGAATGAAAGAAAATTTTGGAGTACCTTCAATTTGTCAACGTCTTCCAATGGTTCAGTAGATAATGAGATGAAATTTTCGAATGTTTTAAGCCAATGTGAGAACCAGCCAATGGAGTCTCCTTTCCACTAGATGGTGAATCTGGACTTGCGCAGAATTTGTCGGGCTTTAAATACTTGTCCATCGTGGATTACAAGATTTTTGTTAATGGTTAAAAACAATTCACATCCACGAAATAAATATAACAACGGCACTCCCGTGATTGAATCTCCGAACCGAAATTTAAAATTTTAAATGACATGACGAACGAAAGAAGTTTTAAGCTAATAAAATTGTGATGAAAATGGAGGAAGAATGAATTACCCTTAGAAAGGTTTTTATTAGCTTAAAACAACAACTGTAGAAGAATAGTGAGTTTACAAACATATAACTGGTTATCCACCAGGTTAGACAATAGTAGGGAAAGTTTCCCACACATGAGTGGGATTAAAAATCACCACAGTATGGCTTTTTATTTTTATTTTTCTCAGAATAATTAGACAATTGCTTTATTTTAAACTTATATAATTTTTAATTCAGCATCGTGTAAGTTTAATTTTTACCTAATATCCTTTAAACACTAAAGAAAGTATGCCCGTTATATATAGCATTTCCAAGTCTATTTGAGCCTTTTCCAAGTCAACTGTGACCTTTTACAAATCAAATGCTACCCTTTCCAAGTCACAAGCAACCCTTTCCAATTCAAATGTAACCCTTTCCAAATGAGCTGAAACCCTTCCCAATCAAATCAATAAAATCTTGAATACAATTAAAGTATAATCGATCCATCAGGAAATGAAGTGGAAAAATGGCTACACCACAAATCAAATCAATAAAAAAAATTTTATATGATTTGTGGTATAGCCGTTTTTCCACTTCATTTCCTGATGGATCTATTATACTTTAATTTTATTCAAGAGTTTGGGTTAAACGTCTTGGGGTGGAGGTGCGGTCTCAGGTAATGAGCCTATTTGTGCGATTATTCGTTGCGATGTATTGCACTTCTTCTTTGAGATGTGATTGATCTTACTCTTGTTTGTGTCTTGATAATGCCTGAATAGGCGAAACGTCGACTGGTAATTGTTTGTTTTTACTCCAAATTTAAAACATAAGGCTTTGCTTGTGTTTTTTTCCATTTGCTTTCTAATAAATGATAATGTTTCGTTTTGAGTTTTGGCTCTATTTTATTAAATTAACTCATCTCGCAAATTACATATACATTCAAACTCAAGTCTCTTGGAAGGAGGACTGTTAATTCATTTTTTACTTTTTTTTAATGTAGAATCACTTGGTAAATAAAAGTTAATTCTAAAGTAAAAATCTTTAAGAATATTTTGGTTTATAAACATTTGCCATATTGTTAGATGATGTTTTAATATATTTGTGTGTGTTACTTAAAATACATATGTATTACCTTTACATCTTCAATCCTTTTTCCAATATAATTAAATTAAACTACCCCCTACTTCTCACTGTGATTGTTAATATTTATTTTTTATTTAACATTTCTTGGGTGACTTAGAACTTTTCCTTCCAAGGTCCTGAACTATAATGTCATCTACAAATTTTTTAATATATCACATTATCACATTAGTAATACAGTAGAATCCCGATAATTCGTATGGTCAAGGGACTGACGATTTGGTACGAATTATCGGGAATACCAATTATCGGGAGTACAAAATTAAAAAAATTAAAAAACGTATTAATGCAATTTTTTGAATTCATCGAGCCATCCATCATTTGCACGAAAGTCTTCAATTCCCATTTTTCTGTGAAAACTCGGGCTTTTTCCCTTCAAATATTACCTCCAACTGGTACATTTTTTTTTTTATTTTTTTTTTTAATTCAATGATATTTACAACTATAATGGTATTATATCAAGTAAATGTGCAAAAATGTAGAATATGACATGAAAACACTTGTGGAGAAACTACCCATCGATAGCACTCCAATAAAGTTCTATAGTAGATGATCTCGAGGCCATCTTCTTTTCAGGCGCCTCGGAGGGTGATCAGGAATAGTATGGGAAGCAAGCTGAGAGACTAGCGGATTCAAGTGCGTATGGAGCTTGTTATGGAAGGATAGGTATCTAGTTTGGGCCAAATCAGTAACATATGGGATATTAAGATCATGATGGATGAGTTTGTTTGTGACATAATAAGGAGCATTGAGGATTTTACGAAGGATTTTGGATTGCAAGGATTGGATACGAGATGAATTGGATGGTTTAGTAGAGCCCCAAAGCTCAACTCCGTATGCCCAAATAGGTCTGATGACTGTCATGTAAATAAGTCTTTTGTAATTAATTGGTAGCTTAGAGCGTTTGTCCAGTAAGTGTTGAAGTAGGCGAAAACGTCGAGCAGTTTCTTGTCTTTTCAGTCTTGTATGAGGATTCCAAGTGAGACGTTTATCCAGATGGAGTCCTAGGTAACGTATCTGTTCGACAGGGTTCAGTGGTGTATTATTAAACGATACAGTAGGACAGGAATTCGTAGGTTTACGACGAAGGGTGAAGGTAATTTGATGGGATTTGTTAGGATTTATTTTAATCCTCCAATTTTGACACCATTCTTGTAGGTGTGAGATATGGGATTGAAGAGATTGGGATGCAACAAATGGATCCTTATTAACTGATAACACACATGTGTCATCAGCGTAAGTAGTGAGGACAGTGCTTGGATGGGTTGGGATGTCAGCTGTATATATCGTGTATAGGATGGGCCCCAGGATACTGCCTTGAGGAACACCGGCAGACTGGGTGAAGAGGGAAGAGTAGGAACAATTATGGTTTACTTTAAAGGTTCTATTACTGAGGTAGGAACTGATAATAAGGAAGTAAGTTGAAGGTAAGAATTTACGG
This sequence comes from Troilus luridus, assembly GCA_964056705.1. Classification (NCBI taxonomy): domain Eukaryota; kingdom Metazoa; phylum Arthropoda; class Insecta; order Hemiptera; family Pentatomidae; genus Troilus; species Troilus luridus. The sequence continues at coordinate 22,879,820 of OZ057415.1, read as the reverse complement.
AGTTTGTACAGCAGTCCTGGATGCCAGACTCGATCAAAAGCCACTGGTACATTTGAATTCCTTGCTTATATGAACAACTTTTTTAAGTTCTTTACAAATCTGGGAAGTGATTTTGTCCTTGTTCTTCAGGATTGATGTGATCGTGGAACCAGGGACGATGAAATGCTTGGTTTCTCTTCAATAGAGAGGCTGACGTATTTTGGAGGCATGATTAAGTGTCACAACAGTAACAAAAACGAGACTGAATTGTAAATAAAAGTGTGATTGTAAGAAAAGCTTAATAAAATTCCTAGAACTACCCCTCTCTACTCCCCTAATTTCCTTTGAGTGAAAACAGTACGAATTACTTATGAGATTTCTTAGAAAACTTGTCTCTCTCACGTAAAAAAAAATAGGATCTACTGTGCCTCTAAACAATACAAATTTACTTCTGTATAAAAACAATACAAATTGAGTGATTTCCTAGAAAGCATTTATTCTCATTCTGCTCCCTGGCATATCTGCTTCACTGTTCTCTCCCCCCCCCCTTTCAAAAACAGTACTAAGTAACGAGATTTTAAAACTGGAAATACGAATAATATGATGTCATAAGTCACCTCGAGCATACAAATAATACGAAATACCGAGGGGTCTGAAATGCATTGATTTTATACCATTTATCGGGATTTTCTCTGGGGACCGGCAAATTTGTAGGAATTAGGCGGAAATACGAATAATCGGGATACGAAATATCGGGATTCCACTGTATTGAGATTTGATTCTCTCATCTGTTATAATTTCTTTTTTATCTTAGATTATTTTCCTTAAACCCAGGGATTCTCTTTATTAGAATTATGATTTTGAATGAGTCCGTATTTAATCATTACACCAATTATCAGATTAGAGTAAATTTCTTTATTCATTTTCTTTTTCTAGAGCACTTTTGATTGTTTAAAAGACCCTCAATAAAATCTCATAAGGTATCATTCTTTAGACAGTCATGTGTTCTAAAATAAAAAGTTTGTTTTTTAATACAGAATTAAACCTCTGAAAATCACTAATTTATTACATTTAATTATAATTTAATTGGTTAAACGATAAATTAGTTTATTGAAGTAGGGTTGTAAATGTTTTGTGACAAAGCTAATAACAAATAAATAAACATATTTAAGAATTTTTTTTTTTTTTATACGTAGAACTTTATTATTTGTTATGCCTGAATCCTGGTTCTAGTTCAAAACATGACTATTGCAATCTTAGAGCATAATTCATATACATTTTGTTTTTTTATCTTGAAGGAATTCGCATATTATTTAATTTATGATTCAACATACCTATTTATTTGTTTAATAAGTTAATTTACTAATAGATCCAAAGAGAACTTTTTTTTAAGAAATTTATTATTTTTTAAGGTATCTACCAAGGGATATGGACCTGAACAGGTATTTCAATAATTAATTTTTAAAATACTAGCCAAGTTTTTATAAAAAATTAAAGTACTTATTTGTAATATAAAATAGTCATGCAATCTTAATGAATATTAAAAAAAATATATTACTTTTTAAACATTAAAATTAATGTATTTTTATTTAGGTTTTGTAGTTTTTCCTCCATTCACTTTTTTTCTCACATTAATTGTATAATATTAAAAGAGTAATTTTTTATTTATTAACTTTTATTTACAAAAATGTTTATTTATATTTTATGTATCAGTATTTTTTATTATTTAAAAAACTTAACTTTGAAAGTTATAAACTAATTTCCCAAATTGATTAACTAGCCCTGATGGGAAGTGGAACTGAGATTCTATATTGTAAATTGTTTTATTATTCAGAGAACCTATTAACTCTGCCAACCCCCTCAGACCTATAATATTTGTTTAACAATTAAAATTAAATGTAACTGTTATATAACTTCTGGACTCTTTTATTATACCTTGCCTAATGATTTATTAATAGTTTTGAAGGGTTTAGTCATTTATTATATATTTAATCATTTTATATTTCAATTTTGGCCAAAAAAACTAATAAATTTGACAAATAACGTTTTCACAAACTTATAGTTAATTGAAAATTTTAATTATTGATTATTGATATGGGTCCTCCTGTACTTTAGTGTTTCATTTATGTTTTGCGATTCATTCTTTATATTAGTTTGATTATTCATCTTCCGAGTAGAAAGAATAAATGTTTTGTTTACTCTAGATGTAGAAATTCCCTTTACCTTATATTGGTCCTTTTTAATGTTCTAAATTGAAGATAATTAATATCATTAAGTAGAATTTACAGAAATGTTTTTATATTTTACAACAACTTAAGATTTTTTATACTTCTATTTTTTTTATCCTCCGTCCTCATCCTTTCTATATCATTATGTTCTTTCCTCTATCTCATCAGTGCTCCCTATGATTTTTTTCACCACTATCCAACATATATTAGAAGACCTATATTAGAACAACTATATTAGAAGACCTGATCTGAGAAAACAAAGTGTAATGAGTTTCAAGTAAAATGGCTACTTATTGACTGTTAATAATCATAATTTTGAATTTTTTTAATCTAACTCCAAATTAATTTAAAAACATTCAGATAAAAAATCTTCATGCTAATTGAAACTACCACTGAATGGCTCTGTAACTATTTGTCTTTTTCTAAGCTGATTTTCAAAGATGTTATACTAGGCCTTGAAGTTAGATCTTTTTTCAAATTAAAGTTGTTTTTAAAAGCAGGAAACTAGAATTTTATCAGGCTGTCTTTTACACATTACTCTTAATAATACACTTTCCTTAGAGAAAAGCTTTTTTACATTCATTTTATTGTCCTTATATTGATGCACTGAAAGTGAAAAATTTGGTTTTTAGAGAATTGCAGTAAATAGTTATGGTAATTAAGATCCTACACTAATCTGCGCATAAAATTGCCACCTACTAATACAATATAATCATACATAGATACAAAAGAAAATATTAATGCATAATTTGAAATTACAAATTGATAAAATAGTAATTTAATAAAATTTTGAAATCTTGTCAAAATAAATAGTAGTTTTATATTTCTTGACTGAGCCTCAAGAATCTGAAAAACTTACAAACAGTTGAGAACAATAAAACCAACATATTAATAAGTGCGTATTATATATTAAATTATATATATATATATAAAGGGCAAAGTTTTCTTGTCATAAAAAAAGACAAATCAAAATCTATCACATTGGTAGTACTACGACCTAAAAAATTGATATACGTGACAATGCTTCTTACTCCTATTATCATTAGCATTGCGTTATTCGGTAATAAAAACAAATTTATGTGAAAATAATTATTTATTACTCATTCATTTCAATTATTTTGTTGAACGTTTTTGCTTTAATAGGTCCAAGTGAAGCTTAGCAAATCGATAAATCATATCTCTCAATACAATACTTTGTATTAAAACTTGTAATTAATATATACATATATTTAAAATTGTAATCATCTTCAGAACTTTAAAGGGAGTAATTAACATTAAAAAATAATAAATTATTTTACTTTTCAGATTGATTGTAACTTAATTTATGTATTTTTGTAAAAATGTATGTTTTGAAGTTTGTCTTTTTTGCAATTTTTCTTTTGTCTACTTTTTAAAATGAGCTTTATATCATTTTGAAAGTTATCTAAACTTGATTTGAAAATGGAAAAAGAAGGAAAATTATTCATCCACTGTTAAATTTTTGAAGTAGTTAATAAAAATTTATTTTTTCTTTGACTTCAGAGTCCTCTATAAACCTAAAGCGATGTAATTTGTGAAAACATTTTATGGGCTTATTTATATTAAGAAATATTTTCAGTAACAAGTCATATGGCAGTCATAAACATAGACCAAACAAAGATGAAAGTCATAAAGGAAGTATGGAGAGTCTCGATGGAGAAGAGAAAAAAGATTTAAGTAAAGAAGATCTTGAGCATGAGCCAGGTAACCGTTTTACTTCTGTTCATAATACATAAGTCTTTTATTTCTTGATTAAATATATTTTAGAATTAAGCGTTATTAATTCATGATTGAAGATGGGAGATTAAAGCACACTAGTCAATGTTTTTGTGAAAATCATTTATTGATTGGAAACAGCTATGTTTAGTATTCTTGTAAAGACCTGAATTCAGATTCTTCTTCTGTTGTTTCTGTTCTACAATGATATTGGTATACCCCAATCCTTTGGGTTACTTTCCATTTTTCCCATTGGATTATGATATTTATATAATCGTCCTTGCCAGAGTAAGAATTTGTTCTCGAAGGATAATTCGTCGCATTTCTCGAAGTAATTGTATAAATTCTTCGGGACTTTGTCTTTCTCAGTCGGCCATCCACTTGTCACGAAGGACATAACCTTCGAGAAATCTTCATCTTGGCGTAGTGTTTGCCTTGAGAGTTGTAGATCTTCTATCCGTAGTGCGAAAATGTGATTCCCGAACACCTCCCCTGACTTTTTGTCAGGTGAGGACTTTTGTAATGTTAGAGGCAATCTTGATAAAGCATCAGCAGGTCCGTTGACTTTTCCTGGCTGGTGTTCTATTTTCTAATCGTACGATGACCATTTTTGGAATTTTGTGGGTATTTCCTAATAAGTAAATTAGGGGCTTATGATCGCTTCGAATGATGAAATGCCGCCCAAAAATATACTGTCGAAATTTAGAAACTGTAAATATCACAGCTAAGGCTTCTTTGTCTATAACGGAGTACTTAGCTTCGGCCGCAGAAAGAGTTCTCGAACCGTAGGCGATTGGGCTTTCTATGCGATCTTTGCTTCTCTGAAAAAGCACTGCTCCAAGGCCTATATCACTAGTGTCGGTTGTGACTATTAGTTCACAAGAGGGGTCATCCTGGAAAAACTTAGATTTGTTTATTTGAGTTTTCAAATCCGCATCTTGTAATATTTCCAGGACTTGTTTGAGGTTGCTAAAATGTTCTTTATGGTCGTGGCCGGTCACAATGATATTGTCTAATAAGTCTAATAAGCAACCAACTCCAGAGAGTCCATGAAGCAAGCTGTCCATTTTTCTTTGGAATTTGGCGGGTGCGGATTGCAGTCCAAAAGGAAGTCTCTTATAATGAAAATATCCCTTATGAGTAGAAATTACTAAATACTGCCGATATTTTTCTGTTACTACCATCTGAAAATAAGCATCCTATTGGTCGATAACTGAAAAATGTTTACCACCGTTGAGTTTGGCTGCTAACTCTTCGAATGTAGGTAGAGGGTGGAATTCAGGATGTGTGTATTTATTAAGAGTTACTTTAAAGTCAGCACAGATCCTGACTTTCTTTCCATTGTCTTTGAAAGCCACTACTATGGGTGAAGCCCAAGTTACAGGAGTTACAGCTGGGTATTCCTGTATGGGTACTACCTTTTCAAGAACGTCTGACATCACTAATCTTTCTAATTCTGCTTCAACGGCTGCTTGGATAGCGAAAGGTACCCTCCGCGGCTTGAACACCACAGGTTGAGCGTCTTCTTTTAGATTAATCGTGGCTTCTTCTCCTTTCAATGTTCCCATAACATCTGAGGATAACTGTGAATAAAAATTTAAAAGTTCTTTGATTTTTAAATCAATATTTACCTGAGCGAAATCGGATTGTTTCACTTGTCTTATTTTAGCCCCCGGTGGAAGAGGTAATTGAAATACAAGAGTCCAGTCCAGACCGAAGAGAGGTTCATTGTTCGAATCTACAACCACAAGAGGAAGGCGTAGAGTTTTACCGAAAGCATTGACAGTAACTTTGCATGAGCTGAGTGTTACTATTTTAAACCCTGAACGGGTTTAAGGACGCTGTTGGTTTAAGAGGAGGCTGTCCAATTATTTCCCATTGGTGCTTATTGATGACTGTTTTCGCAGCTCCTGAGTCATACAACATATCTAACTGTTGCCCGCTAATAGTGATTTTTAAGATCGCTTCAGAGCCTGGTCGAACGCTTTGGACCGGCTTTTGACTGCTCCTGTTTGAAGATGAGCTGTATTCCGATTCACTGCTACAACAAGAAGTACCTTTAACTCTATTAGACCTTTGAATACCTTTAATAATAGCTTTCCCAGGCTTTAAACATACTTTAGACAAATGATTTTTACCCCGGCATAAATTATATGATTTCCCTATGGCCGGGCAGTCTTCCTGTTGTCTATGTTTAAATTTACAGCATCGTAAGCAATGAATTTGCTTATCTAGAAAATTTTTATTTTTTTCTGGTAAATCTTTATGATGAATCGGACTTATTTTATTAATATTAGGTTCAGGGTTGTGAGAGGTTAGGAAATATGACATGTGTGACTGTTCATATTTGGCATTCTCCAGTGTATGCAATAATGTTTCAATTTCATCGAAACTGCTCTTAACTGATGGATATTGTTTGATTAATTCTAGTTGCCATCTTGTGTTATTAATACCAAATAAGAGTTGATCTCCCAATCTTTCCTTAAATGAATTTCCGAAATCACAATGGTTTGCTTGAGAACATAACCTAGCTATAAAATCATTAATTGTCTCATGATCTTGCCGTATCATTTGATTAAACTTTAAATGTTGAGATAGCAAGCTACCAGGTTTTCCAAACTGTTTTTGTAAAGCTTCAATTAATTGCTTATATTCTATTGAAGCTATGTCGGCAGGTTTAAAGTAATCGCATGAAAATTTGAATGGTTTATTTCCTACCTTGGCTAGTAGATATCTCTTTAGTATGTCATCATCGATGTGAGGATCCGAGATAGCGGCGAGTGAAAACCTATTTAACCAATACTCCCACTCGTCTTCATCAGGAGAGAACTCGGTGATGTTGAAGTCCCTAAAGGTTGGTGCTCCCGAGACCTGTTGTTCTCTGAATACTGTTTTCTGTCTTCATCGGATTGTTCAGTCGGTCCATCTTCATCACTAGCTGGCTCTCCTTGATGTTTTAATAACTTTCGACGTAATTTAGTAATAATTAGTTTTTATCGTTGCCAAAATGTAGTATACTTATATCAAGAGTTATTTTGAGAATCAATTGAAACACAGAAAAACATTATATTCATTTGATGTTATAAGCTATGCATATTAAAAGGAAGGTTTTACATAATACATGGAAAATAATACAAAGCATATGGTTATTTCAGTTTAAAGATACTACAAAACCATACGCATCCTTCTAGCTTTTTCCATAATTTCAATATTTTGTTCTTCCTAAGCCCTTATTTCTCAATAGTTTGGAATTCCTTCAAACTGAAATTATTTGAACATTATTCTTCTTTTTGTATGCTGTTGTATGTACTTAACTTAGATTGTTTTTCAGATATTGAAGAAGAAGACATTGTCATAGAAGCAGGCGGGGAAGATTTATTGATGGCAGATTACCCAGCTGATTGCTGCCCTGATCATTGTTATAAAAGGTTTCCATTCTTAGCCGGAGATGATGATGCCCCATTTTGGCAAGGCTGGGCCAATCTGCGCCTTAAAACATTTCAATTAATAGAGAACAAATATTTTGAAACAGCTGTTATTACCATGATTTTGCTCAGCAGTCTTGCTTTGGTGAGTATAGCAAGGTATAATTAGTAACAAGCATTAGTAATGTAGCACAAATATAAATTTCTCTTCTGAGTTCTAAATATTATTTAATGTTTTATAAAAATCCTTAATCTGGAATAAATTATAATATTTCTACCTTAAAGCAAAAATACTTGTTCAATTATAATCCACTTTAGATATCACCTAATAACTTTATATGCTAACTAGCTTTTTCCCACGGCTTCACTCGCGTGGAATTTGGTCTGCCACATGAAGTTTCCTGACTGATCATTTCAAATAAATAATTTAATTTTTTTTTTTACTATAAGTTACTCGTACATCTCAAATTTCAGATGTCTAACTTCAAAACTGATGGATTCCATGCAATCTTTGAACCCCTATTATATTAAGAGGGGAAACCTTTGGGAGTGGAATTGTCCAAATTCTTTTTTTAGTGCTCATTTAAGCTATACAAAGAACCTATCTGCGAATTTCAAGATGCTAAGTTCAGTGGTTTCTGCTGTGCGTTGACCGCTGGGTGTGTTAGTCAATCAGGTTACAGTTTTATATAAACTTCGCCTGTGTGGTGTTGATAAAAAGTAGCCTATGTCCTTCTCCAGCCTTGAGATTATCCATATCAAATTTCACCACAGAAAGATCAGCACAGCCGTGAACCATACATTGACACTAATTAACAAACGGGACGGACAGAAGTTTACTGTTGTTCGTGCCAGTAAAGGATTGGTATGTAATGTTATTGAAAAGGATTACTTAGTAAAACGGTTTCACTTGTCGTACGGCAGCAGTAGATTTGTTTTGTTCAGCGAAAATATGTAGATTTTGCGAGTAAGTAACACATTAGGAAGCATACAAACTCCCCCCCCCCCATTTTTCACTCTCTTGGGGTGGAATTTCGGAAAATCTTTTCTTATCAGATGCCTACGTCATACAAAGAACACACCCACTAAGTTTCAGTTCTCTACGATCAGCGGTTTAAGCTGTGCGTTGATCCCTCAGTCAGTCATTCAGGTCAAAGCATTTTATATGTATAGATAATGCAGGTCCTTGTCTAGCTAGCACAAAACCACCAGCAAATTTTAGCTTTCTGACCCTTTTAATTTCCGAATAATTTCCTCGAACTTATCCACCATTCTTTTTCCATTTTCATCTCTTCCTTTAATGCTGTAATTCCCATTTTTTCATAATATAACTTGAAACAAAAATGACCAAGTATTGTGTACCTTCTATAAAATTATATTTTAAACCATGATAGTCAAAAGATCTTATAACCATGGTTTTAACCAATAAAGAAATACTTATGGTTATATAATTTGAAACTTTGATCAAACAACAGTTATTTACGGTATCATCAGAAATTATTGTTTATTCTGAACTAAATTACTAGTACCATTCAAGCTAAAATATCAATAACTTATTGAAATGCTTATTATTAATCCATGATAGAAATATTCTTAACTCAAAGCTGTTGTAAAGAAATTTTGTAATATATATAAATAATTATTTAAGAAAGTTTTTATTTTTTTAGGCTTTAGAAGATGTGCATTTGGCATCAAGGCCAATACTCCAAGATATTTTGTATTATATGGACAGAATTTTTACTGTAATATTTTTTTTGGAAATGTTAATCAAATGGCTTGCTCTTGGTTTTCAAAAATACTTCACAAATGCTTGGTGTTGGTTGGACTTCATAATTGTCATGGTAAGACTTTATTGTCTTTTAATTTTCTTATTTTGATTCAACATTTAATGTTAGTTTAGTGTTTTTGTAAATAAATAATGAAAATTTTAGTATCCTAGCTATTGTTAGAATTGATTGAATTGTCTACATGCAAATATTAAGCCATGAATAGATGGCCGCTTCTATAATTGGTCTTCAATCCATCAGATTTTTGTTTTGTATATGCTAATAATATGTTAGCATTATATTTATTGAAATTATATTTATTTATAGCCATGGCCGATTTTAATCAATGTTGGAAACTTTGATCATGGAATCTAATTATTATCATACTTTTCTGATCAAGTAATAAGTCCCTGAATAAATGTTTACTGAATATTACTTTTGAGTCAAATTTAAAATTTATCTGTTTATTCATGGTTAGTGAATGTGTTTAGTTTTAAAAATTGTCTTATTAATACAAATCTATTGAATTATAGTTATTTTTAAAAGCACTAATAGGTTCAATGATTTCAATATTTATTCTTAATAAACTATATCAGTAAATACTTCAGTAGTTATATCTCAGTTAAATTTAGATATAAATTATATTTCTTTTTCTGATAGTTGTATGTTTATTTGTATGGTCTTGGTACAGCTTGTGGCTTTTTTACTTAATATCTGAAAGTAGATTGAAAATCATTTGTAAATATTTAATCGAATATATATATACTCTTTGGTTTTAATATCAGTTATTATGATGTTACATGACCGCTATAAAATAGGATGTATAAGTATCAATTTTGAATTCTAAACAAACAATTCTGTTCTTCTTAGACCTACTCTATCAGCCAACTGTTATTTATTATTTAGAGGGTATGTTTGATTAGGAAACAATGTAAGATAAATTATATGGATTTATTTTTGTTTTGAAGAGAAAAGATTTGCCCTGGCCGGGATTCGATCCTGGGTCGTCTGCTTCTCCATAGCAGTGCTCTAACCAACTGAGCTACCAGGTGTCGCATCCAAGGCAGACAAATCGGCTCTCTTCACCAATCCTTTATCCCCCCGTTCTCGCAATTTTTGTGATGTATACATGGGGAAGAATGTTCATGAAGAATGAACATTACTTTAATTAGGATCTTGTTGACTTACGTCAATATATTATTTTTATTTTTTATTTTTTATTTATTTTTTCTTCTCAGCATTGCTGGTTGATATGGCCTAACCGGACCATGGTTAAGGTTAAGCTTAATCGTCTTATTTATCGATATTTAAAATTTTTGGTACAATCGTACTAGCAGTTCCTAATTACACTCCTTTTTGTAGTATTTCAACTTCCTTGTTCAGTTCAAGGATTTTATTGTTTCCTCTGGAATAAGGCCATTGGTAGTACTTCAACCTTTACCAGCCTGTAAAGATGTTTCAACTCTTTGTTAAGCTCCTGATATTTCCGAATTTTTTCTCCTATTGTTTTTTTTCATGTTATCATCGGAAGGTACTCCTATCTCAATAATCTGTGCTTTCTTTGCTGCCTTGTCAATAAGCGCGATGTCAGGCCTGTTATGAGGTATATGGTGGTCTGTTATCATTGTATGGTCCCAATATAATTTAACATTACCACTTTCTAATAATGCATCAGGATGATATCTGTAGAAAGGTTGGTGATCTTTAATTAGATCACAACTTTTAGCAACTGCTTGATGAATGACCTTCGCTACATTATTGTGTCTTTGAAGGTATTCTTTTCCCACTAGTGCTTGACAGCCTAAGGTCCCATGTTGTATGAATTCATTTGTAGATTTGCTAAGACAAATTTAATCATAATAATAATAATAAAAAATCAAAGACAAAAATAATAATAATAAAAATAAAAATTATAAATAATATATTGACGTTAGTCAAGAAGATCCTAATTAAAGTAATGTTCAATGGACATTCTTTCCCGTGTATACATCGCAAAAATTGCGAGAATGTTGGGATATAGGATCGGTGAAGAGAACGGATTTGTATGACTTGGATACGACTCCTGGTAGCTCAGTTGGTTAGAGCACTGCTACGGAGAACCAGACTATCCGGGTTCGAATCCCAGCCAGGGCAAATCTTTTCTCTTCAAAACAAAAATATTTAAAAATAATAACAATTAATAAAAAATAAAAATGATGTGGATTTATGTATAATAAGGGAGCCTGGGCAGCTCAGTGAGAAGAGTGGTCAGTTGCTATGCTCAAGGTTCTGGGTTCAAATCCGGCTGTGGCAGATAAATTATTTAATCTGTACGGATCCCTTGGGATCTACAGGCCCTCCTGGTGCTCACTTTAATTGGGGGAAACCTGGTGGTTGAGCGTGATCTGGAACAAATCACTTTCCTACACAGCCGTTGTCCTTGAAATAGTACATTCTTTACCATGTACTGAACCCAAGACCCTTCATGGGTTCTAGTGGTACAGGTTTTTTTAATTCATAATATAGACTTTTTTTATATAAATACAGTTTATAATTTTTTATACAGTACTATTTATCTATCTTGGTGGTTTCATTAGCCATCTAAAATATTATTTTGAGTTAAAATATTTTTCATGTATTAATTTATATGCTCTAATTCTGGAGGTAATGCCATAAGGGATTAAAATATTATATAGTGTCACCTAAAGTTTTTAGACAGTATGAGGCATCCCTAATGTTTTTTAGGAATCAGAGAACAGTAGTTCATGAGAGAAAGAAAAGAATATTGATGATAAAGAAAAACCAAAGTTCATCATAGCCTTCCCTTATTCATATATTAGTCTTTGTGTGTGGAAATTCCCAATGTTAAATTTTATATTAGTTTGGTAAATGCTAATAAAATGTTGGTAATGTTACCTCTTGTATATTCCACTTTTCCACTTACAACCATCTCATCTTTAACACAGATTCTTGTTGTACATAGTTTCAAAATTCTTGTAAACTATAGCTAGGTAAAATATTTTAAAACTAGATAAACAATTATCTTAAAAATTGCAATCTTCTTACCTAGTTATTATTTTTAATTTGTTATGTAAATATGTGTTTAGTAATTACAAAAACTTAGGGAATTTTTTATTCACATTTCACCAACCAATTACAATTATCCTGCATTAGTTAATTTAAAATATTTACTACAAGCAAGCAACTTTGAAAGAAAAATAATGGAATTATACTCACTAATTGTTTTATCAAAATTTTATTTATTGAAGACCTAACTTCTAAAATACAACATTTGACAAAGGTCGAATAGCAAGTCAAAAGCAATTTTTAGCAAATAGTTCTTTTAGACTCCAAAGGTTGATTGAAATGGCAAATTTATTATGAGAATCACAAAAAGTTTCACTTATAACTACTATGGATTTTTTTTTCTGTAAGGATTTTTTGTACTTTATTTTGTCTGCATGTTCTAAGTTAACCTTTTTCAAGTAAATCATGTTTAATTTTTATATGAAAACATATTAAAATTGTATATATAATCATTATTTATAAATGTTTCCGGATCTGATCGGCCAACCAGCATAAGGTGTTTAAATCATAAGCACTTGAAATTGTTTCATATAAATCTGTAAAATATATAAATCATATGAAATAAAATATATATACTGTTAATCCTCAACAGTTAAAGCAGTTTCCATCGAAAGATCCGTCCCATTTCATTATATGGGAGGTTTTAGTTGTTTTTTTTAATACAAACAAGTGAACAATATGTTTTTCTCAATGATATAAAGATACTCACTCATTTGCTTAGGGAAAATCAAAAGATATCACTGCAAAAATAGATAATAATGTATTTTATTAAACCATCTAGATGGTTTCCCTACAACTGGAGAGACCCCATATTTGGAAAGAACCCAATAGATCAGATAACCAGATCCAACCCTCACCATACCTCTTGATGGGTAATTTTAACTATTGATTTATGGTGCATATATACTTCATTTTGTTTAAATTCTAACGGACTAAATGTATTCGGCTATTTGTTTTTTCATTTAAAGTAAAGAAGCCATAATTATCAACACCATACAAAATATTTAATCATTTCAAGTGAATAATTTTTCATTAGTTTGTAGTTTTTGTCATAATTTAATGCTGTGTACTTGTAGCATAATTAAAGCACATGAAACTGAAAAGCTAAAAGGTAAGAAAATTGAGGAGAACATTACTTTTATTTTATTATTTCCATTCTATAGTTTTTAAATTATTTACTAAATTTTATCATTATCTATTTGTATTATGTTATTTATTTTTTAATAAAACTGTCATGCAGCCCAAACTTTTTGTAACTTTGTGTTTATTTAACAATGAACATTTCAAAGAATGTTTGAGATTATTTTTAGCTGTCGCTGATAAACTTGGTTGCAATTTGGACGGGAGCAGCGGACATTCCTGCATTCCGATCAATGCGAACTTTGCGAGCCCTTAGGCCGCTCCGCGCTGTTTCCCGTTGGGAAGGCATGCGCGTAAGTTTATGGTCCGCTTTACAAGCATCCATTGATTATATAAATGAAGTGAAAAATCCTTTTGCAAAAAGCAAAGCCATTGCTTTCATTGTTTTTACTTTTCCCCTTTATTCTTTCTGTTTTAACATCTATGTGTTATATTGTGAATAAGTGTTGCACATTCAAATTTGTTGTGTTCCCGAAAGCAGGGGTTGTCTATATACCAATATGTTTCTTGTAAAACATACTTTCTTTGCTAATAATTTGTGTTGGCATTTTTTATGCAGTTCAGCCAATGTGCTTGATAACAAATGCCGTTAGAACAGTAATAAATGTTATGCTTAATCCTTGTTTTTATTAATAGTTCAATTATGTTTATTAAAATAATATATTCAAGATTGCATTATATGGTTAGTTTGAGTTTGAACTAATTTGCTTTCATCTTTCTTAATTTCAAAGAAATTATTAATATTTTATTCGTGGTTGGTTTAAAAATTACTTACTCCGTAACTTTGCAATCAATTTTTGTTTTAAATTAAGAAAAAATATATTGAAGCAATCCCTGATTTGTTTTCTCACCAAGCACAATAAATAAGATATTGTGGTTCATTTATATTCTCTTCTCAAGATATGACTTCTTAAATGATGAGTGATTTAGTAATTTTGATGTTCAGAAAGTATTTTCCGTGTTACCCACCTGTTTGTTGTTTTTATGGAGCACATTTGTATGTAAACACCATTTCTATCCAAGGCAATGGGTATTATAATGTTCCTGCGTAACTTTCATTATTTTTTCTTTCTTTTTTTTATAATAATTTTGTGTGTGCTAAATATGTATTCAGAATATTCCACTTAGTTTCCTTGTACTTGTATCATGTGGATATAAACTAACCTATTATTATTTATATTTTTGTGTGTGTGTGTGTTGTGCTATGAAGTGTCTGTTTCGGCCACCAGGTATCTCTGATAAACTTCACGGCGTCCCTGCTTGGTGCGGGAGGGATTCAGGCATTCAAAACAATGCGAACTCTCCGCGCTTTGCGTCCTTTAAGGGCAATGTCCCGGATGCAAGGCATGAGGGTATGTTTAGTCCAAACCTAGTAGTCGACCCTCATCATACATCATTTTTATTTGTTTTTTATATGTTTTGAAATTTTTGAACAATTAATTAAAAAATTTTCATGGTCACATTTCTTTTTTATTCTCATTTATTCATTGACATCAGTTATTGGCATCAGACAAATTATGCAGTGAATTTTCTTTGATTTTTAAATTAATATTAATGGTGTAGAACACAAAATCAGTATTTTATATTACTTTTATAAGTGATATCATGAATAAGTATATGAGAAAGCTCATTTTTATTTGGGTTATTGTAGTTATACAATTTAATGCTTGATCTGGACCCAGTTTTTAATATATGTTGAGAATTGTAAAATTAATGCATGTTATCTTCATTGGTGTGTTGATTATAAAATTATGAAAATGGACTTTGAATCACAGCTTTTCTTATAAATATGTTTAACTTAAAATATAAAATACAAAATGTCGATTTATCGTTTTAAAGACTCTTTCCCTTAAAAAAGAGGTGAAAAAAATTGTAGCCTTTCTGTTTGGTACAGAAAAATCACAAGAAAGAAACTTAACATAAAGTGAAATTAATTGGTATCAGTGCCATATATGTTTGGTGCAATTATTATATTTTTAATTATATTATTGTCAACTGTGGAACCTTACGCTTAATCTGGATAAGTCTAATATTATGATTTTCCAAAATGGAGGTAGGCATGCCAGGTCTAAACGTTGGACATTTAATGGCACCAATATTAATATTGTAAATAACTATAAGTATCTGGGAGTAATCTTGACACCAAAACTTTCATTCAAAACCCATTTCGATCAGAAAAGGAGTGTAGCAAAATTTCGGTTAAATTAGAAATTTTCAATTCAGTTTCCAGAGCTATAATTTGCTATGCTGCCCAAGCTTGGGGATTTTTACGCTTTGATGCAGTAGATAAGCTGCTATTATTTTTCATTAAAAGAATACTACACCTGCCATATAACACATCAAATTAAATTATATATTTAGAAACTGGCTTAACTCCGATTTTTATTTATGCTCTCCAAAAAAATTGAACAGGAATTTAAAAATAATCAAAGGCAAAAAGCACAACAATCTATCTTTCATAGTTTGTATAAAGATCTAAATTCCGAACTAGGGGACAACTAATATATTTCCGATAATAATAGTTTCAATTTTATGAGTGCTATTTTTAAACTTAGGGAACAATTATTGTGTTTGAATTATAATGTAAACCGTTCTGAAGAAAGGTATTTATGTTCTATGTGTAATAAAAGGGAAATAGAAATAGTATCATTATATGGCGGTGTGTCCTATCTTATCTCGGAGTTCAGGCTCAGATGGTTTGGGAAATATACATTAGAAAAGAAGGAATTGGTTGAGCTCCTAAACGGTTCGAACTAGAACAGTTTATATAACTATCACGTAGAGGCCAGTAGACATAGAGACTTTTTAGTTGATCAATTTACCTACTGACCTTCATCTGTAAATATATATTTGTTTAGGATTGATTTAAATCAAGTTAATTTCAGTTATAAGATTTTAGTTTATTTTAATTTATATTTTATTTACACTTATTTACAGACCAACTTATACAGATGGTCTCTGTCCATGTATTAGTGTCCCTGAATAGAACTGTATTTGTGTATTTGAATAAACACGTTTATTATTATTATATTTTTAACCTAAACAATAATGATATATAGTTTCCTTTTTATAATTTTAATAGTACTAAATTAATAGATTATTCTTCAATGGTTTAAGAAAAACCATTAGTCCTTTATTCTTAAACATGCTTTAAATACGTTAGTCAACAATAGAAAGAATAGAGCCTATTGTTATTTAAAATAAAGGATTCTGAAGACATAGGAATAACTATAAGTTACTTCATTTGTTTGGAAAGTGAGAAGATAGGCCAGTGTATTTATCCACAAAGCTAAAAGATAACTTTTAAATATTTATATTTTGAAGAGAAAAGATTTGTCCAGGATTGGGATTCGAACCTGGGTCGTCTGCATTTCCGGTTAAGCTAAGTTAAGTATCCTGGGTTAAGTTAGGTAACCCGGGTTCGAATCCCGATCCTGGACAAATCTTTTCTCTTCAAAATATAAATATTTAAAAATTATAATGATTATTAAAAAAATAAAATAAAGTAAAAGATAACTGATTGAAACCCAAATCTAATCTACAATTGTTGGAATATACAACTGAATATAATGGCTAAAAATACAGAATATTGTGGTTCTTGAAACACCATTGTATGAAGGATGGCTGCTGATAAGAACATTATCTTATGACAATCATTTTCCAAGAAAATAAAGATCCTTTATTGGGTCTAGTATGTCTAAAATAATTATTAATAAATTCATTTTAATAATGAAAACAAATAATAATTTAAGTACTATCTATACTTTCTAAAATCCTTCCTATTAAATGTTGCATTATTTGGCAACTTAATTCCATAGATATTCTATGATCATTGTATCAATAAAACATTGGATGTGAATAAATACGACCCTTATGATATTGAATTTATGGAAGAAGGTATTGAAAGAAACAAAAAAGAAAAAGAATTTTCAACTTAAATTCTTAAAATAAGAACATAAGTTCAGAAAAGATTACAGTTCATCTTGTACATAAGTTCACTTTAATTCGAAACATGATTTTTTTTTAGCATTTTTCCCCTTTTACATTACAAATTTATTTTATCATTAAGTAATTATTAACTAATAAAATAAGGATAGCACTTGTACTTTTCTCCTATTTTTTTCTTTTTATAGTTTAAATATTTCATTATTTAATATTTTTGATATTGATATTGATTTCTATAACTACTTTGATCCTAAAAATTGTTACTAGCTAGTTCTCTGATTCCAATTCTAGTGAGAGTATTTTTAGTATGAAAATAATTTTTAATTATTTCAACTCTTCCTCATTTCATTATATTCATAAATTATTATGTAGTAGGTTTAGTGTCACTAAATTTTTTTTTAAGCTGAAAGGTAACTGTAATTACATAAGAAAATAGTTTGATTTAATAAATGCATATTTATTTAATTGGGAGCGGAGTGGCTCAGTGGTAAAGCACTGAGTTGCCATGCCGAAAATCCTGGTTCAAATCCCCAAGATTGATCTTATAGAATCTAGGACCCTCGTGGGGCTCACCTATAAAATATTATAAAAATAAGGTATGCAAAATAAGGGGGGGAAATCTGGCGGTTGAGCGTGACCTAAGACAAGTCACCTCCTTGCAGAACCGTTGTCCATAAAACAGTAGAGTCTCTACCATGTACTGAACCCCAGACCCGTTCACAGGTTGTAGTGGTACAGGTTTTTATATTTATTTTATTAAAAAATTTACTTGATATGTAATATATATGTTCAAATTTAGGTAACTAATCCCATGATAGTACATATTTTTTTATTTATTTACATAAGGAAAGTGTTATATTAGGTGAGAATTGGTTTTCAATTAAAAGGTTTGTGTAGAGAAAAACTTTTTTTTTTTTTTTCAATTTGCTATCTATAATTAAATATTTTAGGGTATTTTCAATATGCTATTTTCTTTGCCATTAATAAATGTATTTATCCACATCCAGTAACAAATATCACAACAGTCTCTATACAATCTTACATAAATGTTTGTACCATCAGTGTTGATATCTATACCTATATCATTTTATGATGTTCTCTATTTGTTTCACCTTATCTTATACTGTATGATTATATTTTTTACTCCACGAATTTGAAGAATTAAATCATAAGGGGGATTACAAGGGATTGTTCTGTTGTTACCTATGATGTTTTCCTACTTAACCGAATCCTGTTTTAAAATATTTCTTCTTTTTTTTGGTTTTTATTATAATTACTGTTTTCTCAAATAATAATGAGTTTTCCAAAACACTGCATAGATTAAAAAAAAAAAAAATGAATCCTGATTGCCAACAGTGATTTAAAATTGTAATAAATTATGTTCATAAATTTTCGTTATTAAAATATATCTTATTGAAGATTCATTGATTCATTATTTTAATTTTTTTTTTTTTTTATGAGGGCAACTTTTACTCTCTTCACACCTCATAATTATATAGTTGGTAGTGCACCGTATGCCCTTAGATTTTTACTTATTAGTGATGGTTCATCTTCTGATGCCAGAGAGCCCCACACAGAAAAATTATTGAAGACTGCATATGACCTTGCTAGAGAAATATAATTTTCACAAAGCCGAGTATAAGAGTTATGGCCTTTCTTCTTGTGACTCGCAGCTGACATTGCTTTCTGTGTGGCGCACACTGCATAAATTTTATATACTCATATTTAGAGCATCTTTGTTCTTTTTTTGTTAGTAATGTTTTTCAATACTTTATTTGCATGTATTGCATTGGCTTAGTGTCTGCTGTTGCTTTTATTTGTTAAATTATGTTTTATTTATAGAATTAATTCATAGTATTTATTAATCATTTTGATATATATTACTACTAACTAACTTGAAGTACAATTTATTATCATTCTTTCATTTAACACCTTATTTAATAAAGTATATTTTGTAAACACCAGATGTTATTGTTGATAATATATATATTTTTTTATGCATAGGTTGTTGTAAACGCTTTAGTTCAAGCAATACCCAGTATCTTCAATGTGTTGTTAGTTTGTTTAATATTCTGGTTAATTTTTGCCATTATGGGCGTTCAACTGTTTGCTGGAAAGTATTATAAGGTAAGTTATTATAATAGAAATATTTATTTATATATTTTCTTAAGATGTTTCATTTACTAATGTAAGATATATTTTGTTAAATGTATATTTTTTTGCAGTGTGTAGATGCAAACAAAGAAGTTTTGAGTTATGAAATAATTCCTGACAGAAATGTTTGTGAAGCTGAAAATCTAACGTGGGAAAATTCTCCAATGAATTTCGATCATGTTGGGAAAGCATATTTATGTCTTTTTCAAGTGGCAACTTTTAAGGGCTGGATCCCAATCATGAATGATGCCATCGATTCAAGGGATGTAGGTGTTAACAATTTTCACTTTATTTTATCGTTTAGTTAATTTCTACAAATTTGATTTAATATTTTTGTTCTTACGTTTCAGATTGGAAAACAACCCATAAGAGAAACAAATATATATATGTATTTATACTTTGTATTTTTTATAATATTTGGTTCTTTTTTTACTCTTAATCTATTCATTGGTGTGATCATTGACAATTTCAATGAACAAAAAAAGAAGATAAGTACCTTTTCACTTTTTCTACATTTCTATTTTCAAATGTGTATTTTTACTATGCAAAATTTGTGTTTTTTCTCTTTGTGATTATTCTCGACTGAACTACCAATCGATTATTATGACATAAATTATTTTAAAAGAATATTAATTTACAAAACTTTCATTTATTAAAAACATAAAACTTTGTATTATTAGAATTAAATATAATCATTTTAAGGGAAAAACTAATAAAGGTTTCAATTTTAAAAAACTATTATTTCAAGTTATTAAACATCGCTTTGGGATTATTTCATGTTACTGTTGTTGTTACATACTTGCTTCATGTTACTAGAAGTTATATTTTTCATTAAGTGCTTTATGATTAAAATGAAATATGTACTAGTTGAATAACTAAACAAATGCCCAATATTAATGAACCAAATAAATATATATGAATTTATTCTTTAAGCTGGAGGTTCTCTTGAGATGTTTATGACAGAAGATCAAAAGAAGTATTACAATGCAATGAAAAAAATGGGTTCTAAAAAGCCTTTGAAGGCCATTCCCCGGCCAAGGGTAAAACAAATTTGCTCATTCTTGAACAACTGATAAAGTATTTTCCCTTTTTATCATATTATTATTACACCTTTCAGTGGAGACCTCAAGGAATTGTTTTTGAAATCGTGACAGATAAAAAGTTTGATATGGTCATCATGTTGTTCATCGGTTTTAACATGCTCACAATGACAATGGATCATTACCAACAGACTGAAATGTTTAGTTTTGTTCTCGATATGCTCAACATGATCTTCATTGTTATTTTCTCAAGCGAGTGCCTAATGAAAATCTTTGCTCTTCGATACCACTATTTCAAAGAGCCCTGGAACCTCTTTGATTTTGTGGTTGTTATTCTATCTATATTAGGTAAGGAATAAACTTACTGTAATGCCATTACTTATTTAAATATTTAAGATGCTTATTTTTTTTCCAATGGGAGGTGAAAGAAAATTGAAGTAGAGCAAAATTCATATCCTCCTTAAACAGAAAATCTTCATTTATATGTCCGACATGCTCATTGATGGTAAATATAATATTCCAGCAAACATCAGTCTTATGTAGTGAAGTATGTTTATGTCTATGTAAATTCTGTAATTATTGAATAGTAACTGTAACTAAAAATGTTCTTTAAAAGTATATCTAAATTGAACTACTCTGATTTAGTTTAACGAGGTGGTCAGAGAAATGATATAACAATTTTTTCTTTCTCATAAACAGAGACATTGTTATTTTTACTTTTTTTGATGAAACATGCTCTCATCAATGACTACCTCTAAGAAAAATTGAAACAACAGGCTGCATGCATACTTATGTTATTCAGTTTGGTGAATTGTTGTATATTTACCATCTACCTTATCTCTTTTTACAAAGCTCAATTATATTTTTTGATTATTTTATTATTTGAATTATGTATTTTGATTAATTTATAAAAGTAGGAAATGATGATAAAAATATCCCCAAAACTATATAAGTATAAGATTAAAAAAGCACCAGGAAATATTTTTAAGTTCAATCTAACTTAAGTTTTTTTTTTTTTTTTCAAATGTTTGCTAAAACTCCATAAAGAAAAAGTAATGTTGACAGATGGCATATGGAAGCGATTTCCAACTTGTTATCGAGCAAGCCTCTCTGAAAAATAAATTATAGAGTGCTCAACATCCTGTTTCATATAAATAAGAAGCTGTAAATGGTAGAAACAAGATCATTGCTATCCTTGAAAAATGATGCATAACCCTAAAAATAATGTTTTATTTTATTAAAAAACATTTTTCCCATTGAATTTTATGGTACTATTACTTTATGGTATGAAATTTATCTATTTTTAAATATGAAAGTATGCTTTATAATAAAAACTATTAATATTTTTTTATAAAAACATTTAGTGAATTCCTTGTTAATAGTTTCCCTGGTCGGAAAGGAGTGGCATATATGTTTTCTACATATTAGGAAGTATAAATTTTAACCATTCTGTGATAAAAAAAATAGGTTCAAAGATAAAAGAAAAATATTATGTATATTTTCTTTATCGCTCAACAATCGATCTCTGAGCCTTAGACTTTGTGGTTCTCCTTCACCAGTAACCTCTAACTTAGCATCTTTTTATTGCAATCATACTTATGTATAAGTAGAAAGCTAAATCAATGTAAGTCTACGATATAATTAATTAGATTTTTTATTAGTCTCTGGGGTGAGCATAGATGCAAAGAGAGACAACAAATCATATATAATAAACAGGATTAAAATTTGGTAAAAAAAATATGATAAGAAGTCTAAAGTAAGAAATAATTTTTTGTAAAAAAGAAATTTCACTTTATTACCTTTCAAGAAAATTTATTAGTACGTATTAGTTTTTAACATAAACGTTTATTATTTCGTGGTGGCATTAATTTATTTTATTGCTTTACTTATAGGTTTGGTGCTCAGTGACATAATTGAGAAATATTTTGTAAGCCCTACACTATTAAGAGTAGTTCGAGTAGCGAAAGTTGGCAGAGTTCTGAGGCTTGTTAAAGGTGCCAAAGGAATTCGTACCCTTCTTTTCGCTCTGGCTATGTCACTTCCAGCACTTTTCAACATCTGTCTGCTGCTTTTTCTTGTTATGTTTATTTTTGCTATTTTCGGAATGTCATTCTTCATGCATGTCAAGGAAAAGAGTGGTCTTGATGATGTATATAACTTCAAGACCTTCGGCCAATCGATGATACTTCTTTTTCAGGTACACTTTGAATAATTTATACATATTAGTAAAATAATAATTTACTTACATGTACTTGTATATACTGATTGCTAGTTGCTTGCATTTGGTTAATCTATATGGGTTATCCATTATCTTAAAGAAATTATATTTTATTCTATTCAGATAACTTCATTTATATAAATTCAATTGGTGAAACAAAATGAACCTTACCCTTCTAGTTTTTAGACAAAAATACAATCATTAACTTTGGACTCATGAAAGCATAAATATTAAAAAAAGATTTTTAAATTAATTTTTGCCTGGCAAACAAATTTTTTAAAAAATTCAACTCTATTTTCCATTTCTCTCTTAAATCCTATTTTGAACGTTGATTATATGTAATGATTCTTTTCTTAGATTTACCAATGAAGCCTCCTATTACTAATTAGTTGGGTACGTAGATGATATACTCAACATCTCAGTTGAGTTTATTGGATCTGGAAAGTGCAAAATCTCTTTTCCATGTGTCTTGGTTCTGATTCGTATGGAACCAAAGTTTTCCATTACTTTTTGATTTATTCCCAAAGATCCCTCAAGTTTATTTTTCATTATGACAAAAATTTTTGTTCCCCAATGTATCCAATTTACATCTTTAAACACTTCTGATCTTCCCTTTGTACCAAAATAAAAATTTTCTAACTCAATACATTCGAAATCAATACTTGCTTGTTCGTAAATCTGGATAATAGTCTACAGAAGCCTAACACCGCAACCGTAAATTTCTCCTGGTTTTTCTTCAAATTAAATCAGAAAAGTAAATTTTGGCAGAAAAATGTGTTTTGTCTGCACAAAAGTTGACATGTTTGTAGCACAAAAATCAATCCTATTCAAAATTTGTGAAAATGAAACACAATGGCAACTTATGCTTAGTGATAAAAATTGAACAGGAATATTCAATTCAATCCTAGTGCTATTGTCTCCAGTAAAACTTTTAATACTTATTTGTTCACTTGATAGTTTGAATGATCAGAAAAAAAAAATATTTTAAAAGTAATTTTGTGTTAAATTTTATTTATCTTGATCTTTCATGGCTCTGCAGCCCATCAATAGACTTGGGCCTCCTCGATCCGTTAACGCCAGTCCTCTCTATTTTAAGTGGGATTTTTATTTATAATGTCATGTAATTATAAGCACATAAAACGTATTCTTATTTTTTATTTTTTGAATAATAATTCAAGAGTCTTCTTAGCATTTCTTTCATATATTTTAATGTTTAGATGTCTACATCAGCTGGCTGGGATGGTGTCTTGGATGGTATAATAAATGAGGAGAACTGTAGTAAACCTAATCCAGAAATGGGTTCACCTGGAGATTGCGGATCTTCTACAATCGGAATTGCGTTTCTTCTCTCATATCTTGTCATTAGCTTTCTTATTGTTATTAATATGTACATAGCTGTTATTTTAGAAAATTATTCCCAGGCAACAGAGGATGTCCAAGAAGGCCTTACTGATGACGATTACGATATGTATTATGAAATATGGCAGCAATTTGATCCTGATGGTACACAGTACATCAAATATGAGCAGCTGTCCGATTTCTTGGATGTTCTGGAACCACCTTTACAAATTCATAAACCTAATAAATATAAGATTGTGTCTATGGATATTCCGATTTGTAAAGGGGACATGATGTTCTGTGTAGATATTTTGGATGCTCTTACAAAAGATTTCTTTGCACGAAAGGGTAACCCTATAGAGGAAACAGCAGAACTAGGAGAAGTAGCACCTGGAAGACCCGATGAAGTAGGTTATGAAGCTGTATCATCAACGCTTTGGAGGCAGCGGGAAGAGTATTGTGCTCGACTAATCCAAACAGCATGGCGAAAACATAAACAAGCTCGTCAAACTTCTCCAGAATCACCTGAGCGTGCTAGAGACACTGCTGTCCTTGTGGAAAGTGATGGGTTTGTTACCAAAAACGGTCATAAAGTTGTTATACATTCACGATCTCCATCAACAACATCAAGACTTGCTGATGTTTGACCATCGTCTCAGTAATTTTTTTATCTCGAAATAAAACAAATAGCTTTATTGTTTTTATTAACGAATACTTGTTTTATATATATTATATATTGTGATATATGTGTGTATGTATATGTATATGTATGTATACATATATATGTGTATGTATGTATATGTATGAATGTATGTATTTGTATATTGAAAGTATTGTTACATATATAGATAAAATTATATATATATATATGCATATGTATATATATATATATATATATATGAAAATATAAATAAATGCGTTATAAAAATGTACAATTGTACGCCAAGCTTTGTACAGAACTGCGTTTACGCTTCAGGGTATAGTTGCTGGTCAATTTTTCGGAAATAAGAGTGTGGCTTTATGGACTGACCACATTACAAGTCCTTCCTCCGGTCTGACCCACCTCCTGTTTATCAGTGCCGTACTTTTTTAAATGAGTTGTATGCATGTGTGTGTGTTTATAGTGAGTTTTGAAGTGCACAAAACAGCATTAGAAAAGGAGGCAAAAGGAGCAGACTTCTCAACGTTTAACGAAATAAATTGTTATTAAACAGCTTCTTCAGTACACCATCCTCGAGGCTAGAGTGTTTAAAACACTAATCACATGGAGATGTTTATAAGAAGAGTTTTTGTATATTTGTTTTTATTTTTACTTAAAATTTGAACCAAACTAAATTCTCATGAAAATAAGAGTGGGTGAGAATCATTAATGTTGTGATGCACACCATACTGAAAACTTACAAGCTATGTGAACATTTTAACAGTCATAAATAATCATAATGGACATTTTTTAAGGAAGGAGAAATTTCATAGCTTAAAGTTTTCTATTTGGTTAGTCTTCATAAAACAGCTGCAATCACTTAATGTTTATGAACTTGCAAGCAACGAGACGAAGTTTGTGTTTAACGAATGGTAGTGGAAGGGCATAACACTTCCCTGCCTGCCCTCCCTGCTACCCTTCACATATATGCCTTGTAATTATATTGTTTTCCTTTGCAATATCTAATTTGCCAATTAAAATAAAATTTAAAATTTTTATAAGAATTCATGTTTGTTTTTTTTATTTAATCCTGTGTTATTATACCATATAAGCAAAATCTTGACACTATAATTGCTAATTAAAATTTATATTACTAAACTTAATAATTATTAAATTAAAAAAGCAATTTGAAAGAAATTAAATATGAAAATAAAAACACAAAGTGAAGCTTACTGAAAATATTTAAAAAATAAATAAATAAGAATTCTTTGAGTAAGATTATTTCTATAAATTTTTTTATGAACTATGAATGTGCTATTTCATTTCTGGCATACACAACAAAAAATATCCAGTAGCGAATCATATGCTTTGTTTATTAAAATATGCAAGTTAATTAATAAAATGAGCTGAAGGAATTAACAATCTGTTCTATATTCTTGCTACTGTAAGCAGAAAAGATCGATATTACCACAGTCATGGATGCCAACATTTTCAAATTGCTGTCAGGTCTTATTTTATCTTTATTTGATTATTGTACTTGTAGCAACTTTAAGGATTATTTATCATAAATCATAAATATATTTTTTTTAAATTCATCCACCAGGGAGGAAATCCCTATTCTCTTATATGGGTATCCATGACTCCAACTACAGTCAGTAGTTGTTTTGGCCTCTTATCTCTGCTTAAGAAATTATATGACCATGCCTTGTTATGATGTCATGATAAGCATAACAATTTTTCCTTCTAAAGGTATGAAACAAATGAGAAGGTCCCAGTATTACAATAGACAAGAGATATTTGGGTATAGGATTCTCCAGAAGTAAAAGAAAAGTAAAATGCTATTTGAAGTTCATCAAGTTCAGTCACATGATATTTCTTTATCCCTTTCAGTATGAAGCCTAAGAATTTCTGTAATATTTACATGTTCGAAGTTTCACTTGCTTTTTAATGATACATTTATACATGATACAATTATTTTCTTCTCATATACTAGTATTGTGTTCAAAATATTTATGGAATAAATAAAATTTAAAGGGATCATAAGGAATTATTTGTCTTCATACATGATTAAACAAAATATATAATAATTATGATTATAGTATTTCCACGACTTCATTACTAGATAATTCCTGTAGAGCCTATTCTCTAGTGCAGGAGTCTCCAAACTATGATTGGTGGGCAAGATCCGAGTAGCCATAGTTTATTATTTAAGACATAGTTTATTTTGATTACACATTCAAATTTACAATGAATAGTTGCTAGATAGTGAATAAAAATAACACAAGATTGCTAATGTATAAATGTCAAATTTATTTTATAAGACGAATATCCTACTTGAAGATTGGTATTAGTAGATCACACGTGAAATCATAACAATACCCTTATTTAAATATTGAGAATCCCATGAATGCTTTTTGCAAAAATTGTGCAACACAAGTATAATTTATAATATTTTTTTTTTGTAACTAATTCCATTGTCCTTGAAACTGAAGTGATTCGTAGCCTCTTCGCTTGATAACTATACCTTGTTTTCCTCAGCTTCAAACAAACAGGAATTTATTGGGACAATTGTCTCCTTTACTTTCTTGTCTGTAGTCTTATGTCCAGCAACGTTTTTGCATTCTGGCCAATTGTCCAACTCAACACAGTCTTCCAAGCTTGATGTGTCTCATCATATTAATATATTCAAACCATAGATCTATATTAGTATAGCATGTAATTATTGAAAACTTTTTTTTTTTTTTTTAGCATGCTGCTATCAGAGTCCTTTATCTATATAAAGGACAAGAATAAATATTTTTTTCTAATTTTTTTAAATTAGAAAACCTGTATGTAAAAGTACCTTTAAAGGTTGGATTTTTAACTTGAAAGTTAAAAAATGTCAATTCTTTTTATAGTATTCAATTCTCTATTGCAGATGTATTACTAAAATTCAAACCTTATGCTGATGTGTATGAATATCATATTTTTCATAAAATCAAATTTCAATAATTAAATGCAATAAAAATAATACGTCAGTGCAAATAAAGCTATACAGTGGCTAAAGCAATGAAACTTGTGTATTAGCCGGTCTGCAGAGACTGTTATCCATCATTGTTTAAAACCTGAACACTAGTAATTCTGAAACACAAATAACTTTTAGTGTATGGAAGATGTGGATGATTTTATAAACAAAATAAAAGTCTGAGAAAAAAATAAAAGTTTATATATATTGCACAAAAACAAACTTACAATAAACTTGCCTCTGCTTGGTATAACGAGAACACAAATAAATATGAATAAGGAAATAGTTTATCGATAAATAAAAGTTTGATCATAAAAGAAACGCATAAAAACGGACAATGATAATCACTTTTTGCTCATTTTTACACCACATACACAATACACTTTTCTGCAAGGTAAAAAAAGGTTACCCCAGTGTTGCAGGTGTACGAAGTTGTATTAATATACAATTTAATTAAATTGTACAACAGTTCGAGGTTTCTGCCTGGCAACACTGGGCGGTAACAGTCACCGGGTGTAACCTCATTAACTGTTATTGTGTGCTGCAACAAACTCAAATGAAATGAGTGATAAGAAGAGGTTACACGAGATAAGGTTTCATGAAGACCGGTTAATACAGAAGTGCCAAAGTAATTTATGAGTGGTGCCATCTATCGGCAGCAACTACGTCACTTCCCTCTAATTACTTCGTCAAAGAAACGGACCGGAAGCCTTACAGGTCTCCAACTCAGCCTTCATCTATTAACCAGACAGCTGAATTGAATCTTAGGCGGAGTCATTTCGTGCATTAGTAAATATCATCGGTCTTGTCAGAAGTGTAATCTAGATTCAGTTCAGGTAAGCTGGATTCAACCTATTGATGGTAACGGTCTTGAGTCCACCTGGTAGCTGGAATTCGAATGTAGTCCAGTTCCTCTTTAAAAGCTTGCGTGATCTGCATATGGGGGATTGAGTTCCCAGTGGCGTGGCTCTCAAAGAGACAAGCGAGCCCAACAAGAGATTTGAATGACAGAGGACCTCAGTTGAGGGGCCGAACTGACATTCTCTTATTGCTTTCTCCTGATTAGCCATCGTCGAAATTCATTAGAAGGTCACAGAGGTTGTCCAAAAGTCATCTTCGCCACAGTAGAAATGTTATCACCAAACAGATGAGCAAAGCCACAATAGTGACATAGTAGCAGTAGATTTAGACATTGCAATGAGTAGAGAACTGAAGAGGTGAGGGGATTCCATTTATTTGGGTTGCAAGCTAAACTAATCCTCTCCTTTGCTATCTGCAATTTTGTCGTCATTAATGTGGGTTAAACTAAAATATTCATTACATCTTGAGAGGAAATTTCTTCCACTATATCTCCGTTACAACCACTAAACTCGTAACGTAACAAATGTATGTGGTGAATTGGTCGATAGTCGTGGAGATTTCAGGCTTCTGCTAGAAACCAACTGACGATCAGTTTCTTATATTCAAATGACGACCTTCAAGCTGAGAGTAGAAATACTGGATCGGCTCCCGGACACCCCAAGGTTCCAAGTTTTTATTTGCATAATTTCTCCACGATTTGGTGAAAATCCATATAAATAATCCAATAGGATGTTTGACCGCTGCTTTAGCTGTAAGCTTTGAACCATCATTGAGAAGGATCGGCTATGGAATTATGGCTGCGATCTAGGCGACTTCTTTCCAACATAGGCAGTCTCCTTAGTCCCTGAAATTGTATCTACTCGTTCCTCTTAGCGCTCGTAAGTAGGGGAGCGGAATGACTCAGTGGTAGAGCACTGAGTTGCCATGCCATAAATCCTGGTTCAAATTCCACTGCAGGCAAGACTTTTATTTAGTCTGTTAGCAACCGGAGATGGCTCATACGGGATCTAGGACCCTTCTGGGGCTCACTCGGCCTCTATTAAATGTTATAAAAATAGGGTACCCTGAGTAAGGGCGGTTGAGCGCGATCTAGGACAAATCACCTTCCTGCAGAACCGTTGTTAATGAAACAGTACAGTCTCTACTATGCACTTAACTTCAGACCCTTTCACAGGTTGTAGTGGTACAGTTTTTTTTAGCGCCCGTACGGCAGCCGCCTGCCAGTGATAGTACCACAAAAAAATCACCATTCAAAGGAAACGGCTATGAACTGAAACCGTAAAAGGGAGCGTGATGAATAGCTTGTATTTTTAGAGAATATAATGCCTTTATCAATTAGCAACAATGTTTAACCACCACTAACACTGGTATTCGTGGGAAGAACTAGTCCGACTAGTGAGTTTTTTTTTTTGCGAACCCATAACGGTGTTCTAACCAGAATGGTAAGTGGCAAGATTCATCTTATGGTACCAACTAGAAGTATTATCGTAATTACGTACCGAGCAGCAGCATACTGAACCCTTCACTCCAAAATACTGGGCCATTATTTTCCCCCGGTTTCATTATTAACATTTATGTTTTTTTTCTATTATATTTAACTTAACTATTTTTATGGATAAAATTCCTTTTGACATTGCAAATATCTGTGCTTATTCCAATATTTATGCTTCGTTTAAGCTTTTATTTTGAATATTATTAAATCCAACCTCTTTGCTTTGAGAGGTTACCAGCTTGGAATTGTGTGTTTATCACAAGAAGGTTATGGAAGTCCACAACATTTGAATTGACAGAAAACGTCAAGTGAGATGAAGGAGATCTATAAATTATAAAACTAAATTAAATTTATGGATGAATAAAATTATGATGGTTTAAAATGATACAAATGATTGCAGCCCATTTTATAAAGATGCTGTAATGCATAAGATTTTAGATCTTTCCTGTTTATTTGAGAATTTTGTCTGTATTTGTTAATTTCTGTGTAATTATATTTGATTAAAATGGAAGAAGATTTTCTTGCAAAAAATAACCCCTGCGGTCAAACTCTCCTGCTGTTAGTATCAAGGGGAAATGCTGTTATCGCAGAAATTTGTAGATTGAAAGATCACATACCACCTGTTTTTAGGTATTTAAAATTGGATATTTTATACTTATTTGAATCAGTCATCTTTTGTTCTTTCTAATTATATGTTTATATTTTAGGCTTGATAACAAATCAGATCAACAGAAATATGGTGACATCATTCACGATTTTAATTATTTTACTTCATCAGAAGCAATAGATAAAAAAATTGAAGCAAATGAGGTAGTTTAATAATAAGTGCTGATTTACCATTTAAGATGAATAAATATTTCCATATAGTGACGATTGTAAATTTCCACAGAACCTTCAGGATATTTCTGATGAGTTGTGGGAGCATTATGGTGAGATATTAGAAAGGTTCTACAATGCCTATGAAAGTATATTCAAGTATATCAGGGACATAAACTTTTTCTTAGAAGAAGTTGATGAAGGGGTATATATCCAACAAAGCCTTGACACCATTTTCTTAAGTGAGGATGGATTGCAGCTAATGGTGCTTATCAATGCTCTTCAAGACTGATATAAATATTTTTGAGTATATATATTTATGTATAGTATATGTTTTAGTGTGAAAGCATTTACTTATATGGTGTTATGCTGTTCTTGTTGGAAATTTATCATGTTTCTCCAATTCGAGAGAGATTAGTAGTGACATATTCGCGATATAAATCTACCGATACACTTGATCATGTCTGTCAGTTAATAAGGTCTACTGGATTCACCAATACTCCTGGGGCCAAAAGACCTGCTAATTACCCACAAGATCTGTTCAAGTAAGTCCCATACCAATAAATAATTTTTCGAATTGGTAAAAATATGAATGTATGAATTTATATCATTTTGTTTCAATACTGAATTCATTAATTTATTTCAAAGTTTCAAATTGACATTATAAAATATTGGCCAAACCTCTCATTACTATAATATTACTAATATAATCTATACATATTATAAAACAAAGTCCTCGGCCGCGTTTGTTCGTGGTAAACTCAATAACTACTACACGGATTTTCATGCGGTTTTCACTAATAGATAGAGTGATTCACCAGGAAGGTTTAGGTATATAATTTGTCGAGGTTTTGTGTAAAATGGTTGGAATATAGTTGGGTTTCACCGAAGATGCTGCTTGCCTAATCCCGTGCAATTTAATAATTTAAACGTGCAAGATAATAATTTTGTATATAATGAAATATTTGGTTACGTTTTTATTTTTATAATTTCTATATCCTAAAGTACATTAGCTGAGAGGCGTTGATGACCGTAGGGTTTTACGCCTCTAAGCAACAACAAACATTAGCTGAGATGGGAAGAAAGAAAATCAAGACTCCCTAACCAATGATATTCTCGTGGTCCATAGTGGCTGGTACGTGATAAAAAAAAAATACATTACATGTAGGCATAATATGCCTTATTACCCGAGCAAAGCTGTGGTGGGTCGCTAGTATAAAATATGATATAATATAATATTACTGATGAGGAAATGGTTGACCACATGCATCCTGAGCCATGAATTGAAAATGGCTCGGTATGGTCAACTCACTGGAAGTGAACAACAAAAACTTTAAATAGTAGCAAGTTAAAAAAAAAAAAAAAAACTGTACCAATACACCCCATGAAGGATCTGGGGTTCAGTACATGATTGAGACTACTGTTTCTTGGACAATGGTTGTGCCAGGAGGTGATTTGTTCTACATCACGCTCAACCACCAGATTTTTTCCCCTTATTTTGGTTACCCATTTTATAGAGACTGGGTGAGCTCCAGGAGGGTCAAAGATCCCATAGGATTCATCTCCCGCCGCTAACAGATTAAATAAAAGTCTGCCAGCGAGCAGGATTTGAACCCAGGACCTTTGGCATGGCAACTCAGCGCTCTACTACTGAGCTTCCATCAAGTTAAAGCAGTTACAATTTTAATATTTCTAACAAATAGAAATTTAAAGTTGAATACAAACCTGTTAGTTACCATATAGGAATTTATAATTTAATTAAATAGTTACTTAAATGTTAAGTAGTTTGAACAAATAGATTTTTAAAGTTCAATACAAAGCAGTTAATTACCATGAATTTCCCTAGACATTACTAATTTGGCTCCATGAATTCATAATATTACAGTAATCTGGAGATATACTGTACCATTAGTTGTTTATTTTAGAAAACATTTGTAAACCATGTGAATTTTTCATATAACATTTTATAGTTGAGTAATGTAGGCAAGTTGATTGATTTACTAACTTGGACTTAACCTTTCTTTGATACTTCAATAAATATTTTATTTTAATTAGGAGGATTCCAATAGATGAAAAGTTTCTTGACTTAGTCATTGGAAAGCTTCGTACCGAAGACATTTATCATCAACAAAAAGCACTCCCTCAGCCTCAGCATTCAACTACCGCTTTTTCTCAGCAAGCAGCTATGTTATTTGTCATACTTTTTTTTGTTCCAAATATTCTTCATAATCAGACAGCAAGAATGAGGGAAATAGTGGACAAGTTTTTTCCTGATAACTGGGTAAGAAATATTAGTTTTATGTTATCTAGTCACATATTTATTGTTATACCTTATACTTTTTATCAAAGAAATAAAAGGCCAACTGGCTTAGATATCAGTCTTTTTACTATGCATAATATTATATCTGATATTGCTTGTTACCAACTCGGCAAATACTGTATACTTAATTGTGTATCAACCGTTTGCCCTCCATTCTAGCATTCATTTAATAATTTCTATTATTCAACAAAAGTACTTAAGACCCTCTGGCTTAACTATTTTTTATTGCACTTAATAAGATTTTTCAGGAAAAATTTCACTAGTCAAAACATCATGTAAATGAGGTAAAAATGCATTAAAATCATTAGCGTTCAACTTTAGGCATATGAATGTCTGAATGAATGTCAACTGATTCTATCAACAACAGTATTGGTCGTAATCATTGAGCCTTTCAAATGGGACGATTTGTCAAAAAATCCAAAAGTTTGAAATGTTTCTTACTCTAGGTTTAGGCATCTACCTTTTTAACAGTAAGATAATTTAAGGTGGTTCCCCTCAATGAGTTCCAAGAACATTCCTGCCATCAGAGTATTTTGGGAAACAATGTGTTACATGTGGGATGAGCAGCATGTATTTTTTTTATATTCTCAAAATTTTGATTAGATTAGTATTACTTTTGGTCGCAATCTCTCATAAATAGGATTAAAATACTATAAAATAAACAATGAAAAATTACATAGAGAATAATATTAAGAAATATTTTTCAGATAGTTAATATTTATATGGGTGTAACAGTAAATTTAATTGAACTTTGGGAACCTTACAAAGCAGCCCGAATGGCTCTTGCCAATACATTGGAAACATCAAATATTCAAGATTATGCTCAACAGCATGCGAAAAACCTTGAGGTCAGTAAAGACCTTCTTAAAATTATTTTTTTTATTTCACTTATGTCTTATTTGTTATTCTATTACTGTTATAGAAATTGCTTGATGACACAAATAAAATTTTAAGTGAAGGCGTTCTTAGCAAAAGTTATCTTATGGAGAACATAAACAATATCCTTGGTCTATCAAGAGACAGCAATGTTTCTCTACGGTGGCTTTTTCTTCATTCAGCTCAGCACCATGCAGGTTTGAAATAGTTGATAACTTTTTTTTTTGTACTGTCTTAAACCATTGATTGGTAGGTAGCATTGATTATATTATAAACTTTATAATTAAATTTTATATTTTTATGCATTAAAATATTACGCTAACATTAATCCCAGAATGTAAGGGAGAAAATTGTGTTTACTTTTATGAGCATAATAGTAACTTATGCAGATCTACTTGTGTGATTGATTAAAAACCTTTTAATTCAACATCATATTTTTACTGTTACTAGTGACATCATACAGCAATGTTTGATTGTCATTAAAATCAATCATTAGAATAACTGAGGATCAATTTTATTTATTTATTCACCATAATTTTTTTAAAAATAAAAAATAAGTTTTCTTCCAGCATTATTAATATTTGCTAACAGGTGTCTTATTGAGTGCCAAGGTCTTTTTTCATGTTTCATAATTAAAATGTTTTTATAGTGATAATTAGGTATACCATGATTATTGCATTTATTATTAATTTTTTGGAAGCTTTTTATTTTGTTTAATTCCATATTATTTTTAATCCAACAATAGTGATTGAAACTAACAAAAAATGCAAACAAATTCGTGATCAAGTTGTATCAATCTTACAATTAGATGAGGAAAAAATTCTTCAGTTGCTTTTCAATACAGCACAGTATGAAAATAAAATTAGTGACATGTTTAAATCAGTGAGTACTTCTTTTTTATTTTTTTTTTTTTTGTATTGTTCAATAATGATCATCAACATTTTAATTGATTTCTGTTAACATAGATCTTGAGTGAAAGGACAGAAAATTGGGAAAATGGAAAGAAAGAAACCTTAACAAGAACACAAGAATTGATTGAAATATTTGCTGGGAATAAGCAAGTAATGCGGGTTAAAAAAAGCGGTTAGTATTCAATTTATCAGTGGAATATTTAATTTTTAGATGTGAAGTTAGTTTAGTGCTATTTATTTATTTTAGTTTGTTAAAATAATTATTTTGATATAATTATCGATTATAAAATATATTATTCAATATAATTATAAAACATTTCACTTTAATTATTAGAGTGGTTTGCTCTTGTTGTTTTTTCTTCTTTATTTTTGGTGTTACAAATAATTTTGCCTTTAACTGAATGGAATGATTGATTGCTTTAAATTAAATCTAAAAATACTCTATATAGGGCAGAAGAGGTAGCTTATGTTCTGGCAAGAGTGATAAGTTTAATACTTAACTCTAGGCCTGCCTCAGAAAGTTCATATTTTAAACTTCAGAGGCTTGAATCTAAATGATAAAGCTTTTAGCTTGTACTTTAGACTCATAACCGACAATTACTCAGTAACTATTCTGTGATAGTAAGTGTTAACTATTCTGCCCTGTTATCCCACAAGTAATTAATATCAGTGTTTTAGTAATTGTAAAATTGTATGATGCCTATTTGTAATTTATAAAGTCAATACTATGTACAATAATAAAGCCACCACTATCGATGATTTTCTTCAACATTGCCCTTGATAACAGGAAAAGAATCATTTGTTTGGTGGAAATAGTTAAATTGTTGAAGTAGTAAAATTTTTAAGTTATATCTATAACAACACTTATGAAATGAGGGGTGTCTGAAATATAATTCAGCATTCAGCTAATACAGTGGAGTATCGATTATCCGAAAGTTCAATTAACGGAACTGTTTTTTTCAAATGTAATTTTAATTAATTTGATCAAATCATCCAGTTACTTATTTGTATTGTTAAAATTATTGTTATTTTAAATAAAATTTGACGAAAAATAAAATTATTTTTAGGTAATTTCATTTGTTTCTCTGAATCTCTTCCTAGTGGTTGGTATTTATTTTTTAGTGAATTCCGATTATCCGAATTTTTGATGACAACATTAGTTCGGATAATCGACGTTCCACTGTATTCGGAATTAGATTATTATTAAACTGAAGTATCGTCCAAATTTCATTTATGCTTGCTTTATCATTTTCATTAAGTTTTTAAATTAAACTATTATTCCTCTCAATTTAGTTCAACATATTCAAAAAAGCTTGTTGTACTTTTCCTTTTTTTAATTTCAGAAAGTTTGAGAAAATGGTTTAGTGACATATCAGTTGAAATAGATTCTTTGAAAATAGAAGAACCAAACATTTCAGCTAGAAAGATTGCCCAGTTGATTCAAGCATTGGAAGAGTTGCAGGGTATGTAATATGTTTTTATTTTTACTTGTTGAAATTGGAAAATTTTCATTCACCTCCACCCAGACCATTTTCTTTCTCAGTAAAGCTATTAGTCGGTTATCTTAATTTTTTGTGTGTTACTTTTCTAGGTTTTCGCCAAATAAACAATAATCTAGGTGTAAAGCAGTTGGTTTCTGAATGTTGTGACCTTTTAAAAGAAATGTTGGGTGCTGTTAATGTGAGGGACACTCTTCTAGTGAATATGCAAATTATTGGTGATTTTTCATATGGTTGGATATTAATAGACAATTTTAGTAATTTAATCCAAGAAAGAATAAAAAATGATCCTATAACAGTTAGCAGACTGAGATCGGTGTTTCTGAAGGTAATTATTTCAAATAAAAGAATAAAGGTAAGTTTTTGACTGTATTTAATTCTGTAATAATTTCAAATTTTGACAACTAAATATGATCTGCTCATGTCATTTAAGACAAATAGGTTTGTGTTAATACACTGCATAATGTCCAATTAATTTTATAACTTGACTGTATCAGTTATTTTGGAAATTTAATATATCCAGTTATATTTACTAGGGACTATTTATTATAAATTATTTGATTAATAATTCGTTCCTAGAAATGGTATAAAGAAATACGATCGATTCCTTAGGATGCTTTGACTTTTTTCCTTAAGAGCTATGAGAAATGTACTAGAAATTAATTAATAAATGTTCTCTTAAGTAAGAAAATATATCTCTCCTTTTGTGTTTTATTTTCCTTAGAGAATCCTCTATTATCTATATTTGGCTTTTGTAAGTCTTTTATCATCCAAAATTTTAATTTTTCATATTGGTAATATATGATTGTTCAAAAAAATCAAAGTTGTTTTATGCTATGCAAGAAGCTAAAGACTATTACAATTTTTTAAAAGAAATTTGTGATTATTTTATTAACTTAGGTTAAATATCTTTTTAGCTTAGTTCGGCGATGGAAACCCCCCTTCTCCGTATAAACCAGGCTGATGATGGGGATTTACCTTCTGTTTCCATGTATTATAGCCATCAACTTTTGAATCGTGTCAGATTACTTTTGCAAGTCATTCCAAGATCTGTATTTAAACTTATGGCTGAAATTGCACTCATTATGACCAATGAAATTCCTGAACTTCCTACACGGTTAGATAAAGATAAATTGAGGGATTATGCTTGTTTACCATCAAGGTTTAAAGTAAGTATTAAATTGTAATGTTATAATACATAAGGTACCTGGTTCATTCTTGTATTATTTGACCATTTGGCTTTTCTCGGTCTTGAAAATTAATCAATTTTAAATTGAAATGAACTTCTCATCAAGACATTAAAAACAGTAACACTCATTAAGTTTTCTAGCATTGCATTGGCATATGTTTTTCTTTGGGTTTAGGCATATTTGTTTTCATGTTATCTTTGTATTCTTTCATATACAACTTAATATCTTATAATTACTTTATGAAACTGAAAAATCTTGTGAAAAACAATTTTAAAAGCTAACAATTTTGTGAAAGCGAAATTTTAAAAGGGTCAATAATATAAGATTGACTCATCTATGAATATTTTTAATAGTGATAAAAATCATTATTATCAGTTTTAATAGTTATAAAGGTTTAATTAACTTTTTTATTATTATTTTAAATTATTATATCACTGTACATAATTAAATTTTTTTTAATAATAAATTTTGCTATTTCGGGGATTTCAACATGAATTTTTCTATTTCTTACACAATGTCAAAAATACTTTAATGAATTTGCATTCCCAGTAATTGATTATATATACCAAATTTCATAATTTTAATTAAGATATAAAATACACAATGCACAAATTTTTATAATAATAATCCTCCGCAAACTCAGGAAGTTTGTAGTTGCCCCAGAACTTCTACTGCTTGAATGTTGTTTCTTCTAGATATCTCATTCTAAGTATTACTAAACTAAATTAACATCTCAAAAAATGTATGTGATTGAAATGTGGATTTGAATATTAGTTTTAAAATATAATCATCTCAGAAACATGTGTCAAAAAGAAAAAAGAAAAATCTTCCATTACAAATAAAGATTTTATTATCATTTATATAATATTATTATTACACATTATAGTCAAATATAATACACACTCATCTCACATTACTTTACGTGTGCATGTGTCTTTTACTTGATTACTTAATTTTATGTTGTTTTTTTTTTACTATGACAGGTTGCTAAAATGACTCACAGAGTTTCTGTTTTCTCAAAAGGTCTTCTGAATATGAAGTCTACGCTTGTGGGTATCGTTAGAGTAGATCCAAGAGAGCTGCTCGAAAGTGGAATAAGGGATGAGTTGATAACGCACATGAAAGCTGCTCTTGATGGAGGTTTACAATTTTCACCAAAATCAAAGGTATAATACAATCATTGTTTATGTTCGTGATTTATAATAAGTTGAAATCATAAGTGAAATTATTGTAAATGATATTTCTTGATGAAATATTTTAATATCTGCTGTCAAGTTCCATATAACTATTTTAATAATTTGAATTTAATTATTTTATATATATCCATTCAGAATTTATTCTAAAAAAATTATGCTAGGGAAAGTTTTTATGAACACTCACTTTATAGTATCCACACTCCATCTTCTTAATAACTTATCAAAAATATGATTTAAAATAACTATCACAAGTAGAGAGAGATCCCTTTAGTTTTTGTGTCTTTACTGCTCTGGTCTGCTGAGTCCTCTTAGAGCAGTAATGTTCATTATTATTTTATAGTTTTAAAGGTATTATATAATACATTTAAAAATTAATAATATAGCACATTTGCTCCCAGCACATCAGTTTAGCGGTTGGGATAAAATTGATGAATTTGGGAAGCAAGGAATGCATTATAAAAAAATTAAAAGAGCTAAATCATGAGTTGAAGTAAAAGGGAAAATAGTGAGATCTTGTTATGGATGATCCGAAGAATATTCCATCTCCATCAAGTGCACTGCCTTCAGAGAAGACTGGGGTAGTGGGGAAGGTCTATTGATTAGACAAAGCACCACTCATGTTTCAAGAGTCTGTTAAGAATAATAAATATATAAAATATTTCTATATTTAAAATATCATCAAAAGGCTAACTTTTGCATAAGCAATGCTAATGTAATGTTAAATTCTAATAGATGTTCTTAATTTCAACTTAAGTAAGGTGCAGAATGAAATGAACCCAGAACTAGTTCACTCTGAGGCTCTCTAGTAGTCAGAAATGCATTTCATAAAAAATTGGTGAGATTTTTAAAGGATTTACTGCTTGTATTTCTTCCCCAAAAAAAAACAACTCAAAAACTACTGAATATGTACTGAAATTGGATACAGAGATATGATTTAGTCTTCAAATATTTATTTAATTTTTTTTCTTAAAAAATAAAGACTTAATAGAGCATGAATGAGCACAGGAGTTAGTCTCTCTCCATCCATTCTCTTTTTACTGAAAATGATTTTTTTTTAAAGTTATTTTTAGCACATTTTTAATTTTTTAGTTGGATTTAAAATCAAGGCTGGAAGAACTAGGTGCAATTATGGAAGGTCACAAAAACTCTTTTGAATATGTTCAAGATTATACTGGGGTCAATGGTGTTAAAATGTGGCAGGTTAGATTTTTTATTTGTTTTGTCACGTTTTGCCATAGTAATAAATATTAAATTTATCAATACCCTTTTTTATGATATTTTTTTTCTACTTGCTAGGAAGAACTTAAAAATGTGATAATGAATAGTGTTGATATTGAATGCAAAAATGTTATTCGTAAAGGTGTTCACACTGACCTGCTAGGTGCTACTTTTATGGGACGTCTTGCAAAACAACTCCTTCTTACGATAGATCCAAAGTTAGTAGTTTTAAATACTTCATTGAAATAATTTTTATAAGTAAATGAATATTATATTTATTTTCTAGAAATACACTTTATGTAGATCAGCATTCAGCTTGGACAGATATCAAGACAAAGCTAAAAGTTGCAGATTTAGATCTTTTTAAGCGTATATTGAAAGCAGTGAGCGTGCCTGGTTTAGTAGGGCTAGATCGAATTGTATCTTTCATAATAGTTAAGCAGTTACAGGTAAATAAAATATATTTAATTATCCTAGCAGATATTAATCAAATATGCTACATATCCTTAAGTGAATGTATTGTTTAGTGGCCATTGCTCTTTTAAATAAACACATTCAAACTATAGCTCATCAACAGTTATGTGCCATTCCGAGAGTGAACTCATGTGACAATAAGTTGAAAGTAACTTTTCTTGTTATATACAAAAATATTGCTAGAAAATTTTTAATTTCACCAATGTTTGGGTATAAAGCTAGCATGGTACAAAGAAGGGTAATATCAAAACAGTTATATCCATATCTTATTCTTATTACCCTTCAAATTACTTAATGAAGAACATTAGATCACTAAGTTGATACATTGAAGAATTAAAATATTATTCTAATAACCTTTGTATAATAAAATGTTTGCAATTTGAATTTAAATTGTATTTTGTTATAGGGCATAGCGACTTTTCTAGAAAAGGAAGCTGGAAACAACAATGCTTGGCTGGAAATGTTTGGTAGCATTGCAAAATCGCTTTCTCCCTATTCGATTACTGTAGGTAAGTTAACTAATGACTACCGACATCAACTGAATTAAAAAATAAGAATTTGTGTGAAAACCATTTTAAACTTTTTTTTATATTCTCAAAATTACATTCTGTTCCAAAATTTAAAAAAGCAAATAACACAGAAATGTATATTTTAGATCAACCAGCAAAATTATATCCTACTGCTGCGACAAGACTTTCCAGACTTTTTTCTGCTATTAATCTTATAGACTCTATAGTATTAATTGGAAATCTTCAAATATTGAGGAAACAAATATCTTTCACTCTTAACCAAAGTGCCAAAATCCATGCTCGTAATTATACATCTTCACTGCAAGCTGTAAATGAGTAAGCTACCCTTGTACTATTGTAGCTTTTAATACAAAATATTTTAAAAGGCTTTAATCTTTTAATTCTTATTTTAATTTTATTTCAGTGCACTGATGATTCAAATTTTGGACCATGAAAAAGATAATTCGAATCCTGCTCCTTCACCTGCAGAAATGAGTAGGGTGTCTCAACTGTTGATGTGGATTGGAGCCAATGAACCATATTCTAGTATTTATATAACATGTAAAAATATACCATACATGTCCCTTTTTGCATTTTTATTTTCTTCAGTCCATGTATCACGCTTCACTTATGATAAATCGTTAGGTAAGCAAATGTATTCATTATTGTTGTTATATTATACATTTATTAAAAACCCAAACCCAAATATTATTGTCTTATACTTAAATTTTGATTACAAATTTTAAATAACCATCCTCTAGGATATCTGGCTAAATAGCTTGAACAAAATCCCTGATTTTTTTTTTTCAAATTCGATTTAAAGCCTATTCAATTAGATTATTTTTGAAAGTTCCAGGAAATGTAAAGTTTTCGGTTTCTCAAATAATTACATAATGATTCATGGGACAGTTCTTTATTGAACAGATAAATTAACAGCAGAATAATGAAAGATAATAGAGAAAGAAATTAAAATCATTTGCATCTCTTTTAAAAATATTAGTCATCTACGGAAAAATCAAATTTTATAATGC
This sequence comes from Troilus luridus, assembly GCA_964056705.1. Classification (NCBI taxonomy): domain Eukaryota; kingdom Metazoa; phylum Arthropoda; class Insecta; order Hemiptera; family Pentatomidae; genus Troilus; species Troilus luridus. Next base: position 22,837,750 of record OZ057415.1, on the reverse strand, counting down.
AATCCATATGTTGTTTTATTAATTAAAGAATCATTTACTATCTCATCTATTTGTTATTTCTAGCTACTTTGGTATGTAAGAAAACTGGTGAAGGAATAACCCCTTTTGTTGTGGGTATTCATACTTTATTGAAACAGTATAATGTCAATATCACCAAGCAGTACATAGTATTTGGATCCCAGTATGCCAAGTCATATATGCTTGCCTCTTTAATGTAAGTCCAATTTTTTTTATTATTTTAAAAATAATCTTTTAACTTTGTTAATAATTATTGTTTTATAGCAATCACATCTGTAAAATAATGTGATTTTATTTTAGGGCCGGAAAACAGGATGTAGCCCAAGAATCTCTTAGCATGTTGCAGTTCTTGGAACTATTTATCAATGTTGGAAACCACCCAAGGTCTCTTCTGACTCAGTCTGTTCCTAGTGTAATTGTTGATTTATTTAGACATGGCATTTCAGCATTCGTAAGCTCTTAGTCATCGCACTTGGAAAATATTGATTGATGAGAAAAAAAATAATGGTACACTTTAGTTATTGTTGTAAATAATACTGTATATTTATAAACAATGCAACAGAAATATATATACTAGTAAATAATATATATAAAACAAAAGGAAAATTAACAAATATATTCCTTTACTATATTTACTTTGTTTAATAAAATTCATAAAACATTGATGTATTAATATTTCTACATTATAACTTCCTCACTACACATATCCTCCCTTCCTATTTATATAAAATAGCATTACTATGACTAATCTTTTAAATTCATACAATATATTTCAATTAATAAAAACTTATATGAAAAATGAAATGCTAATAAAAAATTATACAAATACAATTTAGAACAATCCGTAGCATAATAGTAAAGAGCCAGTGAAAAAAAATATTTCAAGTTCACAAAAAATTGTCAACTATAGATGAACTAACCACATGGTATGTATACTTAGAACATTTATCAGACAAGACAATTAACATAAATGTAATTTACAAGAATAGGATCCTTACCGTAGGTCACTCGCACAGCCATAATGTGACAATAAATATTAAAAAAAGATAATAGTTTAACTAGAAACAACACAATAAAATTGAAAATTAAGTATAAGTAACTTCATAGCGAATATAATACAAGGGAGAAAAATAAACTAGTTGTTATTTTAAAAATAAAGAATGAAAAAAAATTTCTTTCAATAAAAAAAATAAATAAACCATTCAAACGTAAATATATCGCAGCATTATTAATTCCTAGACAATTAAAACAAGTATTATATAAAAATATATACGTAAACACAATATTTTATAAACCTCATCATGAAAAGGAAAATATATACATAAGCATATGATTATGATTTATTGTTTCTGTTTAAATTAGTTATCCTTGAAAGTAGAAAAGCAGTCCACTGGGACTCGGGAACATTAGCTGCCCAGGGAGGTATTGCAGAAGGTGGTAAAACTATATTTTCCATTGCTGCTCTTACTTCATCATCATTCACTTCAATATCTATTCGTTCCTGACATTAAAAAAAAATATATATATATTATATATAATACCTAGAAAAATTTTGCATGTATTAAAACCTATTTTACTAATCAAATAATAAGATTACTATTGTTGCATTTTATAAACTAATAGTGTAAAAATAAAGTATTTTAACAATGCAGTTATTTCTATTAAAATGTTAGCAGGGCGAATTACCTGTCAACAGCCTACTGTCCAAAAGCAACCCAAAATCTCACAAACAAAAGTGAGGTTATACATTTGTGTTCACTAACATTAATTATTTTAAATAATTTTTTTTTTTGCAAAATACAGTGTGATAGGAAGCAACAACACTCAGTTCTATTGCATATTTCCCCTTTCCAAAAATCTGATAAGTTGCTTCTTTTTACTACTATTACATAATTTTTGTTTTAATTTATATAGCTAAAATATGACGTTTCCATCATTCTATTGATCATTTATGAGAAAAGTAATATCTGATTCTATGTTATTTTTAATTTTTTAAGATTTAAATTGGCAATACCGGTAAAACGGGGCCAATTTGGCCCAATTTTTGGAAATTTTTCAATCACGCTTAAACAATTTTTGTAACTTTCCTATATCTAAGTTTTGGTAACCTTTATTACACAACTAGACTACCCTAAATTTAATTTCTAAGGAGTTTAAAATTTTTTTTAAGTTTTTCTTTTTTTCTTTTTCTTTTTTACTTGGGCCAATGTTACCCTCATGTTTGGGTTACTTTGGACCAAAGATATTTTACCTACTTTAAAGCCCTGTGGAATTCAGTTGGGCCAAAGAAAGACTAGGGTTTGTAAGAAAATTAATTTATAAGACAGAAGAATACATTTAAACATTTTTGTTTTCATAAAAAGTTACTAAAAACTAACAATTTAAAAAATACACATTTATCTCATGTCTCACTGATTGCTGACAAGGAAGAGTCCTCTTTTCATCAGTTTTGGAGGATCGATTATCTCCTTTATAGCAGCCCATTCATAAAACAAAGTGTCCTTTACCGCTGCCCACTTCCAAAATTTGTTAGTCTGTTCCATTCACTCAACAACAGCACCTTCACAGTTATCCCAGGGAACTCTAGCCCGTTCCATTGAACAGCAACAAAGTTCCCTTCTTTTAGATTTGCCTGTATTTACCACTATCTTCTTCTGTTGACGAGATGTTATGTTTTTTTGTAGTCTTCCTCTTCAGGAATTTACCATTTACTTTTTCAATTCTCTGGTGTATTTTTTGAATTTTTGTTTTTCTCTTAATTCTTGTTTCTGCTTTTTTTCATATATCTTTCTCTTTCCTGTTGTTCTTTCTGATTCTTTGGCATTTCTTGATATTGAATAATATCTTGGATTGTAATGCTCTTACCAGCAAGCAACTTCCAGTTTTTGTCTTTTTATTGTTCTGGGCTGAACAATCTCTTTTCTTGAATGAAAGTTTCTCCAACCAGCTCCAAATTAACAGATACATCCTTAGAAGGTAACCATTTTAAAATTTCTTCTTTATTAATAGGATGTACTCCAGCCTTCTTAAATCCAGACTTTAAATTTTCTTTTAAATTGGGCACCAACTCATCCAACACCTTTTTCAACAATCTCGGGAAAATGCTTTTAGGTAATGTTGCAACAGGTTTTCCGCTCTCAGACTGTTTTCACTGAGTGAGAACCTGCCTCCACTTAATTTTCAGCGGCCTAAAATAGGTCACATCGAGTGCTTGTGTCAAGTGGGAAGAGTTTGGAGGTAACAGACAAATTGAATATTGTTCTCACACATCCATCCTGACCACTTTCAAACTTACATGAGAGCTAAGATTATCTCCGATAATGACTTTTTTGCCTTCTTCTTTTTTCAAGATGGCAGATGTGTGGAAAACCAGTCTTCGAACGTAGCTCCATCGATCCAATTTTGCTTCGTCCTGTTGTATCTCGGTCCTGCAGGGCCACCTTCTGACCATGTGGTCCACAAATGCTCACCCTTATAAATAATATAAGGAGCCACTGATTCACCATTGGCATTGTCACAAAACATTACGCTTATGTTACACTTGGTTGAGTTCATGATCCGTTCTGGGTACTTTGACTCTCTTCGACAGAGTACTTTTTTCCTGCCTGGATCATCAGCCATGCACGTTTAGTCATAGTTAAAAATTTTCTGAGGCGGGACATCTTTAACTGCATTACTTAAATTATCAAAATAATCAGATATAGTTTTCCCTATCAATTTGAGCCCGATTTCTCTTGACATTTGATGCAAAATTTACTGTCAACTGGGGATGCCTTTTTAAAAAGGATTTTGTCGTCATGGCCAGGCATATTGTCACGGAAACATGGAATAGCCTTTCCTTGTCTTGTAACATAATTTTTGACAATAAATCTCAAATCCGAATTCACACATTTTGTCGATGTGACTAGCGAATGACAGCTCTTCTGCCTGAGTAAAGACTTTAGGGTGACCCGCAGTGCTTGGAAACAAATTTTTCAGTTTGTTTTTAATGGTGCTTCGAGGTATTTTAAAATGATCTGCAGCCTGGCGCTGTGTCATTATACCAGATCTAATCACCTCTAAGCAGTTCTGAAGGTCATCATTACTGTAGTCAGCATAGCTTCGGCTCCCTGGCTGCCGTTTGTAGTTCTACGCCACAATCTGAGAACAAACAGATGCAATAGAAAACAACCCTCAATCTAGGTTTAAAGCAGTTATAGCAAAAACAAGTAGAGTTTAAAGCAATTATCAAAATTACAAAAATAAGTTTTCAAAAGCACAACCTACTTTGGAGCACAAAACAGGTGGGCCAAAGTAGGTCGAATTTTTGAGGTTACTAGAGCTGTTCTTATTATATAATTTTTACCAAAAACCTAAACAGTAATGACAAATACAACTATACCACTGCCTACCGTACTAAGTAAAGTAGTTAATTAGGTACTTACCAAAGTTGTAACATAGGTGGGATGGTTTCGACAGTTGAAATTTTTAAAGTTAATAAAACAAGTGTTTTCACAAGGTTAAGAAATCCACAGGTCCTGATACTATCGGGCAATTATCGAACTACTTCGAGTACATCAGTGCCGGCTTGGGGCTGGAGCTTAGCGGAAACTGCAGTAACTAGTTGAACAACTACTACTTGAAAGTATGTAGAGAACGTTTTATCTTTTCCTACATTTGGGCCAAAGATGGACCCTAGGGCCAAAGTAGCCCGGTATTACAGTATTCAAATAAATAAAACAAGCTAAAATCAAGATTCTACCTTGGTTGGTGTTTGAATTGTAGCCTCAGCACTATTTACTGTAGTAATCTGTTCAGTAGATTCCAATGAATACTCTTCTTCTGATATAGAATGCCCCTATAAAAATGATATATTTACACCTAATATTTGAATAAGTAGTAAATAAAAAACTAAACATTAATATTTTGGGAATTTATAAAATCAAATTAATATTAATTCTAACTGTAAGTTAAATATCAAACTTGAATAACTAGTACTAAAAAAGGGTAATTATTCCACAGGTTGTCGTTTCAAGTTGAATCACAAGTTTTAACTTTTTATTCGTTTCCCTGTAAATATTTTCCAAAAACACAAGTTATAAAGAGCTTTAGTATAGAAAAGGGAATGTATTTATTTTTATTATTATTATTAATATTATAAAGGGAAATGTGTATATTTCGGTAAACATTTCATAAAGAAATGAATGTTTACAACAAACATATATCATCTATACTACAAAATGTTAGTTGAAACTTTAATTTTTTGATAAAATGATTACTGAAAACATTCTTATTACCCATAATTATATTCTCTTTTCCATACTAAAGCTCACGATGACTTGCAAAATTTTCAAAATGAATAGGAGTTAAAACTTGTAACTCAGCTCAAAGTGACAACCTACGGAATAGATACCGTTCATAAATCTTTTAAGCAAGAGTAAGGAACAAAGACATCAGGACATAAAAGATATAAGACCTTGAAATTAAAAAAAAAAAAAGAATATATTTTTTAAATTATTCAATTGGTTTTTAACTTACATTCCCATTGCTTTCTCCAGTGGGAATGTCTTGAGGGAGTAATTGATAGTAATTAATTTGTCCAGGTAACTCATCCCCACTGTCAGCAGATGCATCTTCACTCTCTTCCCCGCCCATTGTTATTTCACTAATTACTTCAGAGCCAACATCACTCTCTGAATAATTAGGTGGGTCTGGTGAGGATAACATATCATTAGTTAATCTAAAATATAAAAAGAAATAGTAATACAACAAATCAAATTCCTCAAAATAACACAAAATAAATAATAATACCAGTAGTCACCTTTCAAATCTCAAACTCTGACTGTTCTTTAAAGTAGAATAATAATGTAAAAGGTGGATTAAAAAAAAGTGTTATTTTTAACTGTGTGTGACTATTAAACAAAAACACTAGTAAATAAATATGATAACCTCCCTTCAAGAGCTAATTGCAACCAAAGAAGGTATTAGAAAGCACAAGAATACTTAAAGCTCTTTGGATTCGTGACTTTTTACAGTTTTCTCTCATTGAGCGGAGTCATATTGCTCTTTGTGCTATCTGATTAAACATAATTTATTGTTGAGACGTAAGTTTCTTTGGTCCTTTTATCGTGTTTATTACTTTGAGAAGGGAAGCAAAAAGATCTGATCTCGAAATAAATATCGTAAAGTAAAAAAAAGTAGTGATGGGCCAGAAATCACTAACTGCTACTTTTTCACTGTCACTCATAAGTAACAAGTCCAAACTGTTCTTCACAGTGATTGGCATAGAACCGAACGGAATTGAAGGGTGGTTGTGACTACTGTGATTCAGTTGAAAGGAGTGATTACTGTTGTTAGGGCGCCATAAGCGTAATAGGGATTGCAGCCTTGGAAAACCTTTCCCTACAGTAATAAACTCTGATAGGCTGCAGCCTAAATTTGACTCAATTAATTTTATTGTAGAAAATTAACTGCACAGTAATAAATTTAAATTATATTTGAATGTTTAAATAAAAGGGAAAGTCAGATATTTATTTACAGCTTGTTTATTGTAAAGTATAAATATTTACTATACAAAAAATAATGGTAGTACTAGTAGGTACTACTATGCAGGGGGGGCACGTGCCCCCCAGATGGTTTTTTTTGTACTGAGGAGAATCCATTATTATATAGGCAAATTACAAGATCACAGTTGTTAAAATATACGAATAAAATAACAGATAGAACATGAGTGAAACAATCGTTTTGATACTTTAATAAAGCTTTGAAACCTTTCTATAAATACTACTAGTTAATTTCTAAGTTATTGTTGATTTTTAATATAAAGAAAAAAATCGCTCCTGGGGACCGTGTTCGAAAGAAATCGTCGTCCTGAACAGGGCCGGCTTTACCTTGTGTTCAGAACACACGGCGCCGGGTCTCAAGGCCTTTTCCGAAACCTCCATAAACTCAAATCAACAAGCAACATAAAATCAAAATTGAAGTGAGTAGCGTCGTTAACGATTTAGCAGTAGCTTAAGCACGAAAAGTAATCTTGTAAATATGTATTTGTAATTTGATTAAGATCGTCTTTTAATTTATCTATAATATTAATAAATATTTTAAAATAAACTTGTGCTTTCTTATTTCTGTAAGCCCTACTTTCCTGAAATACAGGGTTATTTTTAGTCAGTGTGAATATTATATTTTGGCGGAATGCATATAGTCATCATTACCAACTCTGAAATCGCGAAAAAAATATCAGCTGTTTCATTCATTTGGTCTCAATGACTATTTCTATGGAACAACAGATTTTTTTTCGCGATTTCAGAGTTGGCACCATAGTATAAGTTGATGAGTTATGTATAGCCAAAGTATTCGCACTGACTAAAATTTTTATGGGGAGCTTGAATACAGTTATACAGCGTGTAAGGGAAACTGAAACCGTGACTTCAGACCATCAATACAAACTAATTTTGTCCTGACAAACAAAACTTGCGGAAATGAAATATTAGTAATCGGTCATCTGATAGGTGCACTTTGTATGAAAAGTCGAAAATATTTTTTCATTTCAGCAAGCTTTGTCTGAACAAAAGCTGCTTGTAATTATGGTCTGAAGTCACCGTTTAGTTTCCGCTATGCTATCCCTACCCTACACAACTGTTTCATTTTCGCGATTTCATTTCATGTTGATTGATCTCATAGCAAAATTTGTTTAGTTTCATGGCACATTCATCTCCTTACAGGATTTGCCGTTTTTTCCAACACCTTGTATAACTGTATGTGTTCAATTTTAATCGCGTGCCTACTAGGGGGCGCCTAGTTCAAGATTGCACAGAGCGCGCATGGGCTAGAGCCGGCGCTGGTCTTGAATGGGTTAAACGATAAGAGGAAAATTTACGTTATATAGGATATTGAAAATAATTCCATCTGTATGAATATTGGTAGGATTATAGTAAATTATACAAGTGACAAAGTAATTATTATCTTTAAAATGCGTAATCTGTGATCGTTATATTCAATATATTCATTTGAAAAGAAAATTAAAATTATATTCAATATGTGGAATTTAGTACGCCGACGCAATCACCCTTGGTAGCATTTCAACAGATTCCCGAATCACGGTTAGTTGCAGTTAAGAAATCACAGTAACGGTTAGAGCAGTTACTGAAAAGTAGCAGTTAAGCCCATCACTAAAAAAAAGTGGTCGTTCAGAGAATGAAACGCCTTCAACTTCCATACTAAAACGTACGGGCGCTCAATAAGGCCACATGTATAAGTTCCCCCCAAAAAGAAAGGTTCAGCGATGTGTATGAGAACGCGATATGAAATTGGAAAAACAAATAGGCGTACGATCTTTGAAATGAAAACCTGTAAAATGTAATAAGAATTAACAGATTGAAATGCTATGGTCATGTCAAATGAATGAATTGAGAAAGTTAGGTGAGGAAACTGCATGAAGGAATAATTACTTAAGCTAAGAGATGACTAGGGGCATGCACCGGATTGGTGGATTGGCCATGGACCACTTAGGCCTGCAGTGCCCGAAAAACTTGTCTTGGACTTCTGATTCTGAAAAGGTTCTGTTCGTGAATTCTGTTATACATAGCACATGCATATTTCTTATACATATCACATGTATGTTTCTTGTACATTTACATATCAAACTGCCATGCATTATGAGTTACATTTGCCTTGGTGTCTTTAAAACCTTGTCTAAAACTATATTTCGTCAAAGGTAGAGTGAGAAAGGTAAATTTATGCCAATCCATTTCTGACTACTTTTGAACTTCTCTCCTTTAATTAGCAGAGTTACTTCTCAGCTCCTCTATTATTAATTGAAAGCTAAATTTAGGGTACTTGTGTACATAACGCACGGCACTAGCAGGCCAATGTTCTGCGCATGCCCCAGTGGTTACATTTTATAACAGTTACATTTCTACCAGTTACCTTGGATAACCTTTTATGGTTTATCAAGGTCATGTGAAAAACAGGCATGGTCAGAAATCTGAAATTTCAAGAACTTGAAACACTCATACTAAGTACTTATGACTAAAAATTATACTTTTTTTTTACCCAAAAGGTATTTATTGAGCTGATATGTCAATTGTTAGAGATCTGAAGATTTTAAATTTCAAGGAGTGACTTTTTTTTTTCATTCTCCCCAGTGACTATATCTCTGAGAAATTTCGGCCCTCTCTGTAATCCTCCACTTCATATAAGACCAATATCCTCTATCCCACAGCTTCTAGCGTTCTCAGATCCACACCTTCCTGTAAAATCAACCTTGGTCTTGAATGTCTTCAATGCCAGTTTGTAACCAGTGGAAACTTTAGTTTCCAAAAAATTCGTACACCTTGTGGAGGGTTGAGAATCAACATCATCACTAGGGCGAAGGAGCTCCTAAAAATGTGAGGATTGTGAAACACACCAGTCTTGGTAAGAAAGAATTTTCTTACTCCCTTTCGGAGTATCCACATATTTCTTCAATCATATCTTGTGGGATTGAGTGGAAGGCCTACTATTCCCATAAATTATTTCAATACCATGATGAAATGATGTTACTTAAGTTTATAATTATAAAATCCTCAAAGGTTACTAAAATGACTTTTAATATAACAATTAAATTTGTGTTAAGGTTTTTAAAAAAAAAAAGTCAGGCTTAATATCAATATTTACAAAGCCAGAAAGAGATTGGAGAAGTTTGTTTTATTTGTTACGTTTTTAAAATGATAACTGACAAAGCAGTGCGACCCCCCTCATTATCCAATGAGTAGCATTTTTTTGAGTAGCCAAAAATATGGCAATAACGAAGTTGGTGGAATGACCAGTTGTAGAAAGTGTTCCTCTCCTTTCAGCTGTTTTGTAAAGTGGGCAAATATACCGTGTTCCCAACATGAGGTCTGTTTTTCTGATTGGTTTAAGCCATAGCTAAAAAAGAAAAAGAACTTAGTAAGCAAAATGGAATATTTTATATACATGAAATAACTTTCAATGCAATAGAATAAACACTTACTACAGGCATTTTATCAAAGAGAACCTTTGGTAGAGATTCATCAAGTTTTTGAATATCCATATTCCATCTAGCACCTTCAATGAACAATCCATCAACGTATACACCATCATCAGGTGGTTTATCAAATTCAGATTCAACCATCACCTCAAAATAGAAGGTAAAAATTACTTTATATCCAACATTATTAAATCCATACACCACCTAATAATTTAACAGTCTCTGGGGAAATGATAAATAAATAGGAAATAGGTCATTACTAGGGCTTGGATTTATATGTAATAAAAATTGTGAAATATGTACATAGATATGTGGTTCTTTTTTAAATAATATGTAAGTAAACGGGAAGAATATGCAAAATCAAAATTAGCAAAAAATGCTTTATTTATTATTTAATTTTTTTTTAAAGTATGCATATTTATAAAAAATGGAATTATTATGGACAAAATTTTATTGTTTGAAATTGTTGGAAACAACCTACATTTTCAAATAAAAAATTCCGCTGTTAGGGTCTTAAAATTGCTTTGTAACTGATTTAGTACATCCAGCCCCCTGTGGATTTTCGCCATGAGTATCTCTATGGGCTGATTAGACTGAATAGAAAAAAAAGGATAAATATTAAATATATTAGTAGAATAGAGTCGGGGAATTAAAATAATGTGGTTTAATAATTCTAAATACAAACATGAAAAGGAATTAGTTTACAATTAAATAAAGAAACAAACAAACAAAATATCACTTATATCTATGTACAAAAAAAGGGGATAATGGAGTCTTTACCGAAGGAATTATTCTTGACTGATGATGAAAGAAATATTGATATAAGTTTCGAACTGAAAGGAATAGTTATAGGAGTACACTGACACTGGACGATCTAGGCCACATGGTGTTTGATTGTGGAGTTGTTTATCTCGAACGTTGAATGGAATGATATAGTCTCTGAGGTTAATTAATTTAATGAGAAAAGGGGGACTTACGGTGGTGGAGTTAATTTCGTCACCTCAATTCTGATTGCATCTGGTATTAGGCGATCTAATGTTATCAAGGGCGTACTTCTTGTGTCTTATGGTGCTAGGCGATCTAGGGCTGTGGGCGAATATCATCAGTGTCCGCCATGCCGTGAACGGCGAGGTTAGTTTTTGTCGAGGAGAGCGGAGAGATGTGGTTTGCTTGGAGTCTGGATGCTAAGAGACGTGAAGTGCGAGATGACGGAATGGGGGAAACAAAGTCCCTTTTTATCAGTCGCCAAGGTAACAAAATGTGAACGAGGCCCGTGAGATTTTAATTTATTAGACGATTCACGACTGAACATCCCCCCATGGCACGATAGTGGCATCATAAGAGGGTAAGGGGGCATATGCGTGTGACCGGAGAAGGTGAGACAGCGAACTACAATGGTGGGATGGAGGTGAGTAATGATTTGTAGAAGATGGGGAATAAGATGGTCATCTGTGGTCTAGTGGTTAGCGTATCAAACTACTAAGCCCAAGATCGCGGGTTCGTAGCACGCCAGGTGACCTTAGGATTTTTTTTAAGGGAAAAAAAATCCTTAGTTACCCCGTCCTTCGGAAGGGACGTTAAACGGGGGTCCCGAGCCTGTACGATGTCAGGTACTCGTTAAAATCCCTATCCTAATTAAACCTGGATAGGAAAAATTTAGAGCTCCCACTATGGCATCGTCCGATTAGCCACAGCAGCATAAAGTGACGTTAAATGAATAAACAAACAACTGCCCCACCTTGTAATAACTGGCTTAAGAGGAAAGATAAGTCTGGTAAAAGTTCCTTGAAAATTTTGACAGGACTTAGGGCTTAAAACCTTTTTTTTTTTAACATTTGATATTAAAAGATCAACATCCAAAAAGTTAAGTCTGACAATTTCTGCAACTCGGTGAAATGCATGTGAGATGTATCATATTCAGATAAATCACCTTCAAAGCAGTCCCCACTTTCACCATATATGGAGCAGCGCCTGATAAAAATAGTAGAACGTTTTGGCGTAAAACACCACTTGGCCAAAGAAGACCCATTGAGTCCTTAAAAAAACGTAGCATGATAGCGTGGTTGCATTTTTCTAAGAGCTCACAATTTATAAGAAACTGTCGTGCAGGTGAAATTGGACTTAGTCTACCAATTACTATATTGGCAATGTATCTCCCTTCAACATCAGTGGTTTCGTCGATCGAACCAGAGAATGTTGTGAAGTCGTCACTGCTATATTGCAACATGAACAATATAATATGCCAGAATCACTTTTAAATGTCACATCGGGAAACTCTTTCAGGTATTTAGAAACTAGGTCCCTTGTTTTTGAAGGTACCTTTGACATTTTTTTACGTTGGGTTTTCTCACCGGTTGCGGTAATACTGAGTGAGAGCGACTGATTGAGATTGAGGTAAAATTGGAAGGATTAAGAGGAACAGGGAGTGAGGGATTCTGAGAAATTAGACAAGTAAACAATTCCCATCATTTTATTGTGGGTAGCTATTCTACTGTGATTTCAAGTAAATCAAAAGAGAACGTTTGAGGGGTCAACAGTTGCTAGCAACGTCGCCGAATACTAGAAAACAACTGTCTGGATTACTTGTCATTCTGCGCATCTTGGAACTTTATTTACTCAACATCCACCCGCAAATTCGTGATTGTTGCGAAATATGTAAATATATGTGAAATAAAAATGGCCTCAGATGAATCAGAATGCCTTAAAACGTATTTTAAACTGTTGTTCATTATGATATCTAACAACTAAAAATATGTAAACACATATGAATCCGAGCTGTGGTCATTACTTACAAAAAAAAAAATATATTATCTTAACCCAGTGGTTGGCAAATTCATCAAAAGAGCCAAAGTTGAACATCGAACAATACAATGTTGAAGTTTATTCATAGAGCCATTTTTATGGAAATAATTAGAATTAAGTACTCTTTAAATTAGAAATAATTAAGTACTCTTTCGAGTCCACCTTTGCTAAATACATCTTATTTTAACTAATGATAAAGTAAATAAAACTTACAAATAGTTAAAATACTCGCAACAATTTGACGGGAATAAGGCTAAAAATGATTCTGGTTTCTGAATAATTGAATAGTTAAATGTGCCTCCTTTTGGTCATAAGTTTCAAAAAGCTTACTGGTCTCTTAAAAGACAAGTTCATAAACAATATTAGATGCCTTCACTAAACTTGAATAATTGTTTTTTATAGATGAAAAAATAATTCAAAGAAGAAATTAATGGATGTTTGGGACGCTCGTCTAAGTATGTCCATTCTTAGGGACAGGAGAAAATGGGCGGTGATCTAAACAATTTTGTAATATAATAATAACATCAGGATTATGAAGCTTCATTCAAACAAACAAATACAAAGAAACACACAGCGTGTGGCTGTAAAAATTTCATATAATCTTTTAAAAGTTATTTCCAGTTATATTTTGTTATGATTAAATAATAATTGAAAGATGATGCTGATTTATTCAGACATATAATAAAAAAAAGAGAAATATAAGCAAAATAAAACTTACTTTGAAATCGAATGCTAACAAATCAATCGGTATTTTGTATTTTCTAGCAAAATTCTGTTGTGCTCCAGTTAAAAATGCTTGAGTGAAAAAAAATCCTGAAACCCAGAAAAGTACTGGAGGTCCATGATTATACCATCTCTGGAAAATTGATAAAGGTTAATCTTCTTATATATACATTTTTTTATCTTTAATTATTTATATTTAAATAAACTTAAACAGTAAGCTAATCTAAACTTAAGTTAAATCAAACTAACAAGTCCCTAAAACATATTTCTTTTGGCAATAATCAATGTTTAAAAAAAGTTATAATATAAATAGTTGATAAAAAAAGTATTGATTAATAAAACTAGCAAAAAATTATACATGTACAAAACTTATTTTCTTTAAGGAAAGAGGTTCAGTGCGCATTATTTTTACAGTTTCTGATAGCAATCATCTTTCATTTTCTGTCTCTCTTATGGTTTTATTGTTTAAATTTTGTGTCAAAGCGAGGATTTATTATGACATAAATGGAATTAACATAAAAAATTTGTTTTATGTACACATTTGTTTTTAAAACTTACAAAGGCAGAAATCCTTATTATTTTTACATTAATACCTCTAAAAATTCCAGCCTTGCTAGGAGATCATTGATGTAGCTTCCAAGAGGCTTAAGTGAAGGATAAGAAACTTTATTCCACATACCAGGTATCTTTCCTATAAGTACATTTTTATATACAGCTTCTAACTCGAATGACATTACTACCTGACCTAATAAAAAACAAATCAATTGATAATAAAATTAATACAATAGTTTTATTATGAATTATCAAATAATAATTAAAAAAAAAGGTACTGTGAGAAGCCAGCAATCTCAACAAATTTCTTAATAAATAATTTTATAAACTATACAAGCAACTTCACTATGAAAAAAAACCCTGCACCACTACAACCCGTGAAGGGTCTGGGGTTCAGCACATAGTAGAGACAGTACTGTTTCATGGATAACTGTTGTGCAGGGAGGTGATTTGTCCTAGATCATGCTCAACCACCAGATTTTTCCCCCTTATTTTGGGTACCCATTTATTTAATTTAGAGGGTGGGTGAGCCCCAGGATGGTCGTAGTCCTATATGATCCATCTCTGGCTGCTAACAGACTAAATAAAAGTCTTCCCTGTAGCGAGATTTGAACTAGGATTTTCGGCATGGCAACTTAGTGCTCTACCACTGAGCCACTCCACTCCTTTAACTTCACTATTGCAAACATTAAAGCTAACTTGAAATGAAGTGACTGTTTCTACCTTCTAATCTTAAGTTGTTAGTTGTTTACTAACTTTTATATGAGAGGCATTTACTGATTCTACTCATATTTTATAAGCTGAAGCCACTTTCTAAAACCTTTAATTCTGAGGACTGCTTCATAAAAATTGAGATCATGACATCAACATGAAGCATCTACTAATGGCTGCTAGCAACCCTATTAGCCACATTAAAAATAAAAATAAATTGAATACTATATTTCAAATATCTGTTGTTTTTTACAGAACTTTATCGAAAATGAGTAAATTAGAAACGTTTCAATTAAAACTGTTTGCCCTTAAGAGGACTGATGACATATGGTATAATTTAATAAAACAAAAACAGAATAATTTTTCATTTCAATCACAGGTTATGTAAAATTTCATACTTGCCTTTGATAGCTTTCTGCAAGTTTCGCAAACTGTTCCGTACAACATTGGTCAAATTATTAAACCGACCCATCTCTTGAACCAGAACTGTATTCATCGATTGATTGTACAATGTTGGATACTTTTCCAATGCAAGGACCAAGTCAAAATTTGCAGGTAATTTTCCTAATATATCATTGGCTACATCAAAAACTGCTTTGTCTTGGCCTTCTGCACTTGCACCACCTTTGGCGGTTTCCTTAAAAAAATAGTATGGCATGAAATCGTTATTATCTTTTTATGTTTTATAATAATGAAATATTAAAACAAAATAAATATACACAACATAAAAGAGAGGTTTGACGTTTTTCTTCTTGTATTCTTCTTCCAGGATGGACCGTGCCATGTTGGTGCTATTAACCAAGCTTTCGCTCATCGTGTTGTGAGCTTCTTCAGGGCTAGTCAGTTAATAATGACTAATCCTTGATAATAAGGACTAGTCATTATTAACTGATTAGGCCTCGAGAAGCTCACAACACGATGAGCGAAAGCTTGGTTAATAGCACCGACATAACATGGTCCATCCCGGAAGAAGAATATCAACTACCGTGGAAGCCTACGTGAGCATTTGAGGTTTGTTGTTAAGAGATATAAAATCATGATATGGAGTAATTTAAGATTTTCAAGATAAGGAAAATGGAAAAAGAAGTTAAGTATCAGTGATTTAAACAAACAAAAAATAACATTAACCAACATAATTAACAGGAGTGATTAATATTATCAATCAATAACTGAAGGGGAGGTTTTTTCTTTATTTGCGTTGAGTCTGATTATTTCTATTTTCCAATTATCAAGAAATCCTATCGCTCTTATATAAATCATTCATTAGATTTACTTGAGTTAGAAGACTCTCTTAGAACAACCACAGAGCCATAAATGGGTCATTGCAGACTCTATAACCACATGTTAAAACTTGGGCTACTAAGTGACCTGTTGTGTCGATTTTGCCATATTGAGGACAAAACTCCCTATCACGTAATCTGCCTGTGCGATAGGTTTGCCAGCTTCAGGTTTTCAACCTATGGGCTGGATCGCATTACTGACCCAAGGCAGTGCAAATTGGTCAGTTCAACAAATATTGTCAAATTCGTACACTCTTCTAAGATCATGTTTTAAACAACTTCATCACACAAGGAGTGCAATTGACCAAGTCTCTACTTTTGTGGATTCAATTCCTAATTTGATCCTTTAACACTTGGATAATGATTAGTATTTATCTGTAATTCTATGGTTATCAGTTATAACAACTGATCCAGTCCACAATCCCATTACAGTAGGAATTGATAGCTACACAACATATTTACTTTTTTCAATATAAAACTTGCTCAATGGTTTAATAATCCTAGAATTCTTTTCTGCATAATTAATCACAAAGTGATTAATTATGAAGAAATGTGAGTTTGAGTGTAATATTTACAAAAGATTTCTTAAAGTAGGAAAAAACATACCTTCCCTCCCTGAAGTAGCAAATCCTTGTAAAATAAACAGTAAGAGAATTATGTAAATTATAATTATAAAGTAAAGAAAAATAATAAAAATAATTGAAATGTAACTTACTGTTCGAAGCTCCTAAATGAGTGTAAAATGTAAAGATAAAAAAGTCTCAAATTATTATACAATTAATCTAATAGTTAATTAACATTTATTATTAGACAATAAATAGTTTTTACAGATAGTGTAAGAGTTTCTAGATTTGTTCCTTTAATAAATTAATTTAATAAAAATTTTATAAAGATTAATTTATTTAATATACCTGCGTCAGGAGAATACTACTGAACATAAGTTGTGTTTCCTGCTGATCCTTCATAATGTCAGCATTATCATTCATCCCAAACACTGATGGACTAGTAATTAAAGGAAGAGTTTTCACATATTTCAGATAATCTTCATAAGTTGCTGCCAGGGGGCAGTAATACAAACCTGTAAACAAAAAATAGGCTCGACGAGAAAGAAATGGATGGAGGAATGAAAGGAGCAACACTGGCAATGTATGAAAGAGCACAGGGCAAAGATCAAGGCTAAGAGAGTTAAATGACCGTGGTCCTTGGAAGGTCAATAAAAAAATAAAAAAAAGGTAGCATTTAAAATGTATTCAAATTATAATTTGTCACAACTTTTATTTTATTGTTTAAATCTGAATGGTAAATTATCCAAACTGGCAAATTGGCTTCATGGAATATTGCTTAATACTAACTACTGAACTTCAGCTTCAATGAAGAAAGAATCAAGATTCAAGCAAATAACATTACAACAGAGTCATGACCTCGATCAATCTTGCTATGCACAAACACGTTTTATTGACACTTATATTTTAAATTACGTTCATGTGGAGTACAAAATAAAATAAAGATTTCATTTTATAAAATATGATGATTGTTTAGCATTTTCCATTTTTTAACTGAATTTAAATCATCCAAACCACACATGATGACAAACTTCTGATAATCAATGTTTAACTGTATAGTATTGATTAGAAGATGGATCAGAATCCATCCATATAATGGGTCAGAATATTTATATAAGTTCTTTGAATCATAAATTCTCATAAGAGTCTACCTGAAGGATCAAATTTGTATAACTTCTCAGTATCAAGTATTGCTGGGCAGTAAAATTTTCTTAACAAAGTATTTAGAGTTCGTCTATCCCAATCATCAGTGACTCTACCACCATAATTGCATTCTCCAGTCAAATAACATAGAGCTTCATACTGCACATCCTAAAACAAAAGAAAAAGATGAATGAACATTCCATTATACTGTAATAACATTAGATTTTTATTATATAATATTAACATGAGAGAGTAAAAGGTGATTAAGTGCAGGGAAAACAACAGTACAAGTTATTACGATACGAACACAGATTTATTGGATATAAACATATATAGACAGACAAGACACTTCACACAATGACGATCCAATCATAACCATAAGCCGACGCCAACCAACTGATTGACAACAATGGCGAACACAACATGTATACCCTAGTACACAGCCTCTGATGATCTCAATGGTCACATTACAGTGTTGTCTGTCTATAATACAATATAGATGATACACAGAAGAGGAATTACTTCAACATATAATTATTAGAAATATGTTAAGGCTTTGACAAACACACAAATTATAGTGATCGTATTTATTCAACAGGTGTGATGTAGCAAAATGGATAAGATACCAGAATCCTAACCAATGGCCTAAGGCAGAAAATTTATTTTATAATAAACATATTATAAATGAGTGTGTGATGCATCACCTTAATAATCTTGAATATAATCTAGGCTAAATGGCAGTCAGAGTGAATTGAACTTTATTCCGTGCCAGACCCACGGATTTAGTCTAGATTTTCCTTTCCTAGTTAGAATAGATTGTAAAAGTGTAGTAATATTTTGCATGATTTACAACAAAAAAAAGATTTTACAGCAATTTACTTATTAAATAAGACAATAGTGTAATTTACATGCATTTTTGAAATCTTGATAACCTATTCCAGGACATTCTCATCTTTCTAGGTAAATCCCTAGCTGGTGAGGTATGATAAAATATATTATTGGACCCTGATCAAATTTTTTATAGTAAAAAAAGTTTAATGTTTTTTTTTTTTTTAAATGATCCAATGCAGTTTTTTTTTCCTGAAAAAAAATGTAATTGAGATACCAGAGGCTTGATTCAGATCATAATGAGTGGCTTGTCAAATTGCTTTAAAGATGTGACAAGCTGAAATTTTTCACTGCTCAAAATGATAATTAAAATATATATATTTTTTTTTTTACATCAAGAGCTATAAGCATTACAATATAATTTTAGATTTGTTTCAAGAATGATAAAAATAACTTAAATAAACCTTACATCATATTGATTTAGGAACATTTGCAACTGCTGTACACTTATTCTGAGGTCTGTTTCATTGAATTCATATGGAATATTCCAACCAAGAGGGCCGAACTTCCTACGCTCTTGAACTAAAGCATGGAAAAAACACAAACCAAACAGCAATCTTTTAAACTGATTAGTTTGTTTACATCCTTCATAAAATTCAACATCAGCAATGGGATCACTCAGTAATGACCTGCAAAAAGTAATAATAACTATGTAATACCAGCAATACTAATATAGTATAATTTAAAGTATTAAGGGAAAATGAGAAAACAATTGTGTATATATATAAAAGAAATTTTCCAAAACGATTGAAGATTGGATACTAAATAAATAAAGTAAAATTCAAACCTAGTTATGTTGGCTCGAAGACCCTTTGGAGGTTCATTCGTCATTTTCACGCCATTTTGAAGAACTAAAACAGGAAAATGGTCAGCAGGATAAGAAGTTAGCCAAAGGCGGAAATCAGGATGCGTAGTATCTGGAGTAAGTTCTTCACAAATCTGAACATTTTAATAAAAAATTAATATTATCATAATTAATGATAAAAACAACATTAATATTAAAAGAAATGATACATTATTCTTAGATTATGGTAAAGAAATTTAATCATATTGATAAAAAAAATCTTAAAGGCATAATAAAGGTCTTTTAAATAAATAAATGAAGATTTTTCCTTTGCATCAAAACTTGCTGTTTTTTATCTGATTAATTAAATAATTCTAGACTACTCTTTTTATGAATAATCCTTAAGTTCTAAATTTAAATACAGCATCACATAGATTGAAAACTCAAAATAATTTCTTAAATAAGCAATCCTTCCTTTCGAAAATAATTAGTGGCTGTGGGAAATACAAAATGGAACTTTTTACATTACTGGTGTGTACTTGGAAATTTTCAATCCTGTATATAATGTTTGTTTTTTTAGAGATCAGGAATGTTTACTTATTTGTATCTAACATTTTAATACTTGTATAATTCATTAATATTATAAAACTTTAATAATCATTACATAATTAATATCATACTTTCCACAATTCTTTATTCTTGGTGCTTGTACGACCATAATATAACTAAACTAAACTGGCTCCTATTTTCCTGGCCACTAGTTAGAAATCCTCAAAATAATCTAAATACTCTACAAATGGAATCAAAATTAATTGTATATAATTGACAGACTTGTTGAGGGAGTGCTAAGGTAACCT
Source organism: Troilus luridus (assembly GCA_964056705.1). Lineage (NCBI taxonomy): Eukaryota > Metazoa > Arthropoda > Insecta > Hemiptera > Pentatomidae > Troilus > Troilus luridus. The sequence continues at coordinate 22,817,459 of OZ057415.1, read as the reverse complement.
AAATAAAAAAAAAGTCTGCAGAAACCTCAGGATCGATCAATGGCTGTTAACAGAATAAATAATTTATCTGTCACAGCTAGAACCCGTGACCTATAACTAGCAGCTTAGTGCTCTACACTCGGGCATGCCGTTTTATAAATAAAAAATAAAACTATACGAAAATAATAAACAAAAATAAATAAATCCATATAAATAATAATAATGAAGGTGAATAAGCAACCTTTTCTAAAGTCGGCATCCAACTCTTCGCTAAATGACAATTTTGTAGAACAACCCAAGTACCAGTTCTTAGTGCATCGTTTATCAGCTTCATAGCAATAGGTCCCTGTCCTTGTCCCAGAGATAGAGAATTCAAACGATTTCCACCAAATCCCTAAAAATAAAAACAATAAATACCTTATTTGTAACATTGAAAAAACTTATAAATACAAGACAGAATATAAATGAAAAGGTTAGTCATAAGAAGGATATAGAGTTGTTGGGGAGAGCGACACCATAAAAGGAAATGCCCCTGGAGGAAAACCAGCAGGTTTAAATCTCCGACCCCGTGTCAATAAATGCCGGTTATTTTGAGCACTTACGATGTAAATGAAATTATGGATGAGAAAAAAAAGATTAATATGCTATTAGAAAAAAAAAAGATTAAAATAAGAAATATTGAAATGAACAAAAATTAAATTTAATGAACGAGAGAATTACATATGATAGATAAAATAAAAAAAACAAAAAAACATATGGTTAATGAAATATATAGAACAAGGAATAAACTATTAATTATGAACAATTACTACGGAGGCCTGATATTTACAAAAATAGATTTTAAATATATAATTTAAAAAAAGGAAAATAATTAACTATTAATTTAAATTTAATACAAACAATAATCGACTTAAATGTCCATAAGTGACAGCAAAAAAATCTTTCTGACGTCTTCTCTTCAACAAGGCCTTTATTATGTTTATTAATTAGAAATACCTGACGAGAAGTGTTACGTCAGGTACTCAACACGATCGGCGATCGTCAATACTCCCACTGAGTAGAAAGATGTTGATGATGCCTGGATGAATTCCAGGAGCTCATGAAGCACAAACAATACGTACAATATAATTGGTCACAAAAGAACTCGTAAAGAGTGAGTCACATTGACTGAAGTTCAATTTGCAGCTACCAAAATGTATTCGTAATGAGTAATGTTAGACTAGGCCATGTCTACACTAAAGGAACTCGTAATGAGTGATCACTGATTGAAGTCCAAACCAACAATGACTGCAATTACCAGAGGTACTCGTAATGAGTAATGTTAGACTAGACCAAGTCTACACTAAAGGAGCTCGTAATGAGTGATCACTGATTGAAGTCCAAAGCAACAATGACTGTAAGCGTCTCGCCGCCGTTACCAATACAACGGCGGTCGTGTTTTGTCGACATATGAATTAATGTGATGCTTCGCATTATTTATAAACTCTAATCTACTAGCTTCTAATTAAAAAAATAAAGCTTTATGTACAATTACTCCAATATTTTCTCTCGTTCATTATAATCAAAATCAATTAAAAACTAAAGAATTAAACATGACTAAAGAAGAAAGTAATGATACTAGTTTAATGAGCATTAACAAGAGTGATAAACCAAAAATGAGGAACATAATAATTTATAGTGTGGCCTTCCTCTATAGGGAACTGGTAAGTATTTATACCACTTAGTTCTTATTAAAGAGATCTATCAGAAGTTTTTTCATTTAAAATTCTTTTTTGAATTTGGAAATATATAAATCTTTTCTGTAAAAATCTTTTTTTTTTAATCCACTTAAAAAGTGCCCACTTCTGTGAGAATGGACCATATTTGCTAATGTAACCAGTGCACATATATCGCATCTAATTACTGTACATATAATCAATTGTTCAGAAAATGGAAGCACGTTTTATTGTCGATATATTTTGTAACATGAAATTAATAAATTAAGAGAAAAAGATAAAATTCATGAATACCATATCATCAGCAAACTTCAATAAGGTTACAGTAGGGTCAGCACCCGGTGTCAGTATAAAGATGAGTGGTATGCAACTGTGAGAATCAGCAAATGATGATTGAAGATCAAACACTGGTGGTTCTATAAAGGCTTTTCCAATTTCATCTACGAAAACCTTAATTATCAATTAACACAATTTGATCTATAGTATGAAACATAAAAATCTTAGAATACAACAAGCATTTCTATTGCTATGATGATATTTCCATGGGCAGGACAGAAAAGTGATAACTGGTACTTATTCATTTTTATCTTGAATAATATTAGTTGAGGGTTGACGGTCAACTACCTACTGTCAACCCTTGCCCCCATTATAAGTTCTGCTTAGTTAAGAGGAATTTTTCTGACCCCGATCATTATCTTCCTCTCATGTAGGATCTAGGACCCTCCTGGGGCTCACCCAGCCTCTATAAAGTATTATAAAAATAGGGTACCCAAAATAAGGGGGGAAAATCTGGCGGTTGAGCATGACCTAGGACGTCACCTCCTTGCACAACTGTACCGGTTTTTTTAAAATTAATTTTTAATTAAGGCCAACTCTGTTTCGGTTTAACCCTTTCGCGACCGTATACAGTGGGGTTTGAGTTGGCCGGCTGGACTACTTTTTGACTCTGCAATCGTGTTTTTTTCTTTAATTCCTCATAGTTTCCCATCATCCTTTTTGATCTGGACTTTGGACCGGCACAGGTAGATTTAAAAACTTTTTTTTAAATCTAATTTTTTTTTATCTAAGCTTATTTTTTAAATATGAATATTAATTTTTTCAAAAGCTGAAATTTCTTTTGGGATAAATGCTGAAACACACGAAAGTAACTGTAGCAGAGACAACAAATGAAAAGTAATATAGCCAAAAAATGGATTCCCATAACACCTGTTGTCAAAAACAAGTACTAAAGCTTGTGATGGGGAAAACTAGATGGCGGTGGGAACAGAACTACTATAGTAGCTTACGGTCTAGAAATGCCGAAGAAGCAAAACTATTATAATAGTTCATGGTCCGTGGAGCCAACCTGACACCGGACTATTATAATAGTCAACGGTCCCCACACCATGGCGCACTCGGACAATTATAGTAGTTTACGGTCGCTAAAGGGTTAATAACTTTGTATTACAGAACTAGGGTAGGTGGAATGAGTATTCTACACCTTACCAGCCTAATCTACCCGAAATGAGAATGTAAGATGGTTGGTCAGCCATATAAATCTAATCTTCCCAGAAATGATTTGAACTATTGCCACTTCTGATTTAAAAATGCTAATGTTATTCTCCATAATAATTTGATAATTTTTAATTTTTATTTCAGCTATATTATTGACAAGTTTATGCTTGGTTTAATTATTAATAAATTTAAATCTTTCCTGTTAAATAAAGCTACTATCTTATATAAATGCTAGTTATTAATGAATGGTAATTTCACCACATAATATAATTATACAGTCAACCTATAGCTAATTAAAAGAATCTTATTTACTTTATTCTCATATGACAATTGTAGGCATTAATTTTTCTGAATTTGCAAAGTAACCAACATGGGTTGAAGTATTTATTTTGCAATTAATTTTTATATTAAATTTAAGATCGTAAAACTTACCAGTAACAAGAATCTGTATTGCTGGGATCATCTTATCTGATCTAATGCACCTTAAAATCAGAAGTTTTTGAAATTGTGTAAGAGAGGTATTCCATGGCGAAGGATATTCAACATTTTGAGGTTCTAATGAATCAAAAAGTTCCTTCCACTTGTCTGTATTTTCTTCAAAATGTTTTCGTAATCCCTATGAAGTGAGATTCATAGTTGATTAGTGAATTGATAAAGTTTAATTAACCAATAATAATTACTACACAGCACACAAAACATAAGGGTAAATATTGTGTTCGAAACAAAACAAACTGATTTTGCTAACCTATTTTTTGTCGATCTGTCAAAAGATTAATAATTTACTTTCTCGATAGATATTGTTACAAGTCAGAAAAAAAATTCATTCAAATAAATTAAAACTAATATTTTTAAACAAATAATTTGTTTCCTTATAAATTTTATATTATAAAATGAAATTTAGCTAACCACATTACTCGGACAATATATGATTAGGAAATCAGTTGGTAATACTTTAATTAAGAAAAAGCTTATATGTGGTCAACTGTGGTGCGGCGGTAAGCATATCAGGCTGCTGTGTCCAAGATTAAGGGTTCACAGCCCAGCAGAAGAGAATATTGGCGCCCGAACACCGTACTTATTTTAATTAGATTGTTTCTGCTTAGATTTTCATTAAAAATAGCATTTTCAAGGTCAAAAAGTAACCTAACAGTGTCCTATAACACAGCTGATACAGAGTATAGAATTCAAATAATATTATTTATTGTAATTTATATAATGTATTATTATATAAATGTATTATTTATTGTTGTTTATATTACTGTACATTAGGATCAAATGTAGTAATTACATACTTTATAAGAAGAGAGATCAGAGAGCCGGCATAATTCATCCCAGGAAACTTGAGGAAGCCACGTTGATGGGTTAGGGTGTGGATTGTCCAAACCGACTCCACCGGTAAGTAAGAACATCCAATCTTCTAAAGATATAACTTCTCTTTTAAACATCAAATTAATAACAAGCACCATAGAAAAGAGCAGTTTATCCTGTAAATAAAGGAACTATTGAAAAAAAAAAGAACATGAACTGCTTTTTACTAAAACATTTCAATCCAGAAGAGTACCAGAATAAATATGATACATTAAATTTTTTTATAAGTATGGATACGACAATGCTAAAAATTATTACACAAGGGCTTATTATTTCCAAATACCTTTATTTCATAAATACCTGGTATATCCATTCAGATGCCTGTCTTTATCATTTTGGGTTAGTTTGTATAATTAGATTATCTTTAAAATAAACATAAGGAAAGTTTATGGATATGTTATGTTTTTAACTTATCAAATAATAAGTTACAAACAACTTTGACCAAGTTTAGCAATGAAATTAATAACAGCCAAATAATGGCGGGGAGTAGATTACTACAATAACCTGAAACTTCATTCTTCTGGAAGTTTATGAGCTATCTATTGATCATAATAAAAGCCAAAACTTTTTTAGACAGGGGGATTTTTTTTTGTAATAGTATTTGGATTCAATGCAAAACCTTAAATTCGGAAGGGAGTAAGGATTTTTTTTTTTTTGGTTGATTTTGTCAATTACAATCTTCCATTTTGGATTAGTTTAGGGTAAAATAAATATAAACAAAATATGAGCATTTCAGTTATTACTTCTAATTAAAAAATAATTTATCACAGCTGCATATTTTTTTTTAGTTTAAATAATTAAGTTCAACCATTTTTGTGGATTTTTGTTTTTACTGCCAAGAAAAAGTATGAGATAATAAAATCTGTTATCTTAAAACAAGTTGAAAATTTTAAATGCACTCCTAAGATTATAAATTGAGAATAAAACGTTTAAAAAAATACCTTTTCAAACAGACTTCTACAGATATTTACATAGAGAGAATAAGTAAAATATTTAGATAATTCTTCTATTCTTTTCGGAACATCATCACTTTTCTCAGTGTTATCTATTGCCATTTTAAAAAGATTGACAAACCAAACAAGAGAGTACTGGTACATTGGATCTATATTTGCTAAATTAGCTAAAAATAATAAATATAAATTAATATCATTATAATTAGTCATTAATCAAATATAAATTAATATATAATTAACATAAGGATATATATTACAAATAAGCTATTGAAATATAGTAATGTATAGATGTATATCACACTCCATGGTATCTAATTAATTTGGAAATCTTTTGTATGTACATATTGAACCATTTTTAGCCTGCTTTCATTAGTGATTTTTCTAGAAATTACACCATAAGAAACGGGTTGACAATTCTTCAATTCCAGACGTAAAACATCAGACTGTCTTTTAGTCAGAAATTCTATTTCCATTTCTATTAGGTAATTCCTTCATTAAAAATAACCAAGTATAGTGTTCAACTATTCAGCATTATATATTTCAAATAGGAACATGAAGACATCACCAATATAATAATAATTGAAAATTTCTTTATGAATTTTAATGTTTAATATATACATTTTTTGAAAATACTAATGGCAAAATCTAATATTTAGGTAAAATTTTATGGATATACTCATAAATGTTCTCTAATATCCGACTGGAAATAATTATCAAAGGGACATAAAATGAGAATTATGAATATTTTTTTTAAGTACCAATAAAACTCATACTTATGCTAAAAAATAGTACTGTCGTATAAACAGAAATCGGTTCATATTGTTTTCGAGTTGCATCAATCGATTTTTCTGTCACTTCAGCAACTGCTTGTTTTTGAGCTATTTCATTGGCTAAGACTTTAGAAGAACTTAGAACATTCACTGCATTTTCATCTTCCAAAATATTACCTTCAGATGATGATAAAATTTCAAGGATTTTGTCTTCAATTTCTTTTAGCATCCTGTAAAAAGTATAAGGAACATTTATTTTTTAAGCAAATATAAACTGGAATTCAAAATCTATTAAAATCTGAAGATCTATTAATTTTATTTTCAGCAGTCTTAATAAGCCTATCAATGGATAGAATAAGGAAGATAATCAATTAAAAAAATCTTTAACAAATTTAGTTCATCAACTAACCTTTTGTTTTCTGCTCCAGAAACGATCAATTGGTTCTTTTCTGACTCTAAATCAGGCCTGTCTTTTGCAACAACAATACCAAGCAACTGATCTTCTAATCCAGTAGGAGTTATCATAAAATTAATAAGAGTAACTTTAACAGCTATTTCAGGTAAATAGTGAGGGTTGCGTAATTTAGTTGTAATGTAAAATCTGAAACAAAATAATAATAATATAAATAATATATCTGTACAGTGGAAGTAAAGGGCACTATGTCACATTTTTCCAATTTTAGTATTTCTTCATATGAGCCAATTTTCCATAACTATGAACTATTAAAATTTGATTCTTGGTTACTTATAGATAACAACTTAGAAATAAATATTCACATTGTTGTTGGCAATGATAAGTATTTGGAAGTATTGACAATATTAATTATATATTACAGTTTTCCTAAAATATTACCAATTTTGTGAAGATGGTGTCGTTTATCTCAAGGACACAGATATAATATTGAGTATTATTTTAATATTAAAGATAATTATAAAATTATAAAATTTTATTGAAGTACAAGTATATTTTATGAATTTCTTTACTCCATGTGGGACATCTTCGCAGATGCATGCAGAACACATTTATTTCTTTTAATTAAAAATATAAAAACATAAAATATACCTAAATTCAGGAGAAAATTCTACGACAGAATCTCCTAATTTAATACACAAAGCTCCTCCTGCTTTAAAGGTTTGTTTCAATAAAAGTGGTTCTAAAAGTGCATCTAACTCTTCGCCAATATTTTCTAAAAGAACCTATATAAATTAAAAACAATTAATCCTTTCTAAACAAAAAGGTTTATTATTAATTAATAAAAAATGTGATTAAAGATAAAACTGTAAAAATAACATACTGGCTGTCCAAATTGAATAGCATTTTCAAGAAACCTTACATAATCAGTTTGTGTTAACCTAATGACACCTAAATTGTTGGGCTTTTCCATATTTTTAATCCATTTATTAGCTTGTCCTTGTGGATCAATCATTAAGGGGAATCGCCTAGAATTTCTGAAATTAATAATAATGTTAGATATTTGATACATATGAAATTGTCTTATATATTATAATTTAAATGTTATTATACTCATATTTAAAAAAAACAAAACTCATATCATTGTAAAACAACTAATTTTTGTTTTGAATTACAAATGTTAAAATATTAACAATAAATGGGAGGCTAAAAGTCAAACTGCTAAAGGCTGTAATTAACAAAGTAAAAACATTCTTTACCAATATATATGTTATCATTTTATTTTTAAAACAAATTATATCGCAGGATATTGGTCATATTCAAAAGTGTATAAATAATCTGTTAATCTGAAGATAATCTAAAAATTTGTATAGCATTTTGCGGAAAGGAACCAACCCTCAAAATAGATAAAGGAGATTTTTTTTAAACTAGCAGTTTCAATTGAAAAGAAATATCACTTTCTTCAGGCATTGTTGATAGAAAAACTATGGAATCATCATAAATCCAACTAAATAGTCTAGTGCTTGCAAGCAATTTTTCATCCATGGGAAGTCAAAAGCTTTTTGGAAGTCAATCCAAATAAAGACTTCTTTTTTAGAAATATTCCTTGTTCGTAATTTAGTTGTCGACTCATTGTTGGTGTATTATCTTTTGTCAGATCTAACTTTTTTGACACCACTCTTCTTCCAATGTATATTCAATGTCCAGCTTAGTTATTATTATCATAATTATTATATTATTTAATATTAAAATTGTAGAGAATAAGGCCAATTGTTCGGAAAAGTAAGTATTGAAAGAGTCAAGCTGATGTAAATATATTTTGAAGATTTAATAGAGAAAAAAGATGCACAATAATTAATTACTAACTTGACAATAATCCCATTTTCTACTGAGTATGCATCACTTGGTAATCCGAAGATATTCCAAGCTCTGATTTCAACAGCTTCGCCGAGAGTATTTGTAACTGAAAAATCATCTGAACAAACTATATTGTATGATTTAACTTTTTCAACCCATTGCACAATTTGATCAGTTCTAAACTGTGTTGTGAAAGGCCCAAGGTATGCCACAACTCCAGAAGCCACTAACACGTCACCTGAAACAAAGATAAAAATGTTGATTTTGTTTAAACTATTAATTAATTTTTAAATTAATAGGATGTTTTAATTTGATTAAAAATTTAAAATTGCGATGGAAAAAAAATAAAAATTGTATCTGTTTATTTTTTAAGGTTTGTAAACATTTAGACAACAATAAAAGAAACATCTATGGTTATCAATACAGCTGGTTGAGATTTTAGAAGTATTAAATAATTCTCTCAACTGCGCACTCACTTGAAAAAGTAGTACAATTTTTTTTAGAGCTCATTTACTTTTTTTGACTATTGGCAAAACAATCGCACTGCTACTTCTACAGAGTATTGTTGTAATAGAAGGGTTGAGATTGCATTGTGTCAAATAAAAAATATATCTGATTCTCTCTAGGCCAAATGGATTTAATATCAATACAGATCTGTATGATATATTTTGATAAGATAAAATAAGAAATGCTTTGAAATATGCAGAGAGATTCAAGTGTTGATGATAATGAAGAAGATTTGTTTTCATTTATTTTTAGTTTCTAGCACAATACATAATATTAAAATATTTTTCTTTAAACAACTATTTTAATGTGATTTTTAAATTGAATGAATATTAATATGATTTTTAAATTTATTATTGTTATTAATATTATATCCAATGTGTGAAATAGAACATGTTTCAGTTCTAAGGAAGATCTCTAATGTGAAAAGAGATCCCAAAATGAATGCTTCGGGACACCATTTATAAAACTTACAGTATGGATTAATGGTTTGCATAACATTGGGCCATTGAATTAATCGTAAAAGGAATATTTTAGTTACGTAACTGGCATAAACTATAAACTTGTAATTTTTTATTAATTGTTTTAATTTTTAAATATTTTTATTTTGAAGAGAAAAGATTTGCCCTGGACGGGATTTGAACCCGGGTCGTCCGCCTCTCCGTGGCTTACCATTTGAGCTAAATGGCCGGGAGGACAACCAGGTTTAAATCCCGGCCAGGGCAAATCTTTTCTCTTCAAAATAAAAATAAACTATAAACATTTGATAGGATTCCAAAAGTGAAAAATAAATTACTGAAACATATTGCTACTCTATTTATATTTTAACATATAATAATAACTTATACTTATACTAATACTAACACAACTAGAAAAAAAAATACTGTTATTATAACTAAATACATTTTACCTGTGAGCGTGTAATACTTTTCTCCCAAAGAGCCTGCAGTTTGACGCCATCTTGTCTGCTCTCCCCCCAGCCCTCCTAACAATTCTTGTGCTCTCTGAAGTTTTAAGCTACACAGATCTGTATCAGCCTAAAAACATTATTAGAAATTACAAAACACAAGATGTAGATGTCCTTTTTTTGTATAGTCTACAACAATCACATATGAAAAATAAATGAGATAATTGAAAAACTATGTTCAAAATAAAACTAAAGAATTTTATATAACTATAAAATTATAATAAATACTTGAAGAGCAGCCAGTTTAGACTTTTGGTTTTCTAAAACAGCTTGAAGTTTGGCAAGTTTTGCTTGAACTTCTCTAAGTTGAGATCGTTTAGCTTCCAAAGCAACCATAGCAGTTTTATATTCTTCTTCTGCTTTAGCTAAAGCAATCTTTTTAGGTGCCACAACTTTGGCTACTTTATCATATTTTGAAATAGCAATAACCCATTTGCACAACCCTAAAAAATAATAATAATACTAAAATATTATACATAATGGAATTAATGATACTTTTTTATATTTTTCCTATTGTCTTTTAGACCTCTTAGACCAGGGGCCAGCAACCTTTTGCTATAGAAGGGCCATAAATGTTGCCAGAGTATCAGTGCGGGCCACACGTTTTTTATATGTACAGACATGTAATTTTAATATTTGAAATAAAACGCATATCTACATTTTTAATCATATATACATTCATATAATCATGTATATTTAAATTGAATTACTATACTAACATAAAAGTAAGAACTAGTGAGATTTTTGCTGCTGCATTTGACTTGCAAGGTTTTTAACGTCTGCTTTCATTTTAGTCGTTGACAAGCGCATTATCGCGTCTAAATGTTCATCTGTTAACAGCGAACAATTCTTATTTTTGCGGTAGTTGAGAATTGAAAAAGTCTGCTCACACAAATACGTACTACCAAACATAGTGATTATCTGCTGAGCAAACTTTTTCAACTCTTTGAAGTTTTTAGAACTCAAACCTCCGTAGAACTGTACCAAGTCAGTGCTTTCCTTAAATGACGTTTTAAGTGTGCTATTGCTTTGCAAATATACTATGTTCATTTGCAAATTGCTTGGTACATCATTAATATCAATTGCTTTTGGAAAATTTTCATGTTAAGGGAGATCTTTTTAAAGTCGGTGAATCGATTTACAAACTCGGTTTTAGTTGTGTTAACACGTTTCTCATTGTAATATTTTCCCACTTAAAATTATCTCCAGCTTCTTCCACGGCTTTCTTGCAATTAGGAAAATTGTCAAGCTTTCTTTCATCAATATGCTTGATAAACAGTTTCAGTTTCATCTCAAATGACTTTACATCTGAATACATATCGCAAATCAATTTGCATTTTCCCTGCAAGCGTTTGTTGAGCTGATTCAGTTCCGTAGTCAAATCAGTCAAAAAACCAAGATCGATAATCCAATGCTTGTTTTCTAAGCTCTTCGACTGGCTTTCCTTTCATCTCCATGAAGTTGCCAATTTCTTTCCTCAAATCAAATAACCATTCCAAAACGGTACCTTGACTGAGCCACCTCACTTCACAGTAGTAAACCACGTCGCCATGATCAGCTTCCAGATCTTCCAAAAACTTTTGGAACTGACGGTGTTTTAGTCCATTTATTCTTTTAAAATTGACAGTGGATGTTACAGTATCCATTATTTCTTTCCAGGATATTATAACCTTGGAACACAATGCTTCTTGATGGACAATACAATGAAAAATCTATGGCACAGTAAATCCAGATTCTTTGACTTTGCTCATGATTCACTCAACATCACCTTTGTTTTGACCGCTCATTTTCTTTCATGTTCTTGCCTCCATCGGTAGTGAACTTCCCAGCTTAATTGGAATGAATCCAGTGCTTCTACCGTAGTTGTACCTTTCAAACTGTACACTTTCACAAGCTCTTCATAAACAGTAAAGTTGTCGTCAATGCCGCACAAATATGATTAGCTGTGCTGTATCCGACACGTCCATACTTTCATCCATCGCTAAAGAGAAACAGTCAAAAGACTGCGCCTTATCCCTGAGTTCTTCACACAAATTAGCATCTAAGTCTTCGGTACGTCAGGTGCAAGTTCTAACAGAGAGACTAAGACTTTCAAACATTTTTTTCTTCTCTGGGCATATTTCTTCTGCGATAGCTAAGACACGCTCTTTTACTAATTAACTATCGATAAACGGACGTCCACTTTTTGCTAGAATCTCTGCTACCCTGTAGCTGGCACGAACATTCGATTCGCTGTTGTGTGCCACAACCTTAAATATGTTTTGTTGATTTTTTAATGATGATTTCAAAGTGGAAATTTTCCTTTTTCTTATTTCTCCTTCAAGACAGTCAAATTTAGTTTTGTGCTCAGTGTCGTAATGCTGCTTCAGATTATACCCCCTACAGAAATACTCTTTTGACAAATCAAGCATAACGGTTTTCCATTAAACTCTATAAACAAATATAATTCTTTCCATAATTCGACCATAAATCCTAGTGGATTTATAAGGTCTTTTTCTTTGGCATTTTTTCTGGCGGACTTCAGGCCGCCGGTTGTCGACCCCTATCTTAGATCATTTATTTAGTCAATTCCACTTTCAAACAATAAAAATTCAATACTCTTTCAAGTTTCCACGGCCACTATTTATACAAAAAACTTCATTTGTTTCTTCTGGTTTAGACCGTGTCGGTGAATTTTCTGCCAACGTTTCGCCAGACATGCTGCTGACTTCCTCAAGGCTTAATTGAGACTGAAGATGTCCAGCTAACCCGCGGCCTTATATAGTATCCATTCGGGTCCACTCGTGATTCGTCGGTTCCTTCCGTTAGTCGATCGGGTTTCTTCGGGTCCGGGGGCGGAGTCTGTTTTTCCATGCCTGTGATTGGCTGCTTTCTGATTGCTTGGGGTCTGATAGGCTGAATTTCGGCTTGATTGTCGCTGCTGGTTTAATTTGTTGTTGATTGTCTTTCTTCTGTTCTATGTTAGGGAGCCATAGTTTACTTAATTTGTACCCGTCCTCCCTGTTGAAGTTTTCCGGGTGTTTAACTATTTCTATGGCTTCCAGTATCTTCCTTTCTGTGGCCTTGCTACATTTCTTAACTACTCTGATTTTATCGAATTCTATGGCGTGGTTCGTCGTAGTGAAATGTTCTGCTAAAGCCGATGTTTTGCTATCCATTTTCTTCACACTTTTAATGTGTTCTGCCAGCCTTGTGGATATCAGTCTTCCCGTTTGTCCAATGTATTCCTTACCACAGGAGCATGGAATGCTGTATATCCCCGGTGTTCTGAGTCCTAAGTTGTCTTTTGGATTCGGCAGAATGTACGTGTACGTGGACGACACCTTCGTAATTTGGCCACATGGGAGGGAAACTTTGAATGATTTCTTGAACCACATAAACGGGAGGCACAGGAACATTCAATTTACGATGGAAGTTGAAGATGAAGAAAGCATCCCGTTCCTAGATGTAAAAGTTGAGAAGAAAGATAACCGCTTGGGATACTCGGTATACAGAAAACCGACCAACACTGACCGATACTTGAATGCAGGCTCACATCACCACCCTGCCCAGAAACATGGGGTCATTAGAACGTTGATTACAAGAGCCATTAGGATTTCCGAGCCGGTGTGTTTGAAGAAAGAGCAAAGACATTTAAAGAAAGCTCTCATGAAAAATGGATATCAAGAAGAAATCATAAACAGAGAATTCAAGAAAGCCCAAAAGGCAGGCCCACACACAACAGAAGAAAGAAGAGAAGAAATTAAGAGAGCAGCGATCCCATATGTAAAAGGCACAACAGAGAAAATAGCTAAAGTACTGAAGAAGTTTAA